>CM057388.1:71839461-72194461 GCA_030015415.1 Cynopterus sphinx | reverse complement strand
ATATCCAAAATTGATATCTTAGATAATGTCAAGGAATAAGATGTAAATGCTGTGATAATCTCTTTTCCAAGAAGGGTTGTTGCTTTTTTCTAATTTTTTTTATGAGATTAGTCATCACAGTATTAGAAACATTTTTATTTCACAATCTAGACTATATGCTTTTGTGTAGAAAATGACTAATTTCTTTTCAAAAGAATTTCTAATTTCTAATACCCTGTGTTGTGCACGTATTTGGGTTGTAGGTACTTTAGAGAGTAGTTACATATACTTGCCCTTCTTTTACCTATCAGATAGCATTAGTTTCTAATGCTGAAGACATAAGATCAGCTTTGCTCATGAAATTTTTCATTTAGATTAATAATATTAAATTCCCAGCTGAGTCTACATCAGGAAATCTTTAATGCTCTGATATCATTACATATTCAAGAAAAACACCCTTTAAATAAAAGTAGAGGGAATCAGTTTGAAGGTTGAGTAAAAAAATATATTGGAAAACTAAATAGTGGAGATACATATTCTCGCTTTGTTGGGAACCCATTTATCTCTGACTCTGAGACTAATCATACTATTAATAGTCATATACACTCTGGGCAACTTGAAAAACAGTTTGTTCCATTCCATAAGGAACCTCTGAGATAGCTTTTCTTGCCTAAAATAACCTCAGTTTGATTCTCTTTGTGAGATTATTAACTATATTTCTACGTTTTTGCTTTTTCATGTGTATACATCCCATGATGATACTTTATTGTTCATAGTCTTATATCTCATTTCTTCTCCTTGATAGACTCTGTCAAGTATTGCTGATCATTAACATTAGTGTTTTCTTGGTGAGCCAGTTAGGAGGCCTACATTTTATTTCTAAAGAGCTCTTGTACGCACCAAGTCTGGCAACTCTAAACCTCCACTGCTATTTTCTTTGGATAAATTTGCTTATGACTGTGTATGAGTCCCAGATTTCTATGCTTAAGATATACTTAAAATGGGTTATATTTTCACATGCCAGTTTTGATCCATGTTTGAATGACTTGAAGCTTTACGGTTATATAGTAATACTAGAATGAGGTTACTAGAAATATGAAAGAATCAGACTCAAGTACAATTGCAATTCAAGCATGCCTGTCTACTCAAAGGGCAAGAGGGCATGTTGTGTAGCAGTGGAGTTTTACAGCATTTTTTCTTAAAGAAATATCTTTTAAAGTAATATCCTATGTGGAACTGCAATATCTAAAATAATTAAGAAAATGGAGTTGATCAGATTAGAGAGAGGGGTGAGGCCCATTTTCTCATCTGCTCTGCCTTCTACTTGGGCTCCTCATCACCCCATATTGTGACCTTAAAGAACCTCTCTGATGTTTTAAAGCTCTGAAAAATGAGATTAAAAACCACTGGAGTAACACAAAAAAATTTTTTTGAATCATTGATCATTGACTTTGGAATTTTTTTTTCATTTTTTTACATTTCAAAATCAGAGTGTCAGTTGTTTAGGAAAGTAATATAAGTTCGTTTAAAATAATATTCCTATTGTGCAAACTGGAATCAAGAAAAATTAAAAACCAGTCCATTTTTGCCATCTCAAACAATTAAGTAGCCATAAAAAATGGTGTCTCCTCAAATAATTCAGAAGGTATATTCCAAACCCCACCCCTATATCTACTACACTGACAGAATGGGAAGTAATATATTTTTTAGCATCTACTACCTGACAGGCACCCTGCCATGTCCACTATATTCTCTAATTTAAATCTCATGGCAACCCTGGGAGATAGAGATTATTCCTTTTAGGAATAATGAATATTTGGCTCTGAGAGATAAAGAAACGTATGTAATGCACACAGCTGGAAAGTGGAGAACCTGTATTCTAACTCCATAATCTGGCTAGTCTAAATTGCCCATACCTTTTCTCCAGTGTTATGCTATATATCCAGTAGTATAACGAGGGGGGAGGCAGGGATATAATTCAAGGTAAACACAAGAGAGTTTTGAAAAATCTGTGTAGAGATGCCTTTGACCACAAATGCAATCGTTTTCATTTACTATGGTGTTTGTGCCTCTTCCTTTTATTTGCAGTATATTTAGTATTCTTCCTCTACTCCGTTTTCCTCCTATGACTTTCTCCTCCATTCTTTCCCTTCTCTCCTGCCACCTGTAGAGGAATAAAAATAATTTTCCTTCTGTCCTTGTAAGTTTTCAGCTAGTGTAATAATCGAATTGACATGAAAGATTATTGATCATAAGAGAAAATGACCAAATTTATTATGTATGTACATATGGGGTTCCATAAGAATATGAGACCCTAAGACACATTGGACAATTGGGTTTTCTATAACATTCTGGACTAAGGAGAGGGAGGCAGGGGTCTGGACTTTCAAGGGAAAGTAGGCAATTCATAGGTACATAAGAAAGAGCAAACATGGTAAACAATTTCTTGTTGGACCACCTAGAAACAACAGGCAGTCTAACAAAGACTTTGCAGGTTTTGCCATGGCTGTCTCACTTAGATCATATTGTGGTAGGGTGATAGTTCCTTTTTTTTTTTTAAGCAGGATTTTATATCTGATTTCCTTTAGGCAGATAAAAGGGGAGGTTCAAGGTTCTTTTTGTGTCTTTTGTTTCTTAAAAATAAGCAGCTAAAACAATCAATATCCCAAAAGGCATATGTTGGGGTAGCTAATTCTGCTTCTCCTCACACCTTCACAGATGTATAGTCTTAAGGGGGCTGGGTCCTCCTCTCTTCTAGTCAAGGTTCTGTTTGGTTGCAAAAATGGAAACTCTTAAGATCCTAAAGTGGGAAAGTTATTGGAAGAATATAGGGATATTTCACAGAATTCAATGGCAAGATGTGAGTACTATATTAGAAACTTAGGTGTTTCTTCTCACCTCTCTACAAGTGTGTAGTTTTTTTTTTCTTATGTCTGCTCTTTCTCATGGCTTCTCTATGCACATCTGCTCTTTCTCTACTCACAACTCGGCTTCCCTTAATTGGTTTACTCTTTTTAAGTCATCTTGAACATTGTTCAATATGGATGTGTAAGCCCTAATTCTGCATGAGCTTTCAGAGCTAGTACCTAGATTATCCCATTACATCTCTAGATTTGAATTCCTGATAGCTATGATTGACTCAGCCAAGCTCATGTATAGGCCATTGTTCTTGCATTAAGTGTTCAACCTTTGTCCACTCAGCGTACTGGTGTGGCAGGTCACAGGTTCAAATATAGTCCCTTCATTAGAGGCTATATTTATGGCCTGAGTCTCAAGGCACGTCAAGTATACTATTATTTATACTGGACTTTGCTTCCAGTCCTCTCTTAGACACTAATTATTTTAGACTCAGAGGAAGGGAGGGACCACTGTCACTAGAAAGACATTCCCCTATAAAAGAGGTCAAAATGTACTACTTAGGACTTGTGGTGTGGGGCACATTTTTAGCCTAATCAGACCTGAGCATCCCAGTGTATAGCAGAAGGTTCAGAAACCTTTGTTGGAAAATAAATGAAAAAAAATTCTTGGATGTTTGCATATTTGCTTTGCATGGAGTTAATTTAATCCTTATGAAACAACTTTTCAAATTAGAATGAACATGAAAAGCATTTATCATGTGGCACAGTTGCTTTAGATGTGTGTAAGAAACATGATGGTGGTCCACCTTGCCTGAAGTTTACTTACTTGTGCAAACAGTAGGCAACATGTTTCTATGCATTATTATGTAGTGGATGCTTCATTTCTAATGGATTCATCCATACTTGACAGAGAAGTATCTGTGATGCTGCTGCTATTTAGAGCATGGTAATACATTATGAAATCACTTCAAAGAATATTCTCAAACTAGTACAGCCCTTTTATAATATATGTGTGCATGTGTGTGTGTGTGTGTGTGTGTCTGTGTCGGGGATGCGGAATTGCAGTGTGAGGCTGAGTGATGCTTGCATTATAAGCTAATTAGATATATCAAACTTAGGCTACAAAAGTTATGATATGAATATGCTAAAAGTCATGATATTATAAAAGGATTCAGTTAAGAGAATTCTAGCATGTATCACTCTAGTCTTGATGTATCATTTTGTAAGTGTGCAACTTTTAAATTTTCTAAAAAGTGTAAAATGGTTTCCTTGGTACTCCTCAGCCATCTTTCATTTTGAACATTTACCTTTCAGGTCAAATTCATAAAATCCTCTTTAAATCTGAAGTCCATGAGTTTAGTTTGTATGTTTTTTTTCTATGCACTTTTCTATTTCAGGTCTTATATTTAGGTCCTTAATTCATTTTGAGTAAATTTGGGTGTTTGGCAATAGACAATAGTTTAGTTTCACTGTTTTGCAGGTAGCTTCCCAGCACAATCTATTGAAGAGTCTTTCCTTTCTCCACTGTACGTTTTTTACTTTTTTGTTGAAAATTATTTGCTTATCTAAAAATGGGTTTATTTCTGGGCTATTGATTCTTTTCCGTGGTCTGTGTGTCTGTTTTTCTGCCAGTATCATGCCATTTTGATTGCTGTCACTTTGTAGTATAATTTGAAGTCAGGCAGAGTGATGCCTCCAGCCTCATTCTTTTTTTCTCAAGATGGCTTTGGCAATAAGCGGTCTTTTGTGCTTCCATAGAAATCTGATAATTTTTTGTTCTATTTCTTAAAAGAATGCCAATGGGATCTTGATGGAGATTACATTAAGTCTGTATAATGCTTTAGGTAATAAGGTCATTTTAACTACGTTGATTCTTGCAATTCAAGAACAAGGAATATCTTTTCATTTCTTTGTATATTCTTTGATTTCTTTTAATAGACTCATAGTTTTCATTGTGTTGGTCCTTCACATGTTTCATTGTGTTTATTCTTAAGTATTTTATTATTTTTGTTGAAATTGCAACAGGATTTTTTTTTCATTTATTTTTTTTTCTGACACCTCATTATTAGAGTATAGGAACAGTATGGATTTTTAACATTGATTTTATATCCAGAAATTTTACTGTATTGACTTATTGTTTCTAGTAGTGTTCTTGTGGAGTCTTTAGGTTTTGCTATATAGAGAGTCATGCCATTCGCAAATTGACTACTTCATTTCCTATTTGGATACTTATTACATCCTTCTTCTGAGTGGTTGCATTCGCTAGGATCTCCAGCATTATAATGAATAAAGGTGGCGATAGTGGGCAACCTTGCCTTGTCCCTTATCTTAGAAGGAAGGTTTTTAGTTTTCACCTCTAAGTATAATGTTGGCTGAGGGTTTGTCATATATGGCCTTTATTATTTTAAGATACTTTCCTTCTATACCAATTTGTCAAGTGTTTTGATCTTAAATGGATGCTGTATCTTGTCAAAGGCTTTTTCTGCATCTAATGATATGATCATATGATTCTTATTTTTTAATTTGTTTATGTGATGTATCACATTAACCAATTTGCATATGTTGAACCACCCTCGTCCCTCTGGGATGTAACCCACTTGATTGTGATGTATTATCTTTTGAATATGTTGCTGTATTATGTTCACTATTATTTTTTTTAGGATATTTTAATCTGTGTTAATGAGATATTTTGGTCTGTAGTTTTCTTTTTTTTTTTGTTTTATCTTTACAGGTTTGAGTATCAGGGTGATTTTTTTCTCATAAAATGAGTTGGAAAGTATTGCCTCCTCTTCAAATTTTTGGAAGAGTTTGAGGAGAATAGGTATTACATATTCTTCGAATGTTCAGTAGAATTCACTTGTGAAGCCATCTGGTCCTGGACTTTTACTTTTTGGTAGGTTTTTGATGATTGTTTCAAATTCCATAATGCTGATCAGTGTATTTAGGTATGCCAGTCTTCTTGACTTAGTCTAGGAAAGTAGTATCTTTCTAAGTACTTGTCCATGTCTTCCAGCTTATTAAATTTGGAGTTATATTCTTTTTCATAGTAGTCTTGTATGATCCTTTGTATTTCTGCAGTGTCTATTGTCATTTCTCCTCTATCATCCCTGATTTTGTTTATTTGTGTTCTTTCTCATTTTTCTTTAGTGAGTACATCCATGGGTTTGTCAATTTTATTAACCTTTTCAAAGAACCAGCTCTTTGTTCCATTTATTATTTCTATTGTTTTTTTTTCAATTTCATTCAATTCTGTTCTGATTTTGATTATTTCTTTTCTTTTACTGACTTTATGCTTCATTTGTTTTTCCTTGTCTAGTTTTATAAGATAAAGCATTAAGTTGTTTACTTGGGCTCATTTTTGTTTTTTCAGATAGTCCTGTAATGATATGAACTTTCCTCTTAAGACTGCTTTTGCTTCGTAGCAAACGTTTTAATATCTTGTACAATCATTATTTTTTGTTTCTCTGTACTCTTGACCTCTTTTTTATTTATTCTCTGACCCAGTTATTTTTCAGTAGTATATTGTTTACTCTCCACATATTTTTTATTCCCTCGTTCTTTTTACAGTTAAGTATCCTGCTTCAAAGCATTATGATCAGAAAATATGGTTGGTATGATTTCAATACTCTTATATATGTTGAAGCTATCTCTGTGTACCAGAGTGTGCTCAATCCTTGTGAATATTCCATGTACACTAGAGAAGAGTGTATAAGAAGGTGTTTGGGGATGAAAGGCTCTGTAAATGTCAATTATGTCCTGTTGACCTAATTTGTTATTTAAGGATGTGATTTCCTTATTGATTTTCTGTTTGGATGATCTGTTCATATCCAACAGTGGGGCATTTACTTCCCCTACTATGATAGTGTTTTGGTCTGTTTCTCCCTTTATTTCTGTCAGTGATTGCTTTATATATTTTGGGACTTCTTGATTGGGAACACAGATAGTAATAAGCATGTGTGTTTTTGGTGAATGATTCCTTTTATCCTTATGAAGTGTCACTCAGTATCTTTCTTTACCTTTTTAATTTTGAAGTCTATTTTATCTGATATCATATTGCTACTCCCACTTTTCTCTGAGTAGAAGTTGCCTGAAATCATTTTCAACCCTTTCACTTGGAGTCTATATTTGTTTTTTGGGACTGAGATGTGTCTCCTGGGGACAGAATTTTTTTTTTTTTGATCCATTCTGCGACTCTGTGCCTTTTCACTGATGAATTCCGTCCATTTACATTTATGGTGATTATTGAAATATGTAGTTTTTCTATAGCTGTTTTATGTTTCACTTTCTATAGCTCAGTGCCTCCATTGTTTCTTTGTCCTTGTGTGTCTTTTTTTTGGTTTGGATTTTATCAATTTTCCCTCTGTTCCTTCTTGTTTTATATACTTCACTTCTGAGTCTTTGATGTGTTGTTACCATTACTAATATGCAAAGAATATAAAAACTGTTGTCCATTTTCTTCTGTATTTGCCTTATCTCCATTCCCTTTTATGAATTTGGATCTTTGAGTCCTCCCCTCTTTGGTCATTTTTGTCTCAGTTTATCTCTATGTATGCTGAACATTCATTACTATCTTGTTATAGAAAATCTCTTCTTATTGTTTGTTTATAATGTTCTTAATGAGGGATACACTCCTCTGCTTTTATCTTTCTGTTAGTTCTTTATTCTTAGTTGTGTATTTTTTTTTTGTCATTTTCCTTTAGATAAGCTGACCCCCTCAGTATTTCCTACAATGCAGGCCTCGTAGTGGAGAATTCCCCCAATTTTTGTATTTCTGTAAATTTCTTTATTTCTCCTTCATATATAATGGGACTTTTGCTGGATACAGTATTTTTGGCTGGTAGTTCCTTTCATTTAATAGTTTGAATATTTTAATCTACTCTTTTCTGGCTTGTAAGGTTTGTGCTGGGAAGTCTGACAATAATCCAGTGGCTTTTCATTTGTAGGTTACCATGCTCTTTTCCTTGGCTACCCTGAAAATTCTTTCTTTGTCTTTGATTTTTGATAATTTTAATGCAGTATGTCTTGGACAAGTTTTTTTTTGCATTGAGATAATTGGGTGTTCTGTTGACTTTCTGAATTCCAAACTCCAGTTCTTTTCTTAGATTTGGGAAATTTTCTTCAGATATTTGTCTGAAAATGCTTTCTAATTCCTGTTCTTTACTCACCCACCCCCTTTGAGAATGCCCCTTATTCTTATGTTTTCTCTTCTGATGGTATCAACTATTTCTTGTATTCCTCTTTCATTATTTTTCATTCTTCAGTTTCTGTCTTTTTTCTTCTGATTTATTTCTCGATTTCTGTCTTCAATATCACTGATCCTTTCCACCATTTAGATAACTCTGTTTCCCAAGCTTGCTATTTTGTTCATCTCTTTCAGTGTTTTTCATCTCCAGAATTTCTATTTGGTTCTTTTAGGGAATTTTAATCTCCTTGCTAAAAAACTAATTTTGCTGATCTAGTTTTCTTTTTTTTTTTCAGTTCCTTGAATTGTTGATATGATTTATTTTAAATCTCACTGAGATCTTTCAGAATTACCCTTTTGAATTCTCTGTCATGTAAGTCACATATTTACATGTCTTTAAACTTATTTTTTGGTGATTTTTCTCTTTATTTCTGAGCTGCCTTGTCACTTTTATTGTTCATGGTGTTTAATGGACTATTTCTCTTCCTTGGCATTAATGGAAGTATATTCTGCTTTTTTCCAGAAAGATTTATTATATAAAGGTCTCTCTATCCCTTTGCAAAGAAGATGTTTTTATTTTGGTTTCCAGTATGTTGAATCTAAGCCTCTCAGGTCTCTGCTTTATATAAAGTCTTAATAATACCTTTTTTTCTTATACATATTCAATCATATTCACTATCCTCAGTCTCAGTCCTTGTCAATGTTAGTGACAGTTTCAGTAGCATTTGTTCAGATTCCCCTGAGGTCCCTCAGTGTTCACTCTTGAAACATATGGGGTGAGGGGACCTCTGGATTGGTGGATGGGCACTGTCGCTCATCTTCCTGTTTTGCAACTTTGGCTTGTAATAATCAATTGTTGTTTCTTCGCTGTCCCTGCTTCACTACCATCCCCACTTCTCTGCTTTCCATCTTGATGCCTGCATAGTGCTGCCAGCCTTGTGGAGCTCACAGGTCTCCCAGGTATAATTATCAGGGTACCCACTGAAACTTCTCCTCTGCCCCTCCTCCTGCAGGGTGCTCTGGCAAGGAGAGGCAGCTTCTTTCTTTCTTCCAGTTACCTCCTGACACCTGGGGTTCTGCCTTTGGTAGATTTTATGTGTAGACCCCATGCTCAGATGTGCTGCTGTGCAGTTCGGGTGTTTTTTGTTGAGTTTTAGATGTTCGACTTATTGTTTCAAGGGGTGATATCTGGGGAAGTCTCTCATTCCATCATGTTTCTGATGTCTCTCTCTCTTTTTTTTTTGTTTAATTAAAATTATTAGGATGACATTGCTTAATAAAATGAAATAAGTTTCAAGTGTACACTTCAATATGTCATATGTATATTGTATTGTGTGTTCATCACCCAAAATTAAATTTCCTTCCATCACTAAATATTGACCCATTTTATTCCTGTCTGCCTCTTCCCTTCTTACTTCCTTCTGGTAATTAGTAATCAGCCGTCTATGTCCATGAGTCTCTGTCATTTTTGTTTGTTTCTTTCAATTTTGTATCCCGCATATGAGTGAAATCATTATACCAGTGTCAGCATTTATTTTTTGATTCTTAAGGCATATCTCCTCAGGGTGTTTATTAAGCAATGTTTAGGAAGGTTGTTCTTTTCATCTCAATGCATGGGTTTATGATAGTCTTATGGTAGGTGGAGCGATGGAAAAACTGATTAAGTTTCTGGACTTTATGGAGAGACAGATGAAAATAGTGTACTATAGATGATTTAAAATTGGCAAAGGTTTTCAGTATGGATAAATATTTTTAAGTTATTAATCATGAGTTATATGTTTTTGTGACAGTGAAAGAAGTTTTAGTTAAAAACACCTCAATAGCATTTCCTTAGACAATCTCTTTTTAAAAATAAATGTGGCATTTAATAATCTATGGAAGTGTGGAGTAACTCTTCTAGAGTCCTATATAATAAGGAAGCACTCTCTGACAGAGAAGGTTGCCAAGCACTCACACAAATTACTGAAGAAGGCTTGGGAATGAATGGCCATCTGTTTAGCATGTTTTTCTAGAAAGTGTGCCTGGAGCCAGGGTCCTGGAAGACATGATCTTAAAAGGAAAATACCTTTTTGTTTTTCATTTGATGATGAACAGGGTTCCTTGAGCCTAAAAAGTGCCTGAAAACTTAAGGAATGAAATAAGTTGTTGTTCCTTTGGCTTATTCAGTGTGTCTGCCTCTCTCTGAGTCATTTTCAGACTTTATGTTAGAGAGTACTTGGAGGCAAAAGACACCATTTATTTTATTCCTTCTACTCTTAGCACTGCACATTAAAAAAAATATTGTGCTGATGCTTGAATAAAGAGCTATTATTTATGTGCCTTGTTTAAAAATGTTTTTATTGCTTTTTAAAGTGACCTAAATGACACTTTTAAAACCTATAACTTTTTGTGACCTACATATTAAACCATACCAGACACCACTTGGGATGTCTTTGTAGGCCACTACAGCTCCATACACAATAATAATCAATACCACTTGGAGTACTCATTGAGTGCATATTAGATGCCAGGAACTGATACGCACTTTACACATGTTATCTCATTTAATTCTCTCAATGATCGCAAGGTGCATGTATCATTATCACTCCACTTATAAATGAGGGACATATTTCTTCGCCAAGTCAGACAACTAACCCTCAGTTACCTAATTACTTTTTTTAAGCACTGACTTATGAACCTAGACCTGTCTGACTCTAAATATCACTTTTATTTTCTATATTGTACTTTCCTAATACTTTGAGAATCCAGGTCATTTAAAATAAGACTAAAAGAAACACAGTTTCTGATTTAGATATATTTCTAGGTTCAATTGGTTTGATTCCTAGTCATTTTTGACATACTGTTATGTTTGAGTTTTAGAATTAGATAGGCCTTCATTTGAACCCTGCCTTTTCCACTTATCACCTATATTACCACTAGAGGACCTGTGACAAGTTAGTTAACCTGTCTGAACTTTTGGTTCTTCTATGATGTAGATCAAATAATAGAACCAACCTCATAGAGCTGTCTTCAGGATTAAAAAAGGTCAAGAAATATTCATAACAATGATACTAGGAATGGTTTGTGAACTTACAGGACCTTGGTAGTCCCTCTTACCCTGCTCAATATTTAACTTAGTTATCTTCCTTAGAAGCCTCTCCTGTTTCATCAGACCTAGAAAATGTTTCCTACCATCTAGAGTTTAGGTTCATCAATTGAATGGAGGTTGTCATTACTAAGAATCTTCTTTCTCAAACTTAGATTTTTTTTAGCAGTCTGCATTCCCATCCCTAAGAGCCAAAAAACAACTACAAAAATATAAATCTCTAAATCAAATTAAATCATCTGTATCCTAGTATCTCAAACTTTTAAAGTATTGTAATAGCAGAATTTATACTTATTTAACCAGCCTTATGATTCTCACATATTCCAAATGGAAGACTGGGACACATCATCTAACAAAGGATCTTTTTTTTTCCGAATTGTAATCTGATCTATAGGATAAGATTTATGGAGACATAAAAATTAAATTGCTTTTAGTTATACACTTTATTAATCACTTTTATGGAGAAGATTATAAGAACTCCATAAAGTTGAACTCTCCTGAAAATCAGAAATCTGTACTACTACACACCTTTCTTTTGACTAAAAGTCTATGAGGAATCTCTTGAATATTCTTGAAGAGTGCCAAAGTAGAAGGTTATTAATATCTACTGCAATATTAATAACTTCATTTCAGAATTTTCTTTGATTTATGTTATATAACTTCACTTGTAGAACTCTTATTAATTCAGTGGCAAGCTTATAGCAACACATGCTTTATCTAATTTTAGTGTTGGTAAAAATGATGCATATTAAGAGGGAAAAAATATATTTTGCTCCAGAGTTTGATAGACATTATTTAGTAGCAGTCCAGTTATCCTAAAATCCTGCACATAAACAATTACCATTGTAATGAGAACTTTAATTTCTTTCAATTGTTGCTGCATATAAACAGACTAACTTTCAGGTAAAATGGGAAGACAAAGAAGCAGAAACCATATAAGAAAACAGAAAAAAGATCCAGAAATAATGGAATCAAGCAATCTAACAGATGCAGAGTTCAAAATACTGGTTATAGAGATGTTCAATGAACTTAAGAGAAGAGCAGATGAACTCAGTGAAAACTTTAACAAAGAGATAAAAAATATAAAAATGGAACTGGAAATTATAAAAGGGAACTAGTTAGAAATGAAGAACACATTATATGAGATGTGAAGTATATTAAATGGAACAAACAAACTGAATAATAAGAGAATCAAATGTCCTATACAGAGGATGCAAAAACCAAGGACACTCGATCAGAATGGCAAAAAAAAAAAAAAAAAAAAAAAAACCCAAGACTTTAATAACAATTTAAGGAGGCTATTGGACTCTATTAAATGTAAAAATATCCATATCATATGTGTACTGGGAAAAAAAAGACAGTAGAGCTATTTGAAGAAATATTGATGGAAAACTTCCCTAATCTGTTATAAAAAAATAGACATAAATCTCCAGGAAGCTCAGAGAGTCCCCCAAACCAGGAACCCAAAGAGGTCCACACCAAGGCACATCATAATTAAAATGACAAAGGTTAAATACAAAGAAAAAAATTTTAAAACCAACAAAAGAAAAGCAGATGTTTACCTACAAGGGAGCACCCATAAGACTGGCAGCTTATTTCTCAAAAGAAACTATGCAGGACAAAAGGGCTTGGCATAAAATATTCAACATGATGAAAACCCAGGATCTACAACCAAGAATAATTATATTATTTAGCATGGTAGGACAAATAAAGTGCTTCCCAGACAAAAATAAGCTAAGGGAATTTATAAATATCAAGCCAGTATTACAGGAAATGTGGGAGGGACTTCTGTAAGAAGAAGAAAACATGTATCAAAAACAGGGATAAGAATGGTAATAACTACAATCCTATCAACAAGTACCTCAAATGGAAAGGAATTAAGTGCCTCACCCAAAAGATAGAGTGGGTGAATGGATAAGAAAATAAGACCCCTATATAGGCTGCCTACAAAAGACTCATTTCAGATTAAAAGCACACACAGAATAAAAGGTAGGGGTTGGAAATGATATTGCCTTCATGGACCTAGAGGGTATTGTGCTGAATGAAAGACAAATATCACATGTTTTCAGGTACATTTGTTATCTAAAGAGAAAAATCATCAAAAACAACAACAACAAACAACAACAAAGGGGAAAATAAACTCATAGATACAGAGAATATTTTGAGGGTTACTAGATGAGAGGAGGGTTGGAGGGTTAAAAAATGTCAATGGGATTAAAAGGTACAAATGTATAGTGCAGAATAGATATGGAGATGTAGAATGTAACCTGTGGAAGATGGTTAATAATGTGAAAGGGGGAACACGGGTAGTAGATTTAGTGGGGTGATCACTTCGGGAGTTATGGAGATCTCATTATGCTATACAACCGAAGCTAGTATATTATTGTATACTGACTATAACTGAAAAACTAAACTCATTGAATTATACAATATAAATACAAGCAATCAATTGTCTATTATATTTCAATCAAGAAAAAAACAATTTTTTAAATTTTAATGTTTTTTTGCTAAAAGAAAAAAGGAAACAAGACAGAAGGAAAGGAAGGAAGGAGGGTGGGAGAACAAAGAATCAAGCTTTTGGTGGAGAGGCAGGATGGCATTTGCTATATTCATATTTTTTTCTTTTTTCTTTTTAAAAATTTTATTCTTAGTTTCAAATATATAGTATATTGCTTAGACATTTATACAGTTTATCAATTGATCCCCTCTGATTGCTCTTTCTCTCCTCTGGTTCTACACTTAGCCATTATATTACTGCTGACTGCATTCCCTGTACTGTGGTCTGCATTTCCTGTACTGTGGTCCAAATTCTCATGGCCACCTATCAACTACTAACTTGTACTTCTTTAACCCTTTACCCTTTCTCCCAGCCCCCCAACCCGCTTCCCTCTGGCCATCACCAGATTGTCCTCTATATTTGTAAGTCTGGTTTGATTAGTTTGTTATTTTTGTTTCTTAGATTCTGCATATAAGTTAAATCACATGGTATTTATCTTTGTCTGACTTATTTCACTCAGCATAATAACCTCTAGGTCCATCCATGTCATTGTGAATGGTAGGATTTCATTTTTTTTGAATGACTGAGTAATATTCCATGGTATATGTGAACCACAACTTCTTTATTCAGTCGTTGGTTGATGAGTATTTAGGTTGCTTCCATATTTTGGCTATTATAAATCATTCTGCCATGAACACAGGGGTACACAGATCATTACCAGTTATTGTTTTGATTTTCTTTGGATAAATACCCAGAAGTGCAATTACTAGGTCAAAAGGTATATCCATTTTTAATTTTTTGAGAAACTTCCAGATTTTTCCATAGCAGTTGTACCAATTTGCAATCCCTCCAACAGTGTATGAGGTTTCCCTTCTCTCCACATCCTTGCCAACACATGTTCTTTAATTTATTAATGATAGCTATTCTGACAGGTGTGAGGTGATATCTTATTGTGGTTTTAATTTACATTTCAGTATATTCATTCTTACGTGTTCTTGTTAGTACTAGTTTTTCCACCATTAGTGTATTTTTTATCATTGGCATAAATTATAACAATACTTTAAATGTGTTTAGGGTATGATTATGATATCAAAGTGTATGGGAAAGAGTTTTGCAGAAACATGGAGTGAGAGATGTCCACAGATATCTCCCCTTCAAACAGCAATAAGCTGAACATTTAAAACTCAACAAAAATCACCCAAACTGCATACCAGCACGTCTAAGCATGAGACCTGTGCATAAAAGCTACTACAGGTCAGAACTCTGGGTGTTGGGCAGAGGACTGGAAGAAATAAAGAAGCTTCCTCTCACAACACCAGAGCTCCCTGTAGGAGGAGGGGGAGAGGAGAAGGTGCAGAGACTTTTCTGAATAACCGTGCCTGGGAAAGCAGTGAAATCCCAGCAGCAATGCCCAGTCATTAGGGCAGAAGCCAGAGTATTGGGATGGGACTGTAGAAAAACTAGTTAATTTTACCAGCCGCAGTTTTAAAACCAAAGCTGAGCCACAACTCCAAACCCCCAACCAATAGGGCCCCTCCACCCACACTCTACTCATCAGATCACCACGGAGCCCCAGGGGAATGTGAGCAAATGCTGCCAAGACTGTCGCTGACACTGACAAGGCTGAAAATGAGTAATTAAATATCTACGAGAATATTTTTATAGAAAGGCATTCATAAGGAGTTATATAAATCAAGGTTCCAAGAGGCTTAGACGCCACCTATTGGAAACCAAAACTAAAGTGCCTTCTTTGCAACGGGCTAAAGAGAGACCTTTATATAAAGAAACTTCTTTCTGGAAAAATAGCACAATACACTTCCATTAATACCCAGGCAACAAAATAGTCCATTAAACACCAGGAAAAATCAAGGTAACAAGGCAGCTCAGAAACAAAGAGAAAAATTTCCAGAAAATAAGCTTGCAGACACAGAAATATATGATTTAAATAACAGAGAAGTCAAGATGGTACTTCTGAAAAAAAAATCAGTGAATTCTGAAACCAGTCATATAAACAATTTCAGAAATTGAAAAAAAAACAGCTAGATGAGCAGAGCAAAGAGATTCAAACCCTCAAAAAGAAAAAAAATAGATTGTCTGGAGATAAAAAAACACACTGCAAGAGTTGAAAAATGAAATAGCAAGCTTGGGAAATAGAGTTAACCAAATGGAGGAAGGTATTATGAAAGACAAATCTAGAAATAAATCAGAAGGAAGAAGGGAGAAACTGAAGAATGAAAAATATTGAAAGAGAAATTGAAGAACCATCTGATATCATCAGGAGAGGAAGCATAAAAATAATGGGAATTCTTGAAGGGGAGGAAAAGGAACAGAGACCAGAAAGCATTTTCAGACAAATAGTTGACAAGAATTTCCCAAATCTAAGGAATGAGCTGGAGCTTGGAATTCAAGAAGTCCACAGAACAGCCAATTATCTCAACCCAAACAGACCATCACCCACCAGGACACATTGTATTGAAGTTATAAAAAATCAACAACAAAGACAGAATTTTAAGGACAGACAGGGAAGAGAATAACATATAAAGGAAAACCCATTATGTTATCATCAGACTTCTCAGAGCAAATGTTACAAGCCAGAAAGAAACTGAATGAAATATTTAAAATATTAAGTGAAAGGATGTAGAGAAAAGAGAACCCTCATACACTGTTGGAAGAATTGCAAATTGGTACAGCCACTATGGAAAATAGTCTGGAGGGTCCTCAAAATATTAAAACTAAATATACTTTTTGACCTAGCAATTGCACTTCTGGGTATTTATCCAAAGAAATTCAAAACAAGATTCATAAAGATCTATGCACCTCTATGTTCACGGCAGTACAATTTACAATAGCCAAGATATGAAAGCAACTTAAACGTCCGTCAACAGATGATTGGATACAGAAGTTATGGTTTATACATACAATGGAATATTAGTCATCCTTAAAAAGGATGAAATCCTACCATTTGCAACAACATGGATGGACCTAGAGGTTATTATGCTGAGTGAAATAAGTCAGACATAAAAAGATAAATGCTATATGATTTCACCGATATATATGATCTAAGGAACAAAAAGAACAAAGTAATCAAAAACAGACTCACAAATATAGAGAACAATCTGCTGATGGCTGGAGTGAGTTTAGGGGCCTGGAAGAAAGGGATAAAGGGTTAAAGAAGTACAAGTTAGTAGTTGATAGATGGTCACAGGGATGGGGAACATAGCACAGGGAATCCAGTCAGCAGTAATTAATGGCTATATGTAGAGCCATAGGGAAGATACAGTAATCAGGGAGATCATTTCATAAACTACTTAAATGTCTATGCAATGTATTGTACACTTAAAACTAATAATAAAATAAAATGTTAAAAAATTAAATAAACCGCCCTATATGCAGCATTTTGCCTTGGTGAGATACACAGAGAACTGGGAAGCAAGAGGGGTTTAAAATGATATAGCTCTTCTCCGCTCACTTTAAAATGGTTTTCAGACTCAAGCTGTCAGAACTGTATCTCCTCATTTATGATTAGAGAAGGCCAGCTCACACAGTGATCTATATAAGATCCTCCAGGTTACTTGCCATCACTTACCAGTTCCAATATGTACCACTTACTTCAGCTATTATCTCTTTATCGGACTCAAGAATTCATTTCCAATAAAGAAACTGTTGATTATCTTAATACTCATGTGGGCTAGCTACCCTTTAAGAAAAAAAAGTTAGAATGTTCATCATCATCAAATGCAACCAAATAATGCACTCTAGAAGCAAAAACAGCAGAAGTCACAAATGTGGGAAATGCATCTCATGGAACTAACTATTGCTTTTGGAGATAGGCTAGAGTATGCAAGCAAAATCCTAAATGCAAATCCGAGTAGCTCATTAAGAGAACATCTAACCCAGACTTTTATTCCTGTCACTGCCTCTTGCTTGGTCCTACATAAAGAATAATATTATACATTCTACAGTCTCTGCTTCCTAAAATGAAACTGTCATCTGGGATTGGTTACAGAAGTGGAATGCATAAATTGGAAGTGAACAGAAGAATGGTCTAAAAGTCTGATTCAAAAAACACATACATATGTATGAATATGCATATATGTGTATTTAGATAGACATCTCTCTCAGATGGAATTAAAAATTATAGAGTGTGGAGAAACATGGTGGAGTTAGAGATATCTCCAAATCTCTCCCCTTGAAACAACAATAAGATGAATATCTAAAACTCAATAAAAAATACGCTACCGGACACCAGCGTGTCTGAGCAAGGGATCTGAGAATAACAGCTACCTGCCACAGGTCAGAACCTCCGGAGTTGGGCAGTAGACTAGGAGAAAGTGTGGTGGGTTTGCTGAACAATACTGCCTAGGAGAGGTGTGATCGTCATGCAGTCACAGTACCCAGGTATCAGGGCAGAAAGTAGAGAAGTGGGGATGGCAGAAAAGTGTGAGATAAGCAGCAGTTGACTGTTACCAGCCATGGTTGCAAAACGTGAACCTGAGCCACAGTCCCCACTGCCTAATCCACGGGGTCCCTTCCCTCATGTCTTCCAAGACTGAACACTACAGAGCACCAGGGGAATCTCAGCAAATGCTACCAAAACTGTAGCTAAAACTGACAGTGACTGAGATTGAGGGTAGCGAGCATGACTGAATATTTATAAGGAAAAAAAAAAGGCGTTATTGAGACTTTATATAAAGCAGGAATCCAAGATGCTTAGACGCCACCTACTGGAAATGAAAATCAAAACGCCAACTTAACAACAGGCTAAAGACAGACCTTTATATAAACTTTGAGGGGGGGAGGGAAGACAATACACATCCATTAATGCCCAGGTGGAGAAATAGTCCATTAAACACCGTGAACAACCAAGGTGACAAGGCAGCTCGAAAGAAAGGAAAATTTCTCCAGAAAATAAGCTTAAAAATATAGAAATATGCGACTTAAACAACAGAGAATTCAAGATGGTACTTCTAGAAAAACTCAATGAGATCTAAAATAATTCCTATCAACAATTACAAGAAAAAAAAAAACTAGATCAGCAGAACGAGGTTTTTGTTTGTTTGTTTGTTTGTTTGTTTGTTTTTAATCAAGAACATTGAAATACACAAAAAGAACCAATTAGAACTTCTGGAGATGAAGAACACACTAAAAAGATGAAAAATAAAATAAAATAATAAGCTTGGAAAATGTACTTAACCAAAAGTAGGAAAGGATCAATGACATCAAAGAAAGAAATCTAGAAAAAAAAAAACAGAATACGGAAACCGAGAATGAAAACTACAAGAATTAGCTAATACCAACAGGAAAGGAAACATAAGAAAAATGGGCATTCTCAAAGCGGAGGAAAAGGAGCAGGGATTAGAAAGCATTTTCAGACCAATAGTTGATGAGCATTTTGAAAAGCTAAGAAATAAACTCAGCTTGGAATTCAAAAAGTCAACAGCACATCCAATTAATTATCTCTACCCAACAAGGCCTACTCACAGACACATTATATTAAAATTATCAAAATTTAATGACAAAAAAAGAATTCTCAGGGCAGTCAGAGAAAAGAAGATGGTAGCCTATAAAGGAAAACCCATTAGATTATGGTCAGACTTCTCAGCACAAATCATACAAGCAAGAAAGGAGTGCAATCAAATATTCTAACTGTTAAATAAAAGGAACTACCAGCCTAGAATAATGTATCCAGCAAAGCTCTCCTTCAGATATGAAAGAGAAATAAAGACCTTTCCAGACATACAAAAAATGAGGGAATTATTCACTATGAGGCCTGCATTATAGGAAATACTGAAACAGAACAAAAGGACAAAAAAAAAAAGAAACCATATAACTATGAGTAAGGCAACTAGCAGGCAGATAGAAGGAAGGAGTGCAACTTTTACTAAGAACAGGGCATTATAAGCTTAGACAAAAGAAAAGTTTTGCTATTGCAAGACAGTAATGAACATTCGGTATATATAGGGACAAATTGGGACAACAATGACAGAAAAGGGAGAAATTCAAAGATCCAAATTTACAAAGGGGAATGGAGATGAGACACAAGCAGAGGAAAATGAATACATACACACACACACACACACACACACACACACACACACACTATCCTCTATATATTCCTAATGATAACTACACACCAAAGATTCAGAAATGAAGTATGTAACATAAAACAAAAAGGACCAGAGGAACAAATCACAAAACCCAACCAAAATAAAAAGAAAGAAAGACAAAAACAAGAAAAAAACAGACACACAGGGACAAGGAAGCAATGGAAAAACCGAGCTACTGGAAAGCAAAAGATAAAATGGCTACAGGAAAACCTCATATTTCAATGACGACCCCAAATGTAAATGGGCTGAACTCACAGCAATAAAAAGACACAGAGTTGCAGATTGGATCGGAAAACAAAACCCAACCATATTCTGCCTCCAGGAGACACATCTCAAAGACACACCCAAAGAAAAACATAGACTAACAGTGAGAGGGTGGAAAATGATATTTCAAGCAAGTGGCATTCAGAGAAAAGTGGGAATAACGGAACTAATATCCGATGAAATAGACTTAAAAATAAAACAGGTAAAGAAAGATACTGAGGGACACTTTATTATGATAAGGGAATCATACACCAAGAGGACATAACACTTATTAATATCTATGCTCCCAATCAGGGAGCACTGAAATATGTAAAGCAATTAATAACAAAACTGAAGGGAGAGACAAACCAAAACACTAGTATAGTAGGGAACCTGAATGCCACTCTGTCAGATGTGGACAGATCATCCAAACAGAAAATCATTAAGGAAATTACATCCTTATATGATACATTAGACCTACTGGACATAATTGATGTTTACAGAGCTTTTGGTCCCAAAATAGCTGCTTGTACATTCTTCTCTAGTGCATATGCAACAGTCTCAAGGATTTACCACATATTGGGACACAGAGATAGCCCCAACAAACATAAGAGGATTGAAATCATGCCAACGATATTCTCTGATCATAATGCTTTTGAAGCTGGAGATCAACTATATTAAGAAAGTGGGAAGAACAACAAAGACATGGAGATTAAAGAACATGCTACTGAAGAATGAATGGTTCAGAGAAGAAATAAAAAAGAGATCAAGAGATACAAAGAAACAAAGGATAATGACAGTACAACATATCAAAACTTTTGGGATATGGCAAAAGCAGACATATGAGGAAAGTTCATATCCTTACAGGCCACCTCCAAAATCAAGAAGGAGTCCAAATAAACAATCTAACACTTTATCTTAAAAAAAAAAACAAAACTAGAAATAAAGGACAAATGAAACCTAAATCAGCAGAAGGAAAGAAATAATCAAAATTAGAGCAGAATAAATGAAATCAACAACAAAACTAATAGAAAAAATAAATAAAGTGAAGAGCTGTTGCTTTGAGAAGGTTAATAAAATTGACAACCCCTGGCTAAACTCACTAAAGAAAAAAAGTAAGGACACAAATAAACAAAATCAGGGATAAAAGAGGCGAAATAAAAACAGACACTGCAAAAGTACAAAGGATTGCACTATAAAATACTATGAAAAAGTATATAACAGCAAATTTAATAACACTGAAGAAATGGACCAGTACTTAGTAAAATACAACCTTCCTAGACTGAATCAAGAAGAACTGGAAAATCTAAATAGGCCAATCAGCAGTATGGAAATTGAAACAATCATCAAAAACTTACCAAAAAATAAAATTCCAGGACCAGATGGCTTCACAAGTGAATTCTACCAAACACTCAAATACTTTATACCTATTCCCCTCAGACTCTTCTAAAAAATCAAAGAGGAGGCAGTACTTCCCAACTCATTTTATGAGGCCAACATTACTTTGATACCAAAAGCTGGTAAAGATAACACAGAAAAAGAAAGGTACCGACCAATATCTCTCATGAACACAGATGCAAAAATCCTAAATAAGATACAAGTGAACCGAATACAGCAGCATATTAAAACGATTATACACTACGATCCAGTGGGCTTCATCTCAGTGGCACAGCGATGGTTCGACATATGCAAATCAATTCCTGTGATGCACCACATAAACAAATTAAAAAATAAGAATCATATGATCATATCAATAGATGCAGAAAAAGCCTTTGACAAGATACAGCTTCCCTTTGTGATCACAACAGTTAACAAAATCAGTGAAGAAGTAAAGTACCTTAATATAATAAAAGCCATACATGACAAACTGTCAGCTAACATTTTAGTTAATGGTAAAATCTAACGATCGGGAACAAGGCAATGCTGACCATTATCGCCACTTTTATTCAATATAATATTGGGTGTCCTAACAAGTACAATCAGACCAGGAAATATATAAAAGTTTTCCAAATAGGAAACAAATAATTGAAACTGCTACTGTTTGTGGATGACATGATTCTCTATATAGAAAACACATAAGGATGCCTCAAGAACACTACTGGAAACAATAAGGAAATACATAATAAAGTTTTTGGATACAAAATCAATGTTCAATAAATGAATAGTGTACCTATATTCTAATAAGGAAGCATCAGTAAAAGAAGTGGAAAAAATAATTCCTTGTGCACTTGGCGACAAAAAGAATAAAATACCTAGGAATAAATTTAATGAAAAGAAGTGAAGGTCGTATATAATGAAAACCATAAGACCCTATTAAAAAAATCGAGTCAGATACAAAAAAAATGGAAAGACATTTCATGTTCTTGGATTGGAAGAATCAACACGGTTAAAGTGATCATATTACCTAAAACATATAGTCTTAATGCAATTTTGTGAAAATATCTTCGGCATTTTTTTTTGAAATAAATAGAACTTAAAAAATCAGATTTATATGGAAACACAAAAGATCCCAAATTGCCACACCATCCTGATGGGGAAAAAACAAACAACAACAACAACAAAAAAATAATAACAACTAAAAACAAAACGAGGCTAAAGGCATCACTCTGATTGACTTAAAATTATACTGGAAAGTGACAGTAATCAAAACAGACACATGGACTAGTGGAATAGAATCGAGAGTCCAGAAGTAAACCTTTATTTATATTAACAAATAATTTTCAACCAAATAGCTGATAACATACAGTGGAGAACGGAAAAGTGCTGGGAAAACTGGAAAGCCACCTGCAAAAGAATGAAATCAGACTGTTGTCTACCACCATTCACCAAAATTAACTCAAAATGGATTAAGTACCTGAATGTAAGCCCTGAAACAATAAAATGCATAGAAAAAAAACACAGTAAGAAAGCTCAAGGACCATGGACTTAAAGAGGATTTTATGAATTTGACCTGAAAAGCAAGGGAAGTAAAAACTAAAATAAATTAATAGGATTATATCAAACTATAATGATTCTGCTCAGCAAAAGAAACTCTGTACAAGATAACGAGGTAACCATCTGAATGGGAAAGTATATTTGCATGGAACGCCTCCAATAATGGCCTAATATTCACAATATACAAAGAACTCATATGACTCTATAACAGTAACAAAAAACAAACAATCCAATCAAAAAATGGAGAGAAGATCTGAACAGATACTTCTCCCTGGGGGACATAGAAATGGTCAGCAAATACATGAAAAGATGGTCAACATCACTAGCTATTAGGGAAATGTAAATCAAAACCATAGTGAGATACCATCTCACACCTGTTAGAATAGCTATAATTAACAGGACAAGTAATAACAAATGCTGGAGAGGATGGGGAGAAATAGGAACCCTCATACACTGCTGGTGGGACTGCAAATTTTTACAGCCACTATGGAAAACAGTATGGAGATTCCTCAAAAAACTAAGAACTGCTCTACCATATGATCCAGCAATCCCTCTACTGGGTTTCTACCTCAAAGACTTGAAAACTCACATCCAAAAAAATATTTGCACACCAATGTTCATAGCACTCTTATTCACAGTGGCCAAAACATGGATGCAACTGAATTGTCCTATGAGAGATGATTGGCTAAAGCAGCTGTGGTACATTTATACTATGGAATATTACACAGCCATGCGAAGAGAAGAAATACTGCCATTTGCAACAACATGGATGAACCTTAAGATAATCATGCTAAGCAAAATAAGTCAGACATAAAAAGTTGAAAATCACATGATATCACTTATATGTGGGATATAAACCTAAAAGCAACAAAGGAACAGGACAAACAGAGACTCATGGACTTGGACTATAGACTAGTGATTATCAGAGAGTATGGGGTGGGGGAGGAGGGGAGAGGTAGGCGGGGTTAAGAGTGTCATATATAGGGAGTTAGGGGGAGGATGAAGTCAGTAAAGTGGAGCAAATATTTGGTAGCTGAAGGAAACTAGACTCTGGGTGGTAATCACACAATAGAATATACAAATGACAAATTATAATGTATACCTGAAAATTATGTAATTGTATTAACCAATGTTACCCCAAAAACTTAATTAAAAAAATAAACTATATGGAGTATTTTGTCTGTCCCCACATGACTTTTTCTTCACAAACGAGATTGTACTATCCAGAGAAACCATGCAAATTCATCTCAGATTTTGTACCTCTTTGTCCGTATTGAGCACAAGTTGGAAGGTCAAGGACTAAAATACTTCTTCACATTGAGATAGGGGTTTCCCAAAATGATTGAGGAGAGGAGGGATTGGAGATCCTCTTTCCTTTATCTAAGTGAATACAGTGACGAACATAAATTGCAATACGCTGACAATTGTTTTTCGGATCTGGAGTTATCTTATAGCCACCTGGATTGGGCTTCCTTTCCATTGTACCACATTAAAGAGTGCATTGGTTAGTTTTCAATATTCAACAGTCTTCTACTTTTTCCAATCTTATAGTTGAGAGTTCATTTTCTGTCAACAGTACAAGGATATTCTAATTCTAGTTAAGTTTAACTTACTAACTACAGGATATGAAATTCTAAGGTTCTAAAAGTTATTTTCCTACCGTTCATATGTTATGTTTCCTAAAATAACAATATATAACAAACACCATTTAATTTAACCTTCTTGAAACACAATAAGGAAGTATTTCTCTACCATGTTACATGAAATTTCTTTAATACTATAACAATCCATGTTGCTTTTGAAGGTGGAGGGACATAAACTGTTTAGATAAAATGTAAAAAAGATTAAATTTTTCCTTCCTATATTAAGTAGAATAGCACTCCAGGATGGTTTCATTTAAAATATATTTTGTTCTGTGTTTGTTGGTAAAGGGATAGGGAAGTGCACTAGATTGACATGTTTTTTATTAAAAGCCAAGTCAAGATTGTTGCCTGTGCATGTATATGTGATCAAACGAGAGTTCATAGGCAATAAAATTATGTCATTAGGCTTTCATCTGGTGCTGTTGATAGTAAAAATAATATGGATCAGGCTTGTCTTAGCAATTCCGAGACAGTCTGTGCTCTGAGAAGAAGTTGAAATCAGATGTGTAGAACTGATTTAGAGATGTGTGTGTATTAAAACACTCCATCAAATCCATTTCCACATGTACCGTCTGCTGTTTCCAAATATACTGCTTCCTAGAGTTGTATTCATGGTCATGGTATTATAAAAATAACAAAAAATCAGTGTTCCTAGTTCTGGAACTTAATTCTCAGAAATTCAAATTTTCATTGGCTGTATTGTACTTCAGGGAATTAGACTCTTCTGTGTCTAAGGATATGCCATTACAACCATGGTAACCAAAATAGACCAATTCAGAGCTTAGAAGTCATCGGAGAGCCTTCAAGTTGAGAACAGTACAGTTTTTCCTATGTGTCTGTTACTCAAGGTAAGTTAAGCAACGCTATTAATGTTCTCCCCTTGGTGATTATATATGCCTATCTCACTGTAGATAAGGTGTTGGAGGTAGCTCTTCAATGTTAAGTGTGATAAGAGAAATTATAAAACACTCCATAGACTCTAGCATACATAGTCCAGCACCTTAATCTGGTGCTGCCTATAAAGTAATGGGCTATACTTCCCTCAAGACCACTGCTTGCCTCATTAATACCAAAGGAACAAATTATCACTTCAGAGCTCAGAAATCTTCTATAGCAGTTGTGGTGATTGATGTAACAAGGCTAAAAAATAATGATGAAATGCATGTTCCAGAAGACAGATTCGAATGGCAGGAGCTTCAAAGACAATTAAATGTGACACAGAAGGAGTCCTCCTGGAATAAAATATTTTCAAATAAATGTTAACATAAGTGTGATAATCTCCTAGACACATACTACACATAAATTAGTTTGCTTTGAATAATTATTTCTGTAGCTTAGTGTGTACTGAAGTAAATGTTTAGAAAGAGCCAGTTTGAAGTATTTAAAATATATATATTTCGATTTAAGATGTTTTCCATGAGAAACCAAGAAACTTGGTTTGACAGTGGTCGATTACATGTCCCCACAGTTCCAACATGCCTGGTCACTCACCCACTCCTTTCCCAACTCCTCTCTACTGGCCTCTATTTTAAAGTTTCCCCTTCCCCAAATTTGGATTTTTATTACAGATCTAAAACCCTTTTAATGTTATACTGATCAGATCAGTGTTGTACTCTCTGATTAGATAGATAGATAGATAGATAGATAGATAGATAGATAGATAGATAGATAGATAGATAGATAGATAGATAGATTAAGATAGGGGAAAAACTGCTTTGGGACTGGCATATATGCTCACATTAGGGTTTATTTATTTGCAGTCATAGTATATGACATCTTTTTATATGTTTTAGTTTCCTGTTAGCTGGAAAGTAAGGAATCATGACTGTAGATGTCAAGTTTAACTGTCTTCCTCCAAAATGAATCAAATGATTCTTATGATGTATTGATTCCTTACCACTTAGTTACTAAGTATGCTGTGGGTGGAACCTGCCTACTTGATAGAGTGCTGCTGTACATTAGTCAGGCACATGAAGATCACTGTGAAGGGGCAATTTAAGACATGTGGAAGTAACCAAACCAGCTATGCCATGCTAAAGCACTGTGGCATCTAAAGCCTTGGAAAATGTAAACCTTAAACTGTTATTTTTGATGTGTTGGTGCTACTCCCTTGTTTTCTTGTAGTTTGAACAGATGCTACAAGAGATAGGTTATTTTTGTAGGGGATTTTGACTAAAAGGTTAATTATAGGATTGGACTTCCAAAGAGAGTTTTAAGAATAAATTCTAAATGGTAACTTTTAAAAATCATGTTGTTTGAGGTAGGTATAAATAATGCGGGCTGTATTAGTTTTAAGTTATTTCTTTACTAATTTATTATTAGCCAAACCCGAGGAAGTCATGTTGATTTCTTGACAGGATCAAAGGCCCACATTTATTTAAGGTAGAATGTATGTCAGTCTCAAGCAGAATTATCTAGATATGAGTTAGTGCAATTCAACAACCATTCACTGTACTTTAATAGTCAGTTTGACATTTATTTTTAACAATGTCTTGATTAGCCTTTTCAATTATATGTTCAAGTGATTCAGAAAGTTGTTTATAATTTTACAGGCCATCATTAATACTACTGTTTACTCTGAGAGGGTTCAGGTGACCTTATGAAATAAAAAAATAAGGATTATTTTGATCTATTTTTTTTTAAAATAAATAACACTTTTGTGTCTGGACATTGGTTAATATGTAGACCACAGACATAAATATTCATCACCTGTTAAAGAGGCTGAGAAGTTATTCCTACGCTGAAGACGTCTACAGTTTACTAGGTTAGACAAAAAGACACCTACATGAATCAAGTCACTTATTTTTTAAGTGGGCTTTAAAAAATTGTCTTAAACTCTTAAAAACATTGAGTTAGGACTTGGGAAATTTTGCCTTTTGCTTCCCTTACTTATTAATTAGTTGTAAATACTGCAAATACGTACTTACATGGATGGCAGAAAACACACATGAATGATACGACAGCTGCTTGAATTAAAAAAGCAATAAAAGCACTCTATGACACATTTGTTGACTGGTAACAAAGCTCCTTCCTAAATCCCATTCTCACATAGCACTCAAGTTATTTGTGTAATTATTATTTTATCTACCTTTTTAAACAATGGAAAAGCAAGAAGATGAACCTAATATTCCAGTATTCATTTTTATTACCATCCTTCATGTATATTGAGACATTTTAAAGAAATTCCTGATTTTTTTAAGTCATCAAAAATCATATGGCTAAATTCTCATATCTTGTAACAACTGATAAACAAAATTTCAAATATATTTTTATACTAACTAGATTTTACATGTCATTGAGATAAGATTTTATAACTGAATATATGGAATCATTAATTTTCAAATAAATCATATAATATTTTTAAAAAGGAACTATATTTCCATGTACAGACTGCTTTCACTGGGCCAAACACTGTCATTTATGTAAATTTGTTTAACAGCAATGTCATGACATTGTGCGCTAGTTGTTTTTATGCCTTTTTATAGAAGAAGAAACTCAATCTCAGGGACACTACATAGCCTCTCCATTGTCACACCAACTACTCAGTGGCAGAGCCAAAATTCAAATGTACATCTGCTTGGTTATAGCTATTACATTATATAGCTTTTATTTTTTATTGTAATTTTTATTTTTATTGTGGTAACATTTGATAATGAAATCTAGTAAGTTTCTGGCATACAATTCAATTGTAAGGCATATACATACACAGCACTGTGTATTCACCACCCATACTTAGATTTCTTTCTGTCACGACATATTTGACCCCTTTTACCACATCTACCTCTCTCCTCATCCCTCTCAACACCTTCTCCATGTCCATGAGTCACTATTTCTTTGTCTTGTTCATTTGTTATTTTTAGGTTTATATACCACATATAAGTGATATCATGGGGTTATCAATTTTTTCTGCCTACTTTATATCGCTTATCATGATTATCAGTGTATCTTGGCGAAGGTCTTTTTAGGTTGAGATTATTGGGATTTCTGTTGACTTCTTGAATTCCAAATTCCAGTTCATTCCTTTGATTTGGAAATTCTTGTCAACTATTTGTGTAAAAGTACTGTTTAATCCCTGCTCCTTTTCTTCCCCTTTGAGAATGCCCATTATTTTTATGTTTCTTTTCCTGGTGGTATCAGCTAGTTCTTGTATTTTTTTCATTCTCTTTCATTCTTCAGTTTCTCTTTTCTTCCTTTTGATTTATTTCTAAATTTCTTTCTTTGATATCACTGATCTATTTTTTCATTTGTTTGACTCTATTTCCCAAGCTTAAGTGTGTTCTTCATCTCCATAAATTTTGTTTGTTACTTTTAGAGGGTTTCAACCTGTTTGCTAAAGAACTCATTCCGCTCGTCTAGTTATTTTTTTTTCCATTCCTGAAATTTTTTATATAAATTGTTATGGATCTTACTGACAGTTTTGAGAAATAACATCCTTAATTCTCTGTCATTTAGGTCACATATTTCTGTCTTTAAGCTTATTTTCTGAAGTTTTCTTTGTTTTTGAGCTGCTTGTCACATTGATTGTTCATGGTATTTAATGGACTATTTCTCTGCCTGGGCATTAACAGATGTGTATTCTGCTGTTTTCCAGAAAGAAAAGTTGTTATATAAAGGTCCCTCTTTAGTCTGTTGTAAAGAAGGTGTTTTTCTTTCCATTTCCAGTAGTTGGTGTCTAATCTTGGATCTCTATATAAAGTCTTCATAATGCCTTTTTTTTTTTTCTAATATTTAGTCATGCTCGCTACCCTCAATCTCTGTCGCTCTCAGTATTAGTGACAGTTTCAGTAGTGTTTGCTCAGATTCCCCTGGGGCTCACTGTGTTTTATCTTGGAAGATATGAAGAGAGGGGCCCTCTGGGTTGGGGGATAGGGACTGTGGCTCATACTCCTGTTTTGCATTCATGACTTGTAAAAAGCAACTATTGTTTCTTTGCTATCCCCACTTTTCCACCATTCCCACTTCTTTGCTTTCTGCCTTGATGCCTGGATATTGTTGCTTGCTGTGTAGTGCTCACCACAATCTCAGGCAGGGTTGTTTAGGGAATTCGCTGCATCTTCTTCTTTCCCCATTCTTCCTACGTGGAGCTCTGGCTGCCAGAGGCAGCTTCTTTGTTTTTCCCAGTCTACCACCTGACTCACAGTGTTCTGACCTGTGGTAGCTCTTATGTGAAGATCCCACACTCAGATGTGCTGTTTTGCAGGATGATTGTTTTTTGTTGAATTTTAGATGTTCAGCTTATTGTTGTTTCAAAGGGAGAGATCTGGGGATGTCTCTCACTCCACCATGTTTCTGATGTTACTCTGGATGTATTGCAGGAAGGAGGAGGATTATTCTCTCAGGTAAGTAAATGGGTAAGCCTCCAGAGAAACAAAAGTGGGGCATCCTGGGCTATATCAGAGTGTAAGCAGCTTGAGAGACCCTAGAGACATATGGGGGAAAACTGAATTGTGTAGCTCCGAAGCAAAGGCTAGAGGGACAGCTGCCCTAGCTCCTTTGTCAGGCCTCTCTGTAGCCATAGCTTTTAAATAATTGTGGAGAATATGTTTGATTATAATGGCCAAATTGAAATATATTGTAATAAATTAGTGCAATATTGCTAATCAATGTAAAAATGTGCTTTAGTTTGTTAAATTGCTTTATCCAAGACATTGGAATAAATTAAATGCATGAGTGATATCAGAATTTACAGAATTGTGTTTAGTATATTAATTAAGTTTTACAAATTATAATAATGATGTCTAAGGACAGTCTTCACTGAAATTTAAGGAATAAAGTAAAGTTATTGCACTCATACATTCATAAAAATATGGTTTTTAAAAGCTGGAATTTCTCTTTTCTACAATGTAATATATAAAATAAGCCAACTATCACAATTTAAAAATGATACTGCTTCAGATTTGGGTTTACTCTTGCTAGGTGTTAAGTTATATTGGTTCAAATTACTCTTAAAAAGAGGGTTTAAATTGACTGTGTACTGTTGTATAGTATACTTTTGGCTTTGGGTTATAATATAATTATTTCACTGTGATTTAGTACTGGCATATTTTTCCTGGAGAAAAATGCCAATTAATATGGAAAACAATTATATCATTCTACATGTGTAGAACTCTTGCAATATAATTGCATTGCTGTTATTTTTTTTCTGCTCAGCATTTATGAATGGATTTTTAATTTTTTTCACTTTCAATTCACATGACAGTATTTTTCTCTGAATTACAGAAAGAACAACTTGAACATAGAAATTACCATTATATATTAGAAATAGTGACTGTTCCAGAAAGCGCAGCAAAATTAGTTTTCCCTTCATCAAATGAATTGGTGCTAAGCACCTATGATAACCCTTTAAGAGTCAATATGACCCTGTAGTTCTATAACTTCTCTAAGGCCATAACTTCCTTATCTAGAAAATGAGATAATAAGTACTTCTTCAGGGTGCTATGATAATTATATAATATTATATATGAAAAGAGTAATGAACAGCACCTGGCAATAAGTAGCTATCAAATTGTTTTTGAGTCAATTATTTTTTGTCCATGTAATTCAGCATTTCTGAAATATGATTTATGAACATCTCATGATGCAGAAATTGATTTTAAAAAGTTAAATCTCAATAACTTTGCAACTGATTATTATATCTCTTTTATCAGATTCTCAACACTGATCAAAATAATATAGACTTCTCAAGAGCATGCCTCTTCAGCTACATCTTACCCTCTTATGTTTCATTAGTCTCTCTTAAAGCAGAACATTTTTTAAAAATTTATAATTTGCAATTTATTTATTTATTTATTTATTTATTTATTTATTTATTTATTTATTTATGTGGCATTGGTTAATGGACTCCAGAAAGTTTCAGGTGTACAATTCAGCAGTAAAGAGCATATATACATTGCATTGTGTGTTCACCACCCATAGTTAGATTTCCTTCTGTAACCACATTTGACCCCTTTTACCCCATTTCCCCCGCCCCCGTTCCCCTCTCCTCCTCTTACCCTCTGGTAACCACTAGTCTATTGGCCATGTCCATAAGTCTGTTTGACTTAAAATGCTTATCTCAAGGTCCATCCATGTTGTCTCAAATGATAGTATTTTATCTCTTTTTATAGTTGAGTAATATGCCATTGTATATATGAACCATAGCTTCTTTAAACAATTGTCTATCACAAGATACTTCAGTTGCTTCTATGTCCTAACTACCATGAATAATGCTGCTATGAACATCAGTGAGCAAATATATTTTTGGATATCAGTTTTCAAGCCTTTGGGGTAAATACCCTGTAGAGGGTTTGCTGGATCATGTGGTAGATCAATTCTTAGTTTTCTGAGGAACCTCTACCCTGTTTTCCATAGTGGCTGAACCAATTTGCAGTTCCACCAACAGTATATGAGGGTTCCTTTTTCTTTGCATCCTCTCCAACACTTGTTATTGCTTGTCCTGTTGATAACAGCTATTCTAACAGGTGTGAGATGGTATCTCATAGTGGTTTTGATTTGCATTTCCCTAATAGCTAACGATGTTGAGCATCCTTGCATATGTTTGTTGGCCATTTGTATGTCTTGGAAAATATGTCTGTTCAGGTCCTCTGCCCATTTTTTAATTGGATTGTTTCTTTTCTGTTTTATTGAGTTGTATGAGTTCTCTGTACATTTTGGATATTATGCTCTTATCAGAAGCATTGCTTGCAAATATATTTTCCCATTTAGACAGTTATCTCTTACCTTGTTGACTGTTTATTTTGCTGTGCATAAGTTTGTTTGTTTGTTTGTTTAGTTTGATATAGGAACTAAACTCATGGACCTTGAACTTAAAGAGGATTTTGCAAATTGGTCCTCAAAGGCAAGGGAAGTAAAAGCAAAAATAAATGAATGGGACTATATCAGAGCATTTTGATATTGCTATTTGACAGGACTCTTTTCAGGGAGACATATTGCCATAACCACATCTAAAGAATTCTATCATATATAAGATCGCCCCCCCCTTCTGATGATTCTACATCATAGAAGAAATTTCTGAACTTATTTCTATCTCTAACTACCACCCAGACTGCATGCTTCTTTCTTTTCCTACGCTGGTCCTTTTTGAATTGTTTGATTTTCATTAAAATGTATTGCTTTAATAGTTATAAAAAGCAGAACTATTTTAAAATACATTTTAATTTCCAAGTGAGGCGTGATTTTATCCCCTAAAACTATCTTTATAAAAGAGTATTATTTCATTATATAAACTACTATGTAAATTGTTAGGGGAATTATTCTCATACCTCATCCCCAGTGTCTTATGGGGTTAGCGAATCAATTAACCTACCAAAAACAAGTAGCCACTTAAAAAATACTTTCTATTATAAAATAAAAGAAATTCCATGATTCTGTTGCTAAATCTGTATTTCCCTAGAGAGATATTAAATGAGTATGACAAATGTTGCTTTAAGAGATTGGATCATTTGAAATGATGACCAATTATCAAACAAAATGAATTATGACTGATATTCTTTTATAAAAAAAAATCTTGTGTGGTTCCTAATCTTATACTGTATGATTGCCAGATGGTGCCTAATCCCTCCCTCATCCTATACGCCATTTCTGAGCTTCTTGTCATCACATATTCTTCTGGCATAATAGATCAGAGATGGGAGGAGGCTTGAAGATAGTATGATGGTGACTCCCTCACATACTGCTTGGTTTAAGATAATCAGGATATTTAATTATTTTGCTGTTTAAACCTTGTCACATTATTAAAATATCAGGTATCTTCTTCCTTTATTTTCTGTATAACTGTCTCTTCTCTCAACCAAAATATTAAGTGGTAGATAGTTGTGCTACAGGTCAGGTTTTAGTGTTTTTATGTATGTATTTGCGTGGATAGGGGTGGGGTGAGATTCAGAATGATCTATGCAGTTGGTGTGAGAGGCTGGCATCATTTTCTTTTCTTTTTTTGATCCCTTGCTGTCATGTCATAAAGCAAGTAAAAATCCTAAAATTCTATTATAAAATAACTGTGACATATTGCTAAACAATAAATAATATTAATAATGTGATTTGAAACCAAAATTTCCAGTTCAAATATGATGTCTTGGAAAATGCAGTGGAAAGGCCAGAATATCTTCAAAAGATACAATTTATTCTAGCTATTATGGGAAATTTGTAATAGATTTGAAGAGATATTTGTGTAAAAAAAAAAGATCCTATTTTGGGAAGTAACCTGCCTGAGTATAGTTTTGCAGTAATAGACAAAGAGTTGAGTGAGTAGAATGATAATAGAAAGCATCAATGTGGAACAACTAGTCATATACTTTATAAGGCCCTGCTGGACGTGGCATACCCCATACAAAGCAGATGTTGAGATAGTGTCAATAATTATGCATTTGTTGAGCAGCAATAAGTGATATGTTTTTATAATATAATGGATGTAGACATTTTAATTCCTGCCTTTAGATGGCTTTCAGTCTAGAGAGGAGCACATAATATGCTGACATACAACTGATTGTAAAGAAGAACAGTTTTTAAAATGTTGCTTAGACAGATATTTAAATGTTGTTAGTGCATAGGACTGATACAGTCTGTGTTAATTCAGAAAAGGTCTCTGAACCAAGTGAACCTTAAGATAATATTTCTAGGAAAGAGTTTTATTAGTTTTATTTTTCAATCAGAAATATTTTAAAGACTGCTCAAGGAAAATTGCAATTTATATTATTTTCTAAACAAAGTATAAAACTGCTGTCATAAAAAAAAGTTCATGAAGAAAAACTGATTGATTTGGTTTTGTACATGCTGATTTTATGGTAGCAATATGTCATGAACTGGTACTATGAAGATAATTACACACTACTCACCCAATTAGGAGATAGCAGCTATGATTTTTCATTTCAATCATCCTTTTTCTAGGATATTTGTAGCTTATAAAATAGGATAACCTGATTAAATTTATTCCCTTGAATCATAAGCAATTTTAGATTTTTCCCCTCTTAATTATGAGAAAATTTAAGCTATCTTTTGACATGAAGCATAGAGATTTAGTAATCAGACACAGCAGTAAGAAGATGTTTGTCTACAGATGCTATTAATTAACAAATTTGGACTCCTAACATCTTGTGTCAGATGTTCTTTTTGTTCTGCTTTGGATAGTGTCGAAAAAAATGTGAATAGGTGTTAGATCCATTACCATGAAATTTTTTAAAAAGCAGTAAATAACAAGAATTGTTGATTGTGATATCCCAAATAATTTTGCATTTAGAAAATCCTCATATTTCTAAATAAGTATTATGATAATTTTTACAAAATTATTTTTTGCTTAAAAGTTTCTTTCCTGGTATTCCTTCTAATTCACTCCTAAACTTAAGTTGGAAAATTTGTCAAACAAATTTTGAGGGAAATATAAAACATTTATTTTTGTTTCAAAGTCAACTTTACTTAGGTATAGTTGACATACAATAAAATGTACTCAATTTAAGTACCTACTTTGATGAGCTTTGAGTAATATATATACAGTTACTCACCACTAGTCAAGAGTTAGAGTATTGCCATCACCTCTTAGGACAGATTCTCCTTAGCCCCTTTCCAGTCAATTTTCTTTATTCCCAGTCTCAAAGAATCACTGATCTGCTTTCTGTTACTATAGATTAAACTGGTCTTTTCTAGAATTTCATATTAGTAGAATCATATAGTATTTACTTTTTTGTGTGTATGACTTCTCTAACTTAGAATGAGGAATTTTGTTTGTTTTTGTTTTCTATATTTATTGGGTATAATTGACAATATTACATATATTTAAGATATATAACATGATATTTTGATATATGTGTATGTTGTGAACTAATCCCCATAATCATGCTATTTAACTTAGCCATCACCTCACATATATACCATTTTCTTCTTTTTTTTTATGGGGGGAACACTTAAGATCTGCCTTCTAAGCAAACTTTAAGTATACAATTCAGTAGTATTAACTATATTGACATTGCTGTACCTTAAATCTCCAGTACTTACTCATCTTGTATAACTGAAACTTTGTACCTCCATTCCTCAACCCCTGCAGCATTCTACCCTCTTTGATATTTTATTTATTTATCCATCTATCAGCAAACATTTATTATTTTGGAACATCATGAATAATGGTGCAGTGAACATGGGAGTACAGATATCTCTTTGAGATCCTGATTTCTTTACTTTGGATATATACCCAGAAGTGGGATTACTGAATCATTAGATAGTTCTATTTTTAATATTTTGAGGAACCTTCATACTATTTTCCACAACAGCTGTAGCAATTTACATTTCCACCAACAGTGTACAAGGGTCCCTTTTCTCTGCATTTTCTCCAATTCTTTTTTCTCTTAACAGGTGTGATGTGGTATCTCATTGTGGTTTTGATTTGCATTTCCCTGATGATTAGTGATGTTTCACTTTTTCATATACATTTTGGCTATTTGTATGTTTTCTTTGGAGATATGCTTATATTCAGATATTTTTTCCACTTTTTAGCTGGATAATTTATGAGGTTTTTTGGTTTGTTTTTTTGCTATTGAGTTATATGAGTTCCTCATACATTTTGGTTATAAAATCCTTTTCACACAGATGTTTGCATTTCGTTTTCATTTTGTTGAGTTTCTTTTTTCAGGTGCTTCCAGTGTACATAAGTAAGTTGAGAGTACCTAATTTAGACTTTGACATGAAGCAGACCTTATTTGAATCTCAGCTCTTCCATTTACTACCATTTTATTTTTGTCAAGATATTTAATCACTCTAAATCTATGCCTCCTCAATTCAGAGTTAAGGAGAGTACTTTATTGATATGATTATTGCTAGAATTGAATGAGATAGTGTATGTTAGTGTATGTTAAGTAATTTTAGAACAATGACTATCACAAAGAAGTTTTCTACAAATATTAGTCCCTGACTTTATTTCTTCTGTTCTCCTAAAAATTAACTTTATTCCTCAATAAACTTCTACAAATTCTGTCCTTCCTCAGTCCAAATGATCTTAGGTACTGCAGCTGTAGGAATCTCCTAAAAATACTGTTTGGATCATGCTGTGCCCTGCCAAACAGTCTCCAATGTTGTGCTATTATCCACTGGATGAAATTCAAACTTCTTAGCGCAATATTCAAGGTCCTACATAATCTGACCCCAGTTATTTCCTTCTTACCACTCTACATGAACATTTCACTCAGGTTTGATTAGTAGACAGCAGTGTTTCTCCAAAGGTCAAGGGACTTGTGTAAGAATAGGGAGGTTTGGTGTCATGGCAGAGGCTAATGGTGAATGTGCTGATAGAATTTCAGACAGGAGAGGGCAGGAGCAAGAATTTTTTTTCTATTACCCACTCTGATGAAAATAATATGCCCAGATTATTTTAGCCAGTAGTTGTTTAAAAGACCAGTTACTAGGCCCCAATTCTCTGTAAGTTATTAACCTAGGAATGAAGACTATAGTGATCTTTGCCTTAATGAGTTTATCTAAAATAGAAGACATACATGAAACAAATAATAATAAAAATATATAATATGTTGTAATATTGCCTTTCTATGTGTGTGTGTGCATGTGTATGTGTGTATTCTGTAGAAACACAGAAGTGATAAATTCATTCTCTGAGAAGGTACCATGGGAGTTTAAACTTGAAGTATGTGAAATTTCAAGGTGAATAGCAACTCTGAGTAATGGTAAAATGGGAATGATATTTGAGACAGGGAATAGAGAATGCAAAGGGATGGAGGTATGAAAGGGGTTTTGTTCAGAGAATTACAGAATGTCTTATGAGGTTTCAGCATAAGAATAGAGTGAGGAGGGAGTGGAAAATATTAAAAATGGAGCTCTGAAAGTAGAATGGAGCCAACTTGTGGATTATGGCATGGCAATTATTGCAATTAAAATGTATTGAACACTTACTATGTGCTAGGCACTGTGTAAAGTACAATATATGCATTGCCTTTTTCAAAGATTTCTATCAACCATATAAAAACTAAAATATATTATCTCCATGTAACTGCTCATAGTTACCAACTGGAAATTGCAGAGTCAAGACTCAAACCTAGGTATATGTGACCACAGAGTTCATGAATATGAGTAAATAAGGCAGTGACAATAGAGATATAGATGTAGAGCAGAGGGAGTAGACTCAAGTATCCTCTGAAGTAGAAATAGTGTTAATTTGGCGTTGTAACTGATTTAGTGTTGAAGGATAAAGTAGAGTGAGGCATGGAGGAAGTCTCCAAGCTTTCTAGCTTGGGAGATATTGTTTTTTGGATGTGAGATACCATTAGCAGAGATGGGGAATTTACGAGAGAAAAAAGTGGCAGGGAATATTAATGAATTTGAATTTGGATGTTTCATAAACTTCAAAATCTTCCGGTGGACTGAGAGTCACTAGACATTTTAAATACAGGTTAAAAGGTCTGGACTGGCCATACACATCTGGAATCATCAGCATACTGGCAATAGCAGGAGGGTTAATCATAGATAAAATCACTAAGGAAGAATGTGTAAAGGTAAAAGGGAAGAGCACCAAAGATGGAATGTTGCATCCTTTCAAAACTTTTTAACATTTTCCTTGCTAAATAGCATCAGCTTCCTAGTGATATGTAGTTTTCTATTTTGTTTTTCTTAATCTTTCTGATATCTATTGAGTTATCAGCCACTTGTACTTCTCTGATTAATTTCTACAAGCTAACCAACATTTAACAGAGAGCCTTGGTTATAGTGTAAATTCATTATATTGGATTATCTTGGAGCATAAAATGGAGTTAGAGATGGGACTCTGAGGGGATTTGTCATATAGGAACTAGGGTGAAGTAAGGATAAAGTGTCTACTTCTACAGTGCTCCCATGGTTTGGGCCAATTCTAAGATTTAAAGGTAGAAATATGGTCATATTCCAAAGTATAAATTTTGTGTTTTATTAAGTAAATGTTCTCAGGCTTGGTATGTGATAGAATTTAGAAATCTCTCAATTTGAGCTTCCACATTCTGAAGTAAACTTCTGATTATAGTAAATAACTGAGTTTTTTTTTTTGTCTTAAAATTTAGGAATAATATTTTATTATTATTTTATTTTATTATTTTATATATTATTTTATTATTATTATTTTATATATTATTTTGTTATTTTATTACTATGCATCAAATGCAACTATTTAAATGCACTGTTCATTGATTATTCTGGGATACAGGGCATTGAATAAAAGTCAAATATTGTTATTTCATTGTTGCTAAAAGACAAAATCAATACTTGATTACTCTGAATTAGTATATCTATCAATGCAAATCTTTAACCTCAGGTTAACTAACTGTAAGACTGACCCAACTTACAACAGTAATATGTAGAAATAGAGAATTAACTGATATAGAGCCCATTTGTAAAGCATGGAGTTGCACTGATGCCAAGCTAGATTTCTCAGTATCATTCTGTCTAGTGTAGCTACAGAATTATGGCAAGCAGAATTTTAACTAATTGGCATTTCTCTGATCCTTCCTTCTTCCTATTTCTACTATCCATTATATAACAGCTCTAAATGAAATCTTCCTACCCCTGTCGGCACTTTACATCATAGTAAATGTTGTCTCTTCTGTCAATATTCCAAATAGTTTTACAAATTGTCATTTCTCATATCCCTAAAAATTCATTAAATCACACAAAATTTAACAGTTATTTATTGAGTAATTGCTCTATGTCAGGTAGTATCATAGTATAACAAGCATTGGAGCTGTTGTGGTGAACAAAACTGTCAAGGATCCTGTCTGCACATTCTATAGAAGAAGAGACAGATAATGTGAGAACAGTAACATAAGTAAATTTGAAAATTTCAGATAGTGATTGATGTTATATAGACATTAAAACAGGATAATTGGATGGAATGATTAGTTGACAGTGGTAGTGAGTTCTGGGAAACACTAAGATTGTCATGAGAGAAGGCCTCCATGTAGAGGTGACATTTGAGTTGAAATCCAAATGATGGGAAGGACTCAGCCAAAGATATAGAAGAGTGTCCCAGACAGGATAGAAGAAATAACAGGTGCAAAGACTTCAAGGTGGGAATGAGATGGTAGGTCTAAAAACTACATATATCAGTGTGGATGGAATGGAATGATGGGAAGAGGGTGAGTACATGAAATGGGGTCAGAGAAGCAGGCAGAATCTGTTCACTCAAGGCCTCGGTCCATGATACACTTGATACTCAAGCTTGAACTTGAGTCCAAGGACAATGGAAAGTCCCTTTTGGATTTACCACTCTAGCTTCTGAAATTTGCCTTCGTTTCCCTACTTCTTGATTCTTCTCAAACTGAATGCTAGAAGGTTTACACTGTCTCAAAATATTGATAAGATCTCCAGTGGTTTAAAACCATCCATCCTGTGTTGTCACTGCCTTCTACAATTTTAACTCTCTCTGCCCTGGCTCTGAGTGGCAATTCGTCATTGTTCTCAATAGAGGAACATGTCCAGAATTTGGAGATAATATCAGAAAAGGACTCTCCTTGAAATGAAAGACAGCAGTAATCTTCCTAGAGTAGAAAGTACAGTTTCTTAAAGCAGCACCCCTAGAATAGCTGTGTGAATTTGCAGCTTTCAAAGTGTGGCATGCCTAATAGCTAGACAGAAATGTCCCCAAGAAAGTATCTATCTTAGTGAGAATTCATAGGAGGTACCCTGTAGTATCATTAATTTCAACATGTACCTCATAGGAGATGTCAGGATGATGGAAGCTTTTGATGTCTGATGAGGGATTTTAAAAAAGGTTAGTTCTCTAACTGGGATTTCTGAGAAATACAAGATTTCTGAGAAATCTGGAATTTCTCCATGTTTCTATTTCTCCATGTAAGGCCTTGAGTCCTTACAGTGGCAGTCTCTGTGTTGCAATGTGTATAATATTTTATATTCCACCAGAGTTGGAGCGATATTGCCTACTGAACTCTAGTTTCCCTTCAACAGGTTCTATGTGCACCAGACTGCCTTCTTATTGCCAAAAATATTTTCTTCTATTTGTACTTTGCTCACAGGTATTGCCACATATGCAATCTAATTTAGTCACCAAACCAGCCCCACAAAGTAGGCTTTATTCTGTGTCAAAGATTGTGAAACTAAGGCCCATATGCAATGCCCCCAGTAAAATATCTATCTTTACATAAAATATAGGGAAGTGAACAAATGTGGTGAATATGTTAGAGCCAACAGGATTTTCATATGGATTAGGTATGGAAGATGAATAATACAGCTTCCTTATTATGGCTACATACAGATAAATTGAATTAGTTAAGATTAGTTTGTAGCTGCTGCTAGAAAGCATCTATTAATTCTTCCAGCACATTATTGTGTTTGAGTTTATGACAACTAAATTAAAAGCTTTCCAAATGCCTTTTTTTTCTAGTTATTTCATCCTGTGCATAGCTGTAGAATAAGTCAGCCAATTTTGAATATTCTGTTTATTGATATTAAGCACTCTGTTTAGTAATATAAAACATTGTGTTTTTATTTTCACGTGAGGAAATCAGCTGTTTCCTTTATTAGGTTAAAAATGTAGTTGGGAATGGAGGGAGGTGGACATTCAAAATAGGAGAAGGCACTCCTACTAATGAAGAGTAGGCTCCATTTATACAGTGAAAGATAGGGTCCAAGGAGGTCTGGAACCTTGTAAGCAACAGTTGACATCATCTTAAATGGAAATATGGAGTTAGAGGTACATCTTAATTTCGCTAGACTTTCATAATCAGTGACATGCTATATGTAAATCACTCCCTTTCACAGAGTTGTTTTTAAGGAAAAGTCTTAGAAGTAACTTGGAATGAGGAATTGAACTGATTTACAGATGCCCTGCAGTGTGCCAGGAATCATGTCAAGACTTTTCTGAATGTTATCTCACCCACTTTCACAAAAAACACTAAATGTACCTTAAGAGTAAACCTTAAGAGTAAATCTTAAGGTTTTTTTTGTGTTTTTGTTTTGTTTTGTTTTGTTTTGTTTTTAACACACAAAAGGATATCACTCATTCTTAAAGAGGTCAAGTAACTTGCTCAAGGAACAACCACTGGTAAGTGGCAGATTTAAAATTCAAACCTAGGTGCCTCTATGGTTTAACTTCCCTTTGCATTATAGCTTTAATTAAAATTGATGATTTATTTATATTTTTAAATATGTATCATAATCAAGCTTCTGACTGTAGTGAAGTCTTAATTTTACATTAAGTAAGCAAGATTGACCTCCCTGATTCTGGAAATCAGATGGGTGAGTTATGGAAGATGCTTTATGGAACCACTTTATATGATACTTCATTTTGCTGTCAGGTTTGAGAGAGCAATTCTCTTTAATATCACTGTTTGGGACTATTTGATTAACTTCTTGGGGTTATCAAAATATTTAAAGGGTTATAATGAAAACAGAGCCCTAAAAACGTGAAAAGTCACACTAAGAGAACTTTGAACATTGACAGTGTTAGCCTCAAATGAGAAAGTAAGACTAGAAATATTCATAGCCTTCATAATGAATATAAAATATTGAGACAAAAGTAACATAAGGTAACATTTTACCTGTGTGAAAAAGAAAACTACTAGAGCTGGGAAAATCTAGGAAAAGCCAATAAGAACTATAAAGAGAAACTTTTGTTTTTGGAGTTTTAAAACTGAATATATAAATCTGACATTCACACCTATCCTTTGCTTTATAGTTGTGAAAATTTTGATTACAAAGGAACATATATCTGCAATTGCAAGTCTGTTACCTCAGTAAGAATAATTTGAGAGTCAAATGTGAGATTTTGAAAATCATTTCAGATTAAAATTATTTTCATCATGGGCATTTGTTAGTTTGTTTCTTATATTTCACCAGAATATTCCTCATTGTTTTGGCTTAAGTTTCCATCTCCAAGACTTAATCTTGCAAGATCACCTCTTACCCTTATCTCTTGGGGACTGGGGACTGGGGATCGGACATTATGAACTTGGTTTGACAATTTAATAAGATGTAATAAGACCTGAAATAGGGGCAGTGCCTTCTCAACTGAGAAGATCTAGATAGGAACAGAATATTTTTAAGGGTATGTGTAATTAAATTCCCTTTAGGATTTTCCTTTAAGCATTCAATATCTTTTCCTGTTTCCAAATAGAATGTGATCATTTGGGATATTGGCAAAGAACAGGTCACTAGTGAAAACTCCAATGGAGACATTTGGCTTTGGATTTAATTTTCCTGTTTTTGCAGTTAGCTTAGCAGGTGGTGCCCTAGTGTGTTCAGTATAAATAATATAATCATAGGGTTGAGTGATTCTCTACTGGTCACAGATTCAAGCAGGAAATAGCACTTGTCTTTCCACACAAGCCCATGTATATTCTCTTATTGCTGAATTCTTCTTATGTGGCTCTAACCATTAAATTGTTGTTATGGTTGGTGTTTTTTTCCATTACTTTATTGGGCAAGGAAGCAGTCAAATCCTCACTGTGACTAAGAGGGAAGTGTTACTGATTTGAGGATCTTTAGCTGATACATTCTACAACTACAGAGAAGAGGAAAAGAATAAAAAATTTCTATATTCCCTCTATTGTTCTTGAAAAGGAATCGTGGCTCCAACACCCCCTTGGCAGTTGGTGCACTTTGGAAATGATGGAACTGGCTTTCCTTACAGAATCCTTGTGGCAACTTCTTACAGATGTTCAAAGTCCAGCTCAAGTGCCAGTTCCAGTCCATTATGTTCAGTGATCTTTCCTCTTGTCTGGGTTTTTATGACAACTACAGTTTGTACCTCAAAATCTAGCCCTTCATTATGTACTGTTTGGTATACTTTCTATATGTCTCTCCCTAGGGGGTGTATCTTATTTCACCTACATTGCTGAAAACTATTTTCTTACAACTAGAACTACTTAACACAAAATTGTACATTTAGTAACTGTTGTTGATTCAATAACACACATGTGGGTCACAGCTCCCACACATTGGAGCACAATTTTTATTGTCACTAACCCATTCAATGAACAGAGTTCATCCATTGTGACTTAAAGGATTTTAGTTTCTTAACAGCAATAAAGGGAAAAAGGAAGAGCCTGCTCACTCTCCCCCTTCTCTTTATTGTCCCAAAGATTTGACCCATACAGCAGCAAACCACAGAAAAGGTGATTTATATTGGGGAAAAATAGGCAGAATCACTAACAATCTTTCTTCTTTTGAAAACTTGCCCATATTTTTACTTCGGAAACACAATCATGCAATGTGTCTAGCTTTCACAGAGACCTGAAATAAAATTGACCTACTGAAGTATCTTTCTAAGCAAGCTTGGAGTAGTATTTCCAAGTGATTGTTACTTCCTATGTAATTAGATGTTTTAGGTGTCCTCAGAAAGGTGACTAAGCTATTCAGATCAGGCAATTTAAATTAGTAATTTATTAATTATATGGAAGTAACTCATTTCACAATTTCCCTCAAATGTTTTATGGTCTGCAGCAAGGTTCTCCAAGTGTTTCCTGTAGAATTTATTTTAGTCTTCCCTGAGGTATGAATGAATTCTTTTTGAGAACAATTTGGTTGTTTGGTTGTTTGGAGAAAGGTTATATTATATACTCTATTTGCCTCTTGAGTCATCACATAGCATATCAAATGTTTCAAAGAGTCCCATAGCAAAAATATCACTTTAATTTGTTTAACTTAGCATTTAGCAAACATTTGACCTTAGGTAGACAAATAATATTTAGTGAGTGTGTGTGCCAGATATATATTAGCTTATAGAATTTGTACAATAAAACTCTAAATAAGGTACTATAATCTATGGTTAAAGGTGAGTAACTTAGGTTCTGCTTTATTTAATAATTTATTTCCAGGTCAAACAATGATAGTCTTATAGAATGAGTTCTCATGTTGACTGATACCAATTAGCTGTGTAGTACCATTTTTGACAAATAACTCAAACTTGTCTTAATTTCCTTGTCTAAGTGTCACATTAAAGTACTAATGTACTTTGAAGATGAAAGGATTTGAATTTATATTATCCCAATTTAGAAAAAAGTGCTATGTAAATAACATTTGTACATTATAAAAAATAGGAGAAGAGGAAGAGGTAAACAAACTATTCTCAGGAAGCATGATTACTCATAGTGTCTAATGCTAAGTGCTAGACTTTTAAGAGCAAAAGCAATCAAAAGAATAGTTGTAGCTGCCCTGAATGCTCACTAGAACATGTACATTTTCATTTGTAAGTACTGTGTATTTTTGGTATAGTCAGACCCTCAGATTCAAGGGATTGATCAGCTTGGGCAGTACAGCATTAAGTCACCCAGTGGTACTGTTGTAAAATATTAAGACTAGAAATGCATTCTGACGAGATATTGGAGCTTTGATTCCTAACTGTAACTTTCTGTCTTTCTATGGCTTTAAGCTAGAAGCTGAGCATCTTTCAATTTATTTTTGTATCATTCATTAAGTAGGCATTACATAAACCACTAGTGGTTCATCTGCCTCCTTCCACCAATTCTATCATATTGTACTCAGTTTTTCAGACTCCACTGTCTCTCCCAACTTGTCAAATTCACCATATGAGGTAAATCCATTTCTACTTGGCCTCTTGCAAACTTAATTTTGATGTAGGTACACCCCCTAATTTTTAAGAGCTTTGTAAAATTGTTTTACTTGTAACTCTACAAATAACTACACAACATAGTATATAACATATGGTTCCAGTTCTCTCTAAACTTATTCTACAAACTACCACAAATGTGATGAAGGTTTTATGACAAAGGGCAGGAAGACTGCTAATTAGATATCTACTTTTCTAAATTGGAAACTGATTTTCTCCTTACTTAAATTGAATTGAATACAGTTTTCAATCTAGAAGTAATTACCAAGGCAGTGCACAACTGAACAGAGGCAGACTGCATTATGCATTCTGCATCCCTGAACTATCATTAGCTGATATCATAAATATTGATATATAGTATAATTCCCCACCAAGTTTACTAAAAATATAATTTAGAAGCCCATAGTGGTTTTATCATTCAGGGTTCTACCATTCTCAGAAGTGTGATGAGTATTTTGTGGTTTTCTTAGATTTTATATTTATGAGTTATTTATGGTTCTGACATTACTTTATGCTAGAATTCATTAACCTTTAAAAAGTTGCTAAAATGGATAAACCCTATTGTAACTTTTTATTTCTAGACAAAAAGAATACATCCTAAAAAGTGGAAATGGAACTGGTAGCATTTAGATTCACTGGAAGCTGTTTTCTTTGGCCACTTGGTCTTTGAAGTTTATTGCTGAATGTATGAGAGTAGGCAGGACTGCCTTTTATGTGATGACATTCCAGACTCTTTGTTAGAGCCCCAAAATGCAAATTTCATTCTTTAATAACTGATCTCTTAAAAGGTGTGCATCCATATATTTACTATAAAGAATAAAAGAAAAATAATACCACTATTTATTTCAATGAGAGTTGGCATCCACTATTATTTTATATTAGTTTCAGATGTTGAGTATAATGGTTAGACATTTAAATAATTTACAGAGTGATCCTCAATTAGCCTAGCCCCCACTTGGCACTCACTATACATGGTTGTTAAAATATTACTATATTCCCCATGCTATACTTCACATCCCCATGACTATTTTGTAACTACAAATTTGTACTGCTTAATACCTTCACCTTTTTTCCTGAGCCTCCAATCAGTCCCATCTGGCAACCATCAGTTTGTTCTCTGAAACTGAGTCTTTTCCTGTTTCGTTTGTTTGTTTATTTTGTTCTTTAGATTCCTCATATAAGTGAGATCATATGTTGTCTTTCTCTGACTTGTTTTACTTAGCATAATACTTTCTAGGTCAATCTTTGTTGTCACAAATTGTAAGATGTCATTCTTTTTATGCCCAAGTAATATTCCATTGTATATGTGAACTGTAACTTCTTTATCTAATTGTCTATTGATGGACATTTAGGTTGCTTCCATATCTTGGCTATTGTAAATAATGCTGCAATGAACATCTTTTCAAATTAATTTTTTGGATATCAATGGATAAATACCCAGAAGTGGAATTGCTGGGTTATAAGGTAGTTTTATTTTGAAATTTTTAGGAGCATCCATACTGTTTTCCATAGGGGCTTCGCCAATTTGCAATATCATCAACAGTGCACAAAGCATCCTTTTCCTCCACATCATCTCCAACACTTATAGTTTATTGATTTATTGATGATGGCCATTCTGACAGGTGTGAAATGATATCTCATTGTGGTTTTAATTTGTATTTCTCTGATGATTAGTGACCTTGAGCATCTTTTATTATGTCTATTGGCCATCTGTATGTACTCTTTGGAGAAAGGTCTATTCATGTCCTCTGCCAACTTTTTAATTGAATTATTTGTTTTTTTGGTGTTGAGTTATATGAATTCTTTATAAATTTCAGATATTAACACCTTATCAGGTGTATCATTGGCAAATATCTTCTACTCAGTAGGTTGAATTTTCATTTTGTCATTAGTTTCATTTGCTGTGAAAAAAAAAAACATTTTAGTTTGATGTAGTTTCATTTGTTTGTTTTTTCTTTTGTTTCCAGTGCCTGAGGAGATAAATCAGAAAAAAAATATTAGTAAGACCAATGTCAGAGAGTTTACTGCCTATGTTTTCTTCTGGGAGTTTCATCATTCCTGATCTTTCACACATTTTGAGTTTATTTTTACTTATGATCTTAGAAGGTGGTCCAGTTCTTTCCTTCCTTCCTTCCTTCCTTCCTTCCTTCCTTCCTTCCTTCCTTCCTTCCTTCCTTCCTTCCTTCTTATTTTGTGTCTGTCCTTTATTTCAATGTTATTTATTAAATAGGCTGACTTTACTCAGATGCATTGTCTTGCCTCTCTTGTCATATATTAATTTAGCATATAGGCGTTGGTTTACTTCTGGGCTCTCTAGTCACTTCCATTCATCTAATTGTTGGTTTTTATGCAAGTACCATACTGTTTTGATTACAGTAGCCTTGTAGTATAGTTTGATATCAGTTAGTGTGATACCTCCAACTTGTTCTTCTTTCTCAAGATTGTTGTAGGTATTCAGGTCTTAGTGGCCCCATATAAATTTTAGAATTATTTGTTCTAGTTTTGTGAACAATGCCATTGGTATTTTGATAGGGATTGCATTTTAATCTATAGATTGTTTTGAGTATTATGGACATTTTAATGATGTTAGTTCTTCCTATCCATAACCATAGTATATGCTTCTATTTATTTGTATCCTCTTCAATTTATTTTTTCAATGCCTTATAATTTTCCAAGTATAGCTCTTTCAGCACCTTTGTAAAATTTATTTCTATGTGTTTTTTTTTTAATGCAATCGTAAGGAATTATTTTTTAAATTTTTGTGGTAGTTTATTATTGTTATATAGAAATGTAGTTGATTTCTGAATATTAATTTTGTATCCAGCTACTTTACTGAATTCACTTTTTGGTTCTTATAGTACTATGGTAGGATTCTCTCTATATAGTATGTCAGCTACAAATATATAATGAAAGCTTTACTTCTTCCTTTCCAATTTGGCCATCTTTTATTTCTTTTTCTTGTCTGATCACTGCAGATGGGACTTCCAATACTATGTTTAACAAAACATATAAAAGTTGTCATCCTTATCTTGTTCCTAATGTAAGGAAAATGCTTTTAATTTTTCCCTGTTGAGTATGATGTTAGGTCTGGGTTTGTCATATATGACTTGTAATTTGTTGAGATATGTTCCTTCTATTTCCTCTTTGCTTGGAGTTTTTATCATAAATGGATGTTAGATTTTGTCAAACTCTTTTTCTGCATCTATTGATATGATCATATGATTGTTTTCCTTCAGTTTGTTTATATGGTATATTTTGCTAATTAATTTCTAGATATTGAATCAACCTTGCATCCCTGGGATAAGTCCTATTTGTTGAATTTGGTTTACCAATATTTGTTGAGAATTTTTGCATCTGTTCCTCAGGAATATAGACCTATAATTTTTTGTTGAAATGTCTTTATCTAGATTTGAAATGAGGATAATGGTGCCCTTGTAAAATGAGCATGGGAACTTTTCTTCCTCTTGAAATTTTTGGAATAGTTTGAGAAAAATAAGTGTTAATTCTCCTTTGAATGTGGAAATATTCATCTGTGAAACCATCTAGTCCAGAGTGTTTGTCTGTAGGGAGTTTTTTGATTACAGATTTGATTTCATTAGTAGTAATGAGTTGATTCAGATTTTCTGTTTTGTTTTTGACTCAGTCTTAGGAGGTTGTATGTTTCTAGGAATGTATCTATTTTTTTCCACATTGTTCAATTTGTTGGAATATAGTTGTTCAAAGTATTTTCCTATAATCCTTTGTATTTCTGTGGTATCAGTTGTCACTTCTTTTTCATTTCTGATTATTTTATTTGGGTTCTCTTTTTTTCTTGATGAATCTGGCTAAAGTTTTATTAATTTTATTTATCTTTCAAAGAACTAGCTCTTGGTTTCAGTGATCTTTTGTATTATTTTTCTAGATTCTATTTATTTCTTTGTTGATCTTTATTATTTCTTTTTTCCTACTCACTTTGGACTTTGATATTTTTCTAGCTTTTTCTTTTAAGTATAAGGTTAGATTGTTTATTTGAGTTTTTTGTTTGTTTGTCTGTTTGTTTAGTTAGGCCTATACTGCTATGAATCTCCCTTTTAACACTACATTCACTATGCCTCACAGATTTGGAATTATTGTATTTTCATTTTCATTTGTCTCAAAGTATCTCTTGATTTCTTTCTTGATCTTATTGTTATCTCAGTTATTATTTAGTAGCTTGCTATTTTGTCTCCATGTATTTGTGTATTTTTCACTTTTTTCTTTTAATTGATTTATAGTTTTATACCATTTTGGCCAGAGAAGTCACTTGATATAATTTCAATCTTATAAAATTTATAGAGACTTGTTTTTTGGCCTAGTATGTAGTCTCTCTTGGAAAATGTTCCATGCACATATGAAAAGAATGTATATTCTGTGAAATGCTCTAAAAATATTGATCTAATGTGTCATTTAAGACCTCTGTTTCCTTCTTGTTTTTCTGTCTGAAGAACTGTTCGTTGATGTCAATGGGATGTTAAAATCCCCTACTATGTCTGTATTACTGTTGGCCTCTTATTTTATATTTGTCAATATTTGCTTTATATATTTGGGTTCTCATATTAGGTATGTGAATGTTTACAAAGGTTATAGCCTCCTGTTTGATTGATCCCTTTATCATTATTAAATGTCCTTTTTTGTCTCTTAGTATAGTCTTTGCTTTAAAGTTTATTGTATAATACAAGTGTTGTCAGTTTGTTTCTATTTTTACTAAATATCTTTTTTATCTCTCTACTTTTAGACTGTGTGTATATATTTTTTTATCTGAAGTGGGTTTCATGTAGACAGCATACATATAGGCATATGTAAGGTCTTGATTTCTTATTCATTCATCTATACTATGTCCTTTGATTGAAACATTTAATTCATTTACATTTAAAGAGATTATTGATAGATATGTAGTTACTCTCATTTTATTATCCATATTTATATGTTTCTTTCTTGTTCCTTTAACATTTCTTATAATAATGTTTGCTTTTGCTTTGGTGATTAACTCCGTTAACTTTTTTTTTTTTTTCATGTGGGAAGCTCTTTACAGCTCCTTCAATTTTTAAATTATAGCTTGTTTGCTATCTTTATGCAGCTCAAAAGATGGAGGAAGTATCAGAATTACCTTTAACACTTATTACATACTAAAACTTCTGCTACTAAACAGCAATTTAGGAAGGACTGAGGATGAAGTTATGCCTATTTTAATATTGACTCTGGCCTGAAATAAATGTTTATGTCCTTGAAATAATTTGCTGGTGGTTGTTTATTCGTTATTTTCTTTATATATTAAATAGGAATAAATAGTCCTTTGGTCTCCTTTGTGTTCTCAATGGCTAATTAGCCATTTTGTAAATCAATATAATACAATATTTCATCTGAAATTAACTTATAGTCTTACATTGAAATGTAATTAAATGTAGTTATAACTAATTTTTAGTCCCTAATCAGCAATTGCTGTTACTCTGTACATGAATTGGATAGTAAAATCCATTAGCTTGTTTTCCTGGGCAAAACGTAGTATCTGATCACAGTCTCTGATCCAGAATGCTTCAGAAAATACCCTTGACTTTAGTTGCTAAGCAAAAGTTGTCATATTTTGTTTGAAAACTATAGAGATAAAGATGGTCTTTTTTGCTTTGATTTGTTTTTCATTTCCTTGATATTCCCTTTATACTTGACAATACCCATCTTATGAACTTGAAAATAAATAAGGCTATTTTTGTTGCAGTTTAAGCCAACAGTCACTTATTTTGTTTTTCCTACATAAATGCCAAGTACAACTACAATCAATGCATCAGTTTTTCTGCCACTGCTGTTTAAAAGTAAAATTCAGCATTGAAGTTTATTGAGTCATGTATTCTGTCACTCAAAAAATATTTATGTATGACTACACAATTCAAAGTATTGTGCTAAGTAACCCTCAAATGTTTTTTTTTGTGTGTGTGAACACAGAAAGGAAGGTTCTTGTTTAATATTTGAAGTTAGTCAAATTAAAAAATTTAAAATATCAAATGTTTAGTAGAATGAGGTCAAACTGGTGACAATATGAGTAAGCATAGTGCATTTTTACAACTTTAATATTTAGTAACTAAATGTTTGGAGAGCAACATGTTTTCTGGATGAGTGACTTTTTGGAAATTTAAATTGTTTGGCTGGTAGCCCTTTAAAAAAACACTGACAGACTTCTGTAATGCTCTGTGCAATACTGTGATTCACATTGCTAAGCTTTTTTCCTGGGAAGGCACATTACCCCAGTATCAAAATACGAAATACTGTACTATGTTTGTGTCACAAACCTCCATTTAAAACATCTAGTAAATTAAATTGAATAAATTAAAAATCAGTGAAGATTTTAGGTTGTGAGAAGGTTATTTAAAATTTTTGGTAATAGTTCTTTGCACCTTAGGTGAGATTTTAAAAAATACTTAATGGTGCTTTACAACATTGCTTGATTTTGTAGAAATGAGGTTTTATTATTGCTTATACTTACACACACACACACACACACACACACACACACACACACACACACACACAAATTGAGACCTCAATTAAGAAAAGAAGATTGGATTTAATCAAAGTCAGTAGACACAACATAGTTAATGAATCTACTTGTGTAATTCCTTAGAGGATAGGCCAGAAAAATACTCTGTTATGGGAACTAGTTTATATCATCCTGAAAAGGGTAAAGGAATATCAGAAAAAATCCTCTTACCTAAGCTTGTTCTCAGGCATCAGGTAACAACTACCATTCAGTAGCAGAAACCCTGTCTTTAGTAGGTAAGTCCAGATGAGTTGCCAGCTAACATGAGGATAGGCAGGTCACCATAGCATGGTTGGTGAGTGTTGAGGATGGACATCCCTGGAGTGCAGGGATGCACTGTTCTTTGGTGGCTGAGCACACAAAACAGGGTGCCACTCTTTGACTAGGTTCTCTGTGTTTTACCAGACTCTTGTTCACACTGCTATTTCTAACATCTTTTCACTAAAGATTTAATAATTCTCTGCCAAAATGTTACCATGAAAATAGTTAAATAGACAGCACTTTTGATGCATGTACCTGTTGGAAGGAACTGTTTTCCCCATCACTCTGTCAACTGTGGTAGTTCTCAAAAGAAGTTTTTCTGCACAGAAACTCTGCTCCAGGTATCATATGGAATTAGGACTATTTATTAGATCTAGTTAATCAAGTATCATAGACCCCCAGGGTAGGAGGAAGGAAACCTTATTTCCAACATTAATCTGATGTTTTGACTTCTTCTGTTTTTAAAAAGTCTTTCTTTCAAGGAACTCATCGCATCCTGAGAGAGTCTTTATTCAGTGTTTCCTCTAGAGTCTTCTCTTTAATGCCATTCCCAATGAGGTACCTTATAATAAAAGTTTTCTGTGGTCAATAAGTTTGAGAAGCAATTTTTATCATTTAGGCATGGAATATTCCTGCAGAAAATAGACTTGTTTAAATTAACTTCGAATTTCCCTCAATTGATTTGTTCATGAAACCTTTTTCTCCCACATTATATGTTTTAATATCTCATTCTACAGAAAATGCAGAGTACAGAATACTCAGTACATATTTGTTAAATAAACATAAAACTGAATTGACTTTTTAGACCCATATGAAGTTGACCTTTGACTGTTTGAATCTTATTATCTAGTACAACTTGTTGTTTAGCTACATCTACTTCATGTTATGCTGTAATTGGCTTTTTGGCTCAATTATTGCTCTTCTTTTTAACAATTAATCATGTTGGATCTTTCCCACCTCTCAAGTTTGCCTTTTTGAGTCCCAGCTATGTCATCCTGTTCATTAATTATCAGTCTGAGATCTGTGCAATTCACAATGTCATGAGCATGCCATCTCCATCTTTATTCAGTTGGTTGATGAGAAATGATAAATAGGACCAGTCAAGGTTAGTATTGTTGTGGCCCAGGGCAAGCTGCCTCAAGATATTGTAGAATGGCATATTGATTATTTTGAACTAAAATTACCTGAGAAGCAGTGAGAGCAGGAAGAGCTCTCTCTCTTCTGTCCTCCTAGAAGCAGGGAAAATAAATCTCAATGATAGATGCCCTCCACTCCAGAAGGACTGAGAGACAGCCTTATCAAAAGAGTTATAAAATCCAGAGTCAAAAAAGCATGTGTAAAAAAACCTTATAATTCCTTTACTAATTTACTACCTAAGCCTAAACTTTGTTTAGATTCCTCACTAAGATACCAGAACCTGCTTAAGATTTTTTTCTAATGAGCATTAACTTTCTTTGTCCTGTCAATTTCTCACAATTTTATTTTATCTTCATTGAAAAGGTTTAAAAAGCTGCCTAGTTCAATCATTTCTTTGATCCTCATTTTATGATCTGAACATCATATTGTGATTCTCCCCTGTGCGTGTATTACATTTCCTCCATTTTTTCCTCCTATTAATCTAGTCCAGTGTCAGTTTTATTATTTTATAACTAGTCCATCCAGGGAACTAAAGAAGGGTAGAATAAGGAATTTTCTCCAGCTCCCCAACAGTATCATTCCATAAACCATCACCCTGTGGTTCAAATTGCTAATTTCCCTACTTACTAACTAATAATTCAGAAGAGAGTTTATAATAGCCCATGCCTCTAGTTTTTGTGGTTTTCAAACCTCTTCTTTCAAAAGGCAAATCGTCTTTTTTTTTTTTAGCCCCAATATTTTCTAAAGCAAAACTGGTAATAATTTGGTCTCTAAATTTAGTAGTTCATCAACTCTTCATAAAACTGATGCCATCTCTTCTGAAGCAATGTTGGTCAAAATAGTGCTTTATATTTTAGAGGAAAACGTTTTGGATGTTTTATTAACATCTGTGGTGTCTTTTTGTTCCTAAAGATTTTAGTTTGTGTAGTTTCAGTATATTTATACTGTAATTTTCTATCTGGAGGAATAGTCTCTTGAAATGGTATATGCTAATTAGTGTAATTTGTAAAATAATAGACTGTGGGAGGTAATGCATTTAAATGCAGCATTAAATATAATTGCTATTTAAATATCATTTCACTTAAAAGATATACATTAATTTTTCTTATAACTGCAGGTTTGGAGTGCTATATTGTTAATTAATCCTTGTACAAAGCAAAAACAAACAAACAAACAAACAAACAAACCCACAAACACCCAATGTATTTCCTGAACTTCTCTCAAACTTTCAATTTTTAATGTAGTTTATTTATATTTATGCAAGTATATTTGCATAGGTTTAGCCCTAACTATCTATTTCCACTAAATAGAATCTGGAAGAATTTTTGCTTTGTTTGCAAATCACTAGGATAATATTACTGAGATTTTAAATTTAATTTTTAATATCAGAACATCTTTAAATTTTCATAGTTGGGATCAACTTAAAAAGGAATATGTTAGAAACAGTAGAGCGCTCAAGTTCTGAGACTGAAAAGGCATGGGTTCATAATTGACTTGTTTAATATGTCTAAATCTCAGTTCTTTATTTGTAAAATAGAAATGAGGATGATGATGGGTACCTACCTTATAAAATTGCTTTAAAGATTATATGAGGAATATTTAAATAAAGCACATTGCCATACATACATTGAGAACTAGATAAGTAATTATCAATCTCTTAAGTTCCATCGATAACTGAAACCCTTAAAATGTCCAGAAAAAGTTGGCATTTTATAAGTCAAATTTTTATTTGCACAGGACTGTGGCAATCAAAATGGTTGTTTCTCAAAAGTCTTCAATTTTCATGATGACTACGGATTACATCATCTGATTTAGAATAATACAACATGAGGGCATATTTGGAATTCTGATTGTTCCAGATGTCCTATTTCATATAGCCACCATCCAATAGAACCACAAACATATCTCAATTATTAGCACTTAACACAGTGTAATATATAATCTAAATAGGATCTACTGCTCTTGCATGGCCTAGACATGGCCCACACAGTCTGTAGGAAAAATAAAACAACTCCATTTCCATTGAGCACCTGACTATTCTGAATTTGTCAAAGTGGAAATGGGCCTCAGGGATATTTGTGCAGTTAGTTTTCTATACAAGATGCCCTACTGAGAGGACATGAATGTAGGCTGAGTTATAGCCTGTACTTTACTAACTGTGAGTCCTTTGTAGTTCTCTCTGGAGATTGCACCCTATACAACCAGAGCGGGTGTCTGGTTCTATTCTGCTCAAAGGTATTTGACAAAGAGTGCAGACGTGGCAATCAGTTTCTACTTAACCTCTTGTTCGACTCCCATGTATCTTCTCACTGTACCTTGAAGTGACAAAACCCTTTCATAGAGAACTTGTTCTTGGTAGGAGCTGAGAAGACATAAGCTGGTCTTTTTCATAATGATGATCTTGGTTCCTGTGATATTGTAATTTATAAGAAAAAATATGTTTGATCATTCAGTTGACCAAAATATATTTCTCATATATATTTGATCTTGGTCCAGGGTTCCTGGCTCAGGGCTTCCAAAACTCCTGGAATTTCTTAAGTGCTGAGAGTGGTAAAAGTGTCCTTTATATTAATCAGGTGGCTTTTGGAAAGCACCTAAGACTGGAGGGCTGGTTCCCAGTGGAGCTAACCCTATGATTAGAGGGTTGCAACTTTCAGTCCCTCCCTAATCCAAACTCCAGGGAAGGGAGAGAGGCTTGAGATTGAATAAATCTCCAATGGCCAGTAATTTAATCAGTTTTGACTATGTAATGAAGCCTCCGTAAAACCCCAAAGGGCAGGGTTCAGAGACTTTTCAGATTGGTGAACACATGGAAGTACTGGTAGAATGGCATATACGCTTCATGTGCTTTCCCCATATTTTGCCGTATGTACCTTTTCCATCTGGCTGTTCCTACGTTTATATATATGTGTATGTATATGCACGTGTATGTGTACATGTATATGTATTTGTATATGTATATATGTAAATATATAATATATATTATAATAAACCAGTGATCTAGTAACTAAAATGTTTCTCCGAGTTCTGTGAGCCACTATAAAAAATTAATTGAACTCAAGGAGGAGGCCATAGGAACTTTAAATTTCCCAGTTGCTGGGAAATACAGCTAACAACTTACACTTGTGATTGCTTTCTGAATTCCAAGAAAGGTTTCGGTGGAAACTCCATTCTGTAGCCATTCTGTCAGAAGCACAGGTAATTTGTGATTGGAATCTGAAGTGGGGAAGGGCAATCTTGTGGGAATAAGCCCTCAACCTGTGGAATCCAATGCTGTCTCTCTGAAGATAGTGTCAGAAATGAATTGAATTTTAGGACACTCAGCTGGGGTCCTGAGAATTGCTAGTTAGTACTGGACCGCCCAACTCCAACGTTGGATATTGAGTCTCAGAACATCAAAAGAGTTTCACAGTATTTCTAGAAATGAGATAAGGATGACCTTAGTCATATAATGAAAAGAACTGAGAATTTGTAGTCAGAAAATCAAGGATTTAATTCTAATTTCAACAGTTACTTGCTTTGTGATCTTGATCATATTAATGAAAAATGTGGGATATACATCATATTGGCTCTCTATAGCATTTTAAATGGTTATATATGCTGTGAATTTTATTAAATATCAATGAAATTTGTTACATGAGTGGAAAGAAATGAGTTTTGAGAAAAATAAAAAATGACTCTGCTGTTTTAAAGCAAAATTTTCATCCTGCCTAATATTTACCCTAGGTAAAATTCACCTCTGGTCCATGTTGACTGATAGAATACACACACACACACACACACACACACACACACACACACACACACACATACTCTCTCTCTCTCTCTCTCTCTCTCTCTCTCTCTCTCTTACACACATATAATTCTTATAATTGTGTGAATTCTGAAATTAAGAGAACCATATTTTATGTAATTATTGCCTCTGGGGTTAAAAGAAGTGACTCCCATGTTATAGTCTTGCCCACTGTAGTTTGCACTGCATAGGGGAGATACCCCACACAAATACATTTTGAGGAGCTTGAAATTTGAGAACAGCAAATCAATTCACAGAAACCAGTCATTGCATTGTCCACTGTATCAGCCTTACAAGTGTACTTCAGAATTAATAGGTGCTCTCCAAAAATCCTTTTCTGCTAACAAAGTTTTATATTTCTTTAATTTCTCAGGTATATGTAGTTCTGTGAGGACAAGCCCTTTGCATATAAAATATACTTTATCAGCAATGATGTTCCAAGGTTATTTACACAGGAATGGAGGTTCTAGGTAGCTTTTATTAGAATATGTGGTGGATATAGGATCTCCAGTTGTTATTCAAGTATAAATTGTTCTACAGGAATCCTGAGGTATAATGTAATAATACATAACTACAAAATCAAACTCTAATAATATTAATACCCTTATAATTCTTACTAGCTCTAGGAACATGGAAAGAAGCCCTTCAGAAAATTATTTTCTTTCGTGTAAATACTTTCAGTAAACAACATTGAATCATAGAAAACATCCTTTGTATTGTTTGCTAGTTGTTTTAATAATTTAATGTATGATTCACATATTTAATTCTGTTCCATTATTTTTTCTTATTATTTTATGGTGGTACTTGGGTCAGAGCACATATTAATTTGTGGTTTCCATCATTAACAAATTCCTACTTCTCTGGGGGTACTGTATTCCCATTAATTCATATAGAATTAAGCTTTATCTATAAATTGGTTTTTCTAGCATTTACATTCCTCAAAATCTCTGCTGTTGGATTTTACTTACTGGAGAGTATTGACTTTTATATGATTTCTTTTAATGATTCTTGTTTTTTTTTTAATTGTTGCTCTACAAAGCATTAACTGCAAAGTAATGAATAATATCTTATAATACATGAACATTTAAGTTTAATATGACCTTTCCCCACTCTTTTTTTATTGAACAGCTTCCTCTGTTGGGATCCTTGGAATGACAATCTAATTAAACATGGAATGTGTTTTTTTGGTAGATTGTTTGAGTTGTCATATTCTAGAGAGTTTGCTTTTGATATGTGCCTTGATTACAAAAAATAAAAAGTCTATACAAGGGCAGGGAATGATTTCATCAGTCAGTAGCAATATTTAGATTTTTTTTTCTATTTTTATGTCAGTATCTTTTTATTCAAAACATCACATGGGCAATACTGGTCTAAATTTGTCCCAAGCCAAAAAATAAAAAAAAAAAGTTTTAAACATCCATTGTGCTAATGAGCACACAATAATCTGTTTTATTTCCTTAAAAATACTATTCATGGTTTAAAATACAGCTCCATATTAGACGCAAATGAAACAGTTTCTTTTCTGTATTATTTCAGCTTAGATGTTGGATTCCCTATCTGATAGGTTCGGATCTTATGAACCTATACTGTGAATGAACAGTGGGCTAGTCCTCCAATTCCTAGATAGTCTTGGTATCTTGTCTACATTAAGACAGTTTTCTGGCTACCTGTACTGGACTCCCCAGTGGATCAGTTTTGACATTCTGGTGTCATTTGCTTAACACAATCAACCAACATGGTCTCCTGATAGTTGACTATACTGCAATTTAAAGTTTCTAAACTTAGCTGATCCCTCAGCATTTATTTTATAAGACAAGTTTTTATCCCTCCATAGTAAGCTTCTTTTTCCATTCCACTCAGTAGCTGTCTCCAAACATATCTTCCTCCTTAACAGTAGATGATTAGGCCTTCTAATTTCACCAAGAAAATGGAGGTCATCAAACATGAACTCCCTCATATTTCCTCATTACTATCTCTAAAATGTTGTCAAGCGTTTTTTCTCTTTCACTCTTGTTTTTGAATAACAAGCCTGTTTTGACAATGTTTTTTACTATCCCTTTTCTTTCTACTTTCTTGCTGCAGGTCCCATAATTCAGGCTGTCATCTGTCATCTTCTATCATTGTCTCCATTCTCCACAGTATAGCCAGAATTATTTATCATTCCTTTGTTTCCAATTCTTCATTGCCTTAAGATTAAAATCTAAATTACTTAAAAAGTGAACTAATTCTTTCCTAATTTGACATGTTATAATCCCACTTTCTACCATTCCCTTTGCTACAGACTTGGCCCCTGTTTCCTGACCATGCTATGTAATTTTATATCTTTGTACTTTGCCCATATAGCAATCTCTTTACCTAGAATGTCTTATCTACCTTCCGGATATGGTAATCCCCTACTTGTTTTATAAGACCTAGTTGAAATATTGCCTCCATATGAAGACTTTTTCAATTCACCCCTAAGCAGCATTGATTTCTGTATTTTGCATGGCCCTCATTGCATATTTCTATTACAGTGTCTCTACATTCCTAGCAATTATCTGTTTACATGTCTTTCTGTCCTTACTAGCTTTGTGAGCATTGTTTCCTAATCATTTTAGTTTACCAAGCTTCTAGTTGAGTGCTTGACATGTATTGGACACCATATTGTTGAATGAGTGAATGGAAAAATGACAGTTGAATAACACAGGTTTTATTTTGGGTAGTCCAGTATAACGTGAAGCCTCAGACTCCAGACACTTGAAAAGATAAACAGCATTACAATAAAAGTGGCAAAAATAAAGGTCGGTGATGCCTTGGTTACTGGCAGAGATAATTACTGGATTGCTAAAGTCATACTCTAGCTAAGGTGTTTGTATAGTGGTGGAAGAATGGGAGAGGCACCTTTTGAAAGAGAATTAGGGAAGCAGAATGAGTGGCTAACAATAATAGGTCCTTCTCTATTCCATGACCTTGACACACACCTCCCTGACAATTCCTATAATCAATCCTCTTACATGAATATAGAAAGTCCATATCTTTTACTTCTATCTAGAAGTACTTTACCAAAGGGCCATGTTTAGCACTTGACTGTGGTGTTCCCTTTATGTCCTTCTCTGTGCTCCTCCAAGTCAGAAACACCAAAAGGAGTATGGTTCAACTTACTCCCTTCTTCAACTACTACCATCTTCAGACACATCCCCTTTAGCTTTATCCCATACAACACGCCAGATCCTTTTTATTATTCTGCCTCAGAAGGTGCTAAACATATCTAACTGACCACTGAGAGGCATGGTATAGTTTTCATTGCTAGCTTCCAAATCAAATGTGTTGAAAGACTGTCCCATTTATTTATTAATTCAACAATGAGATTATGAGTGCCCACTGTATGCCAAGCTACAGAATACTCAGAAATATGTCCATCATGCCCTCGGGGGATGGTATATTCTCGTATACTAATTGAAATTCTGTGGTCTTCCTGCTTTTTAATTTTTTTAAATAGTTTTTTGGAGTTGAATTACCAGTGGCGTTAAAGGATGAGTAAAGTTAGATAGTATTAATCAATAATCTTAGCCCAAACAATAGTAAAATGATCTGATTTCAGGTAATCCCAGGAAAATTTTGACAAAATAGGGTCTTGCAAAATAATCGATTTTGCCAACCAGTTTGGTAAACCTTAACAGAGGGACCCTTAATGGTGAAGATGACCTTGAAAATTTATGAACCTTCTCTGGAGATCTTCATAAGAGATCAACACCACACTAAAATGCTACAGACAATGATAACCTTGGATCAGTTTATCTTTTTGAGGTCCATTGAACTATAAGATTCTATATTTGTAATCTATGCTTGATATCACAGATTCTAGGATAAACATCTATTCAGCTTCTGATCCTGTTTTTGGTATCCCATTTAAGAAAGTGAGCTAGAGTAAGCAGTCTTTGGGCTAATTTGGAAATAATGAATCCTCTTTACATCACTGGTGATGGTGGATAGAACTGTGTCATATTAAGGTTTTACTGTCCGTAGGTATTTTTGAGGGTTTAATTAAACTAAGGATTTATCATTTCCTGTTGTAATGAGTTCTGTTATGATAGTGATATTTAGATAAAATTGATTTGATATTAAGAAAAGCTCATCTGATGTTGTCTTTATAACTGTTTTCCTCCAAGTGGTTCATTTTTTTTCTCTTTTTTCACTTCAATCTTCTAGTTTTCTGACCTAGTTTACTATGTTTAAAAATAAACTTAAAAAATTACTATGTTTAAAAATAAACTTAAAAAATTAATACATTATTTTTAGAACTATTTTAGGCTTACAGAAAAATTAAGCAAATAGCACAAAAATTTGCCATATCACCCATGCATAGAGTTTTTCCTTTTATTAATATATTGCATTATTATGGTACATTTGTTACAATTAATGAACCCATATTAATTTATCATTACTAACCAAAGTGCATAGTTTATTCAGATTTCCTTAGTTTTTACCTAATGTTCTTTTCCTGTTCCTGGATCCCATCCAGGTTATAGCATTAAACTTAGTTGTCATGCCTCCCTAGGCTCCTCTTGGCTGTGATCACTATGTAGACTCCTTGTTTTTGATGACTTTTGAGGAGTCATCAAAAGTCAGAAAGGCCTCCATTGGAACATGTCATGTTTTCTCATGATTGGATTGGGTTTTTGGGGAAAAGACCACAGAGTCAAATAAAATATCATTTTCCTCACAATATATCAGGGTACATCTAATTAACATGACTTTTCATTGTTAATGTTGGCCTCTGATCACCTGACCAAGATAGTGTTTGTTAGGTTTCTCCACTGTAAAGTTACCCACCTCCTTTCTATACTGTACTCTTTAGAAAGAAGTTATTCTGTGCAGTACACACTTAATGAGTAGGAGTTAGACTAGACCTTCTTGAAGGAAGAATATCTACATAAATTATTAGGAATATTGAACAAGAGATTTTCTTCTTCTCCCCTATTCATTTATTTGTTTAATCATTCATTTCTATCAGTATGTACTCAAAGATATTTGAGTACCTGATACTACTTTATTTTGTTCCTCAGTATTCCAACTGGCCATTAAGAGATCTTTCACTTGGTTCTTGTGTCTATTTGAACTACCCACATCAATATAGGTGTTTTTGCTGTTGTTTTAGCATTTACTTAATTTTTGGAAAAACAAGATTATCCTGTTTTTTACTCCATGTCATTTTGTATACTTAAGTCTTTGTTTTTAATCTCAGTGATCTTTATAGAAGCTTTTAGGAGATCACAAATGACCAGAAAAAAACTGATTAATGGAGTAGAAAAGTAGGGTGACCTCATGGCTTTATAATCTGTCATATGTGACTTCAGATTTTAACCAATAGGAATTCTTTTTGTGTTTTATCTTGATTTCTGCCAAATTTTAACTGTTTTATATACTAGAAAACCAGAGTAGTGATGATGTTCATAAATTTGCAAAGCTTTTAGTGAATTTTACATTCACTGAATCAGCCTTAGTCTTTAGAATAAAGAAACTGGTACCTATGAAAAGTTATATTCATTCCTTTGTCCATTGCATTATTCACAATAGCTAAGACATGGAAACAACTTAAGTGTCCATCGGTTGACGGATAGCTAAAAAAATTGTGGTATGTATACACAATAGAATATTATTCAGTCATGAAAAATGAATGAAATCTTGCCATTTCTGACAATGTGGATGGATCTTAAGAGGATTATGCTTAGTGAAAAAAAAATCAGACAAAGACAAATACTGTATAATTTCTCATATATGGGAATCTAAAAAATCCCCTCAAGATCCAAGCTCATAAATACAGAGAACAGATTGATGATTGCAAGAGCTAGGGGGTGGGGATGGTAGAAATGTGTGAACTGGTTATATATATATATATATATATTTGGGGTTTCAAAAATAATAAAGGGTATGCATAAATTTTAAAAAAGTAGCTGATCTGTTTGTGATTAAATATATACTTTAGTTATAATTGATGCATTGCAAGAGAATGCATTATATATAGATATGTAAATATTATTATTTAAATAATTTAAAAGTTATATAGATTATATCTGAATACTAACTTAATGGAAGACAATGGACATTGAACATAAAAATAAGAAAATTATTTTAATAAAAATACCTTATCAGTTTATATACACTGGCTATGTATAAAGATATTGTCACACAGAAGTGACATTAGAGGTACTCATGATACTACAATATTCTCTCATAAAGTCTGTCAGCACTTTCATTATAAACCTGCTTTTCAAGGGCATAAAACATCTCTAAAATTTCATGTGGGTCTACGGACATTCCACCCCTGAACAAGCCTAATCCTATCTTATCTTGGAAGCCAAGCAGTGCCAGGCCTGGTTAGTATTTGGATGGGAGACCACCTAGGAAGGCCAGGTACTGTAGGCATAAAAAAATAAAAAATAAGGGATTGTAAGCTAAAGTCCTTGCTATCTGTGAGGTCAACCAAGGGTTGCCTTGCCTAAAAATAAAAATAAAACTAATGGAATTAAATGAAATAAAATAAAATTTGGGATTTAAACTTGTCAAACACAATTGGAGGCTGTGAAAGTTTCTTTTGAAAATCTAATCAAAATCATTGTTTTTGCTTTGACTTTCTTCCTGTGTCTTGATAAATGGTTTCTCTTTCTTCTGCGAATGATGACTGTTAAATGAAACATGGCATTAAATTCTCTGAGTTTGATGATTGGTGTACAATATCAAAACACTTTGATTCTATGTGGAGGGCTTCCAGCAGAGAATATATTTTCTAAATGTTAGTAAGTGTTTCATCTTTTTTTTAAATGGCATATTAATGTAGTTTCTTTGAGTTGAGCTGGACTTTATTGATATACCAGAAATAACCAGTTAGAAATTATAACTATAAAAAAGAGTTTATTGGCAATATTTAAAAATAAATATTATCAAATTATATGAACAATTTTAATAAGAAAAATATAAGACCTATGTTTTCTTCAAAACTACCAAATGTCCTACAGAAACAAAGTAAAGTATGAAAAAAGAAAAAGATATGCAGTGTTTTTGGCTAGAATATCTAAATATTTAAAATATGTAAGTTTTTCCAATTTAATTGCTTTGTAGGTTTATATGTATAGGAAATTAAAAATTAATTTATAAGTTCCATATAAATTAAATAAGATTTCTGTTAACTTTTAAGACAATGGTTCTAAAATTCATTTTAGAAAAATAAGCATATTTTAATAGTAAAATATGTTTTTAAAACATCAATAATAGATATTAAAATGTACCACAGAGTTATCATTACTAGTATGGTAAGGTTGAAAGAATGGAGAGGCAAATAAAATGAACTAGATGATCTTGAAAAAATACTACTTTTTATGGTAAAAGAAACATTACAAACAATGGGAAAACAATCATTCAATAAATAGTTCTTGCAAAATTGGTTAAGAGGTGAAAGAACTTACCATGTAATCTCAGGGTAGAGCCTCACTTCACACTGTATGCCTAAATAAATTTTTGAAACATTTAAAAATAAATGTTCAAAACATTTAAAATAGAAATAAAATATAATTGACTAATTGATTTTAGGATGAGAATAAATCACAGAAGGAAAGGATTATAAGTTTAAATCTGTAACAACTAATATATTTTTAAAAAACATCATTAGCAGAATGAAAAGGAAATTTATAAAAATGGAAATACATGCAATACAAAATATATATGTAAAGCAAACACCTAATATCTGTAATATATAAATATCTCTTATGAATCAATAAGAAAAGATGAACACCCCTATAAGAAAATCACAAAGATATGAATAGGAAATGAGAAGAAATGCACATGGACAATAAACATTTGGAAAATATAAATACAAATGAAAAGCAAATTTATTTTTCTGATCTTATTCAGAGAGGTTAGAAGTAAGTTCTTTTGAAGGTACTGTGTAATAGGAACTCTTGTTGACTTCTGGATGAGTGTAAATTAGTATAATCTTTCTGGAAAGCAAATGGTAATATATACAAAGAGCCTTCAAAAGCTGTTAAGCTTTAACCCAGGAATCCTGTATCTAGAAAACAATCAAGAGAAAATAATCAGGATGTGTACAAATATATGTATGGATGATTATTTTACTATTACTACTAGTGGTGAAAGACTGGGAAAAATCTAAATGCTGACAAGATGGAAACGTTAAAAACATTATGGTGTATCTATTATGATAAATGTGCAGGAATTTACAACCATGTTGCAACACAATTTTAGCTGTCATTTGAGTATGTAACTCTTTTCCCTTGCACATTTCATTTTTGAACCTAATCAAATTAAAACAAAGATTGTTATTTGAATAAATGAAACATTAATTTCCAAAACTCTATAGACAGTCACTATTCACTTGTTTCCATTTAAATCTTTTGGCTTAGATCAGGACTTTGCTCTTTTGTAGGTGTCAGAGTACACTCGTGCCTTGCTTAAATAACCTAACTATGAAAAGACCTCAGAATGTTTGTCCCCAGATATGGTTCCATAGTGTAGCGGCTAGCACATCTGTTTTGCACAGAGAAAGTCCTGAAGTTTTGCTGCAGTGGAGCCACAGTCCGTGGTCTATAGCCATGCCAAACCTGAACAAGCCTAATGTCTGATCTCAAAAGCTAAACGGGGTTGGGCCTGGTTAGTACTTGGATGGGAGACCACTTAGGAAGACCAGGTGCTGTAGGCATAAATAATAAATAAATAAATAAATAAATAAATAAATAAATAGCCCAGTAAAGAACTCAGCTTATACTCCCAAGTAGGCGCATTAAAAGGTTGACCATTCACTTTCCTCAAACTCTCCTTATTGCTGGGTCACAGGACTCGCTCCTGGTTATTTACCCATACTTCAGTTTTTCCTCTGATATCTCCCTAAAATGATGGTGGAAGTACTATGTACATCCCTCAAACAGTCATCTGCCATTCAAGATGGCTCTGCTTTGTGTTAAGACACTTCATCCATCATAAAACAGAACCAGGAGCATGGGATTTGGGATCAGGAAGATCCTAGCTCTGCTACCAATTAGTGACTAGATGAATGACCTCTCTGAGCCTTACTTGTTATAATTTAAGAGATAAACTGTATATAAAACAGTTCATTGCCTGGTGTGTAGTAGACAATTAAAATGGTTGCTATTGTTACTACCATTATGTATTAGGGCCTGCAGGAGACCAATAAATCTCCAAAGAAAATACTGGTGTTCTTAGGAAAAGGTAGTTTCTATTACCCCTAAGAGCTGATGCTACCAGAAAGTCAGAATATCAGCTGAGCTGCCATTCTAAGTACTTAAGATATAAAGGAAAGAAGTAGTTCTCAGTCACAAAATGCTTCTTAGGCAAATGGCACTTAGAGATCATGCTTCATCACCTCTACATCTCCAGCACCTAGCACAGTTTCCAGAATGCGTTAGTGCTCAGTGAAGTTTTGTGGAATAGATGGGTGGCTGACAGGCTGGGTGAGGTGTGACAAATCAAAGCCTCTGGCTGGTAGCCAGGACATAGTGTAAAGGAATCTAGTGCATGTGTGTCTGAAGAAGAGAGGACATAATTATGGGCAAAGAGAATGGGTGAGACAAAGGGAAATAGAAGGGTATAAAAAGATACCTCCCAACTCTTTAAGCTACAATCATCCTGTCCTCTATGTTGTTTTCACATTCAACTAAACACAGCTGGGAACATATTGGAAGAAAGTAAAACTTGTATGGTCTCACTGATGGACCTGAGAATCTTCTCCTTCACTTCCACCTTCCTGGTGCAAATTAGTGACAAGATGACAAGGCAGAGACTACTCCAGAGAACTATTTTTGAAGTCTGTGGGAATCCAGAATCTGAGCTAGTGGAGCAATAAGAACATGGCCATAGTGACCTGGTTTTATCAAAAAGAATAATTTTTTTCTAGTATGTGAATGTATTCATGGTAACAATCTCAAGACATTAGATAGATAGATGATAGATAGTCAGGTAAATAGATGATAGTTATAGAGATATAAGATGTAGACATTATATATATGTCACCTTTAATAAATTATCATTATTAGAAAATAATAAAATTCTCTGAAGTTAGGGCTTTCCTAAAATGTTAGGAGCATATGATTGCCATGGTTTTTGATACCTTTTAAAATACAAGGATTTTACATACATACATACACACACGCTTCTTTGTTTTAGGATGTCTTGTCAGGATTTCAGACTGCTAGAGTTTTTTTTTAGTTGTGACCAAGGTACAAAAGCCTAGGCAGGATATATTCAATCTCAGAGGTGGTAGAGGAGTGGGGACCAGTGGATGTGGGGTTAGGCAGCCATGAATGATGAGGGTAAAAAAAAATACAATCTAGACCTCAGGAATTCAGGAATAAAAATGGGACTAGAGGGAGGATTAAGCATTTCTTGGGATTGGAGTATGATAATTATTTATTTAAATCAACCAAGAAGTAGTTATATTTGTTTAATGGGAAACTGAATCTTTGTGGAAAGGCCTCAAGAAATGTTGGGCTTTATGAAAGAAAAAAAATGTACATATTTTGTTGGCTTGAAAAGAGAACAGAATGAGGACAAGGGTGGTGTCTACAGTCATTCATTCAGTCAGATAGTGTTCTAGGCACCAGGAATATCACATAATTGGCTTTTGTGGAACTTGCATTCTAATGGGAGATAAACAATAAATGAATAAACAAATACACATATAATGTGTAAGGTAAGGATAAATATAATAAAGAAAAACAAAACAACACAAGAGGATAAAAAATGGTGTAGTGCAACTGAAGTGTTATTTTAGCCATGATGGTCAGGGGCTATCTCCCTGACGAGGTTATACTTCAACAGAGAAATGAAGTGCGGGAGCCAGCCATACAAAATCTAGGGGATGGAAGCTTACATTCCACACAGATTGATTAATGAGTATGCCCTGTTATGGTATTCTTTGAGTATTGGAAGAACAGAAAGCAAGCCAGTAAGGTTGGAGCTTAGTGATATGAGGGAGGCAGGGGCAGTTTGTGTGAAGCAATGTAGGCCATGGTGGGGAATTCAGTTTTATTTTAAATTTAATGGAAAACCATTGTTACCTAGAACGAGATTTTAGGGAGGAAGAATTGAAACAGTGAGTCCAGTTAAGAGGTTATTGCCATAATCTAGGTGCTGGCTGTTGGCGGTATGAATGTGAGTGAGTGGTGGAAGTGGTGAGGAGTGACTAGATCCAGAGTATATTTTGAGGGTAAGCCTGATATATTTTGTTGATTGACTGGTTGTGGGATAGGAGGGAATGAGGAATTAGATAGTGTACCAAGGTTATTTGTCTGAGTAACTGGGTAAATAGTAATATCATTTATAGAGGTCAAGTTATAAAGGTGAGAAAGGTTTGGAAGAGAAATCAAAGTACGAATTTTGAGCATGTTAAATTTGAGATTGACACTGTAACCAAGTGGAGATTACTAAGTGGTAAGCAGTTGGGTACATGAGTATGAAGTTCAGGGCATACTCAGGCTTGAAATTATAATTTGAAGAGTGAGTGCATCATATTTAAACTGTGAGACAAGAGATAATCTAGAAAATGAGTGCAAACAGAGAATAGGTCCAACAAATAAGCAGTCCATTAAAATTACTGTCACCAACACTTATTTTTTCAGTCAACAAATACAGTAGTAACCCCCTATCTGCAGTTTCACTTTCCAAGGTTTCACTTTCCAAGGTTTCACTTCCCCACAGTTAACTGGTCTGAAAATATTAATTGAACAATTTCAGAAATAAACAATTCATAAGTTTTAAATTGTGTGCCATTCTGTGTAGGGTGATGGCATTTTGTGCTGCTCCACTTTGTCCCACTTGGAATGTGAATCATCCTTTTTCCCTTGTCTCTATGCTGCATATGCCCCCCACTCATTAGTCACTTACTAGCTGTTTCTATTATTAGAAAAAGAGAGGAAGGGAGAGAGAGGGAGAGAAACCACATTCACATAACTCTTATTACAGTATATTTTTATAATTTTTCTATTTTATGAATGCTGTTAATCTCTTAGTGTGTCTAATTCATAAATTAAACTTTTATCATAGTTGTGTGTGTGCGTGTGTGTGTGTGTGTATGAAAAAACACAGTACATTTAGGATTCAGTAATATCTATGGATTCAGGCATCCACTGGGCCTCTTGGAATGCATTTTCCATGGTTAAGGGGGGGGGGCTCCTGTATTTTTGAGTGATTATATATGAGACTTTTCTAAGCTTTGGTATTGTGGTGGAGAATCAGATGGATAAAGCTACTGCCCTTACAGGGCTTAAAATGAAAAGTTACATGGCTTATAAGAAGATCAGGCCAAATGTGTCTCCCAGAAAGATAGATTAAAATGTTGAGCTTTATAAAGAATAAAACAAACCTAACAATTGATAAGTCAGTATGGTCCAGGTAAGCCAGAGGACAGAAGAAATGGTGTTCAGGATATATGTGGGAAACATGGAAGTAGGAGAGGGTCAAAGCCAGGGACACCTCCAAGAGTGAGATTACCTATCTCTGGAGAACATACAGGCAAAGTTATTGAATAGAAATTTTTGAGCTTATTGGGAAAATATCTTTCTCATCAAGAGTAGATATGTAATATAAGTGCATTCACATTGTCCCAGAAAAGACAGTCTGGAGTCACAGTAGGGAAAAGATGAGAAAAGCAGTTAAGTGGTTATAAGCTGAGGTTCTGAAGTCAGACAGACATGGCTTTATATTTATCATTTTTAGCTTTGTGAATTAAGCATTATTCTCTTTCTGAGTTCCAGTTTCCCCATCTATAAAACAGGAAAGATGGGAAGAGAAGTACTGACCTAATATAGTAGATGTAAGGATTAAAGGGATAGTATATGAAAAGTATCTAACAAGATGCCTGGTATATATATAATAAACAATAAATGTTAGCTTATAATAACACTGATTCTGATAACAATAAAGTTTGAGAATTTTCTACAGCTGAGTTAGTATATATCTCTATCAGGCTAATATTTCCTCCCAGCAAACAGGAAAAAAATGGGACTAATAAGTAAGCTATATCAATGCTTGGTAAATATGTCTGCTTTTGTACTTTCATGATATTTTAATTCCATCCTTTCAATTTTCATTAGTTATTGGTCCAGATCTTTTCATATGTTTTGTCTCAGCTGTCTCAGAAGAAAATAAACTATCTTCTTCAAGTGGGCATCTTATCATCACTGGAAGAGTGCTTCTCAAAGTTGAATGTGCATAGGAATCACCAAGGGATTTTGTCAAAATGCAGATTCTGATGAAATAGGTCTGAGGTAGGAGTGGAGAATCTGCATTTCTAACAAGCCTCCATATGATGCTTATGTTGGTGCAGTTCTCCATGCATCACACTTTGGGTAGCATTGAGCTAGGAAAACTAGCTAGAGAACACTTGAAAACATGAATGAAGTGCAGGAGCTTGAGCAGTCAGTGATTTGAATCTCAAATAAGTGAAGGCATGCTAGCCATGATTACACTTCTCATCTCAGTGTCAAGTGGTTAGTTACATTTATACCCAGTATAAAGAAAATATTTAGGGAGTGGAGAACGGTGTTATAAAAACAGGAAAGTTGCCAGTGATCGCTTACAACCTCAAACAGCTGTCTACTACAAAGAGCTTCTGAGGAAAGTCTCCATGGACCAATATATTTTACTTTTATTATTTCCCCCTTTATGATGTTTTTTTTTTTTGTTGTTTAACTCAATTCGATGAAAAAACACATAATAGGATTTTACTGTATCCTTTTTGAATGGATAAAATGATGGAGAAATAATATACTCAAGAAAGTGTACCCACAACTGAAACAAGTTTATCTAAGAAATGTTTGTGGCAAATCATAAGCAGCCATCACGAATAAAATTTGGGCAAGATGAAAAATGATTCAATAGAAATTGCATAATTGTTTATCAGAGCTGCTTGTAATATATAGAAAACCTTTTATTATGATTGTGATAAAAATGTGACTTTCAAATATATTGTTCCAATATGAGTAGCATATTTTATTGCAAAAATAGTCCTTACTCAAGAAAGGTCTCTAGTAAATGGAGATTGAAATAGACAGCATATTTAGATGCTACTGAACATCCTCAGATACCTTGTTTTTCAGCAAGTAAACGAATATACTGGTTTATTGGTCTTTTCAAGGTGATCCACCCTTTTAATGAATGAAACATGAAGTTTTAGTTTGTTATTTTAGGGACATTTATTATTTTTGTATGTTGTTCACTCTCTCTTTAATGTTAAAGATCATTAGTTTTCAATCCACAGCAATTTAGTTAATTTTTCTGTAGTTGATTGATTGATATGAGAGGAAGTACAATGAAGTGTTTAAGAACATGGGCTTTAGAAATAGATTTAAATCTTGTCACTGCCACTTACTACCTTTATACAGCTCCTAGTGTCAGTTTCTTTCTCTATGAAGTGGGAATAATAATAGTCATTAACTTATAGAGTTGTTGTGGGTAGTAAATGAGTTAACACACGTAAAAGAGCCAAAACTGAGACAAGCGTAGCTGTGAACACTTACTAAGCACTGAAAATGTTTTGGCTAATCTTATTATTGATGGGACATGGTAAACCATTTCATGTCAATATTCATGCTTTCTCTGCCCAATTTGACAGCAAACACATTAAAAAAAATTAATATCACTTTATTTAATTTTTAAATAATGAATTTTATATTTCAATTACAGTTGATGTACAATATTATATTAGTTTCAGGTGTACAACACAGTGTATACCACTTATGAACTGATAACCCTCAAAATCTAGTACTCATCTGATACCATATATAGTTATTACAATATTATTGACAATATTCATTATGCTGTACTTTACATCCAGTAAGTAACTATCAATTTGGACTTTTTAATTTCTTACTCTTTTTCACCTAAGCACCCCAATCTGACAAACATCAAAATGTAAAAAAAAAAAAAGTTTATTTAAATGCAATTTTAAGTTGTGTAGCAGTATTATTCAGTTTTTCCAAACCTTTAGGAAAATCAGCTTCACAGACTTTCACAGACTTCTACAAAGACTTAAGTGATTTTTCTCTTTGATGAATTTTATGTCATTTTCATCATTTCCTCTTTGACAAGAATGACTTCACTCACAGCTGACCACCTTTGAGCACCTTTCTCTTAAGCCCTTAGTCTGAATTGGGTGTACTGTATTTTTTGTGTGCTATTAAAATTCCTCAAACTTGTACTTTACTATTTCATCTTATTGCCTTTATCCCCCACTATCCATAAGCTATTTGTTAATGTTCCATAAATCTTCATTTATTTTTTAGGTGTTTTTTTTTCTTTTTCTGCCAATAGCATTTTAAAAATTTTGTTCAATTATGTTGACATACAATATTGTATTTGTTTGGGATTCTGTGCTTCCTAGACACAGATATTAGACATTTCTACAACATAAAAAGTGATCACACCAATAAATCTAGTGCCCATCTGACACTACACATAGTTATTACAATACTAGAATATCCACCTTTCTATACTCTATATCCCCATGACAATTTTGCAATTAACAATTTAATTGTTAATACTCTCCACTCTTCACCCATATCTCCATCCAACAATCTGGCTACCATCATAATTTTCTCTGTATCTATGAACTTGTTTAGATTGTTTCTTTGTTTATCTCATTCTCTAGATTCCATAGATGATATTTGTCTTTCTTTGTCTGACTTATTCAACTTGGAACAATACCCTCTAGATTGATCCATGTTGTTGCAGATGGCAAGATTTCATTCTTCTTTTCTTTTTTTAATGGCTGAGAAATATGTCATTATGTATACATACCACCTCTTCTTTATCCACTCATCCACTGATAGACACCCAGGATGCCTCCTTATTTTGGCTCCTTTATATATCATTTATACAATGTTTTTTAAATATGTTAAGTTTAGGAGAAAGAAATATGAACAGATTCATGAAAACATAGTTTTATTTCCAATTATAATTGCTTTAAATGCTCTCTGGTTTGGTGTTTGGCTGGTTTAAATTTAGGTCCATTTTTAAAAACATTAGTTCAGTTTGGTAGAGTTTCACTCAGTCTTTCTTTAAAGAGTAGCCTCCTAGCACAGCAAATGCCCAAACAAGTGAAAAAAGAACTTCTATCTAAATTTCAGTGCTTGGAAAAGAAGCTCATAAGCTGTACAAGACCAGAGGAGAGGAGTGAGCCTAGGAAGTCCTGCTATGAATTTCCCTAAGAAGGGTTACTTCAAATTCGAAAGGCTCCTTTTAGTTTTTATTCAAAATACATATTTGATCCTAAATATGTCATTTATTTAAAAGGAGAAGACCTGGCATAAAAGAAAAGTAAAAGGACTAAACATATAGTATCTATAGGTGTAGGGTTTAAGACAATTCTTCATTTTGAGTGACTTTTAAATTAAATGTTTCTCAGAAATATAAATGGCAACTCAGAGAATCAAAGTTTAGTTCTCAACGTGACAGAACATTAGTTTACAGAGATGCACAGGAAAGCTTAATAGCTCATTCTTGCCTCAACAACCCAAGAGAAAGTATTCATTTTCCTTAGAATCTAAGACAAAGGATCTGAGGGAAATTCAATCTCATAAAAAAAAAAATCCAGTGACATGAGTAGCTTCCTAAGCACTTTAGACCATTTATTCCCAAAATTACATTGGTGCTCAAATAGATTTCAGTTTATGATGCTGGAGCCTTCTGGGTAAATGCCATTTTGTCAGACTATAGGGGAAAGAAATTGAAATGTTACTTTTTGATAGGGAGAGGCAAATATATAGTTTATCTAATAAAAGTTTTTTCTATTATTACCCTGTATTTAAAAAGCATTCATCTGTGCTCATCATTTCCTTGGGTTCCAGTTGATCTGTTGCATCACTCATCTCAGCTTTCATTAATTCAAGTTTAACAATGCTTATTCACAGACTTGTTGAGGTAGTAAAATTGTATCATGTCTAAACTATGTAGCAGGCCACAGCTTTCTTGGTGCCATGAAACTTTGAAATAGCTTCTTTAGGTGGTTGTTTCTTATTTTTGTTTTGTTTTCTGTTTCACAATGAGCTTCTTTTTGTTATCAAACTTTTACCTAAAGAAACTAACTTCAGGCTCCCATTCAACCCTTTATACTATTCCTCCTCACCTTTCCTCTCTTTTTTCTTTTTCTGAGAGAATAAAAATTGGCTTTGAAATATCTTGTAATTTTCTATAAAGTCCATTGAAAACTTGATTTATACATGACCTGCAATTCTTTGGAAGACATACGGTCAAAGGAAGAGTAAGAATTAACATTCTAGTACCATAGACCAAAATACATATCACTTTAAGTAAAACAATCTCTGATTGGCATTATTGAGCAAAGAAAGACAAACTAATAATATGTCACCGATTTGGAAATAATCACAACTGCTATGTGATTCAGTGAGAATTAGGAGCTGTCCTGGGGGAAGTAACCTAGAGAATGAAAAGAGTTGGTGATAACAGTGTGACAATGTTTAAAATTTTACCCAGAATGAATGGTGCTGACAGTTGCTGAGGTACGTCCCTCAACCCACTTTCAATTCTTCCTGTTCAGTATTGTACTCCATGATATTTATGGAAAAGATCTAGAGAAAAACTTAATGGAATGGAGAACAGACAAAAAGTATTAAGCTTCTTCACCTGGAGGGACAAAAGCTAAGGGAAAAGATATTTGATGAAAGACCAACAAAATGAAGTTATGGACTGAATAAAATACATTTCAGAAAGGCAAAATTAGATAACATTTCAAAAGATTAATGAATGAAGTTTATGACCAATGAGAGGAAATTCTATGTTATATAACATTTATATAATATTTTTAAATACGTTAAATTTAGGGAAAATAAATATGAATGAGACCTGATATTTAACTTCAAACATTCATATTCTAGCTGCACAAATATAAAAAAACCTAAATATGATAAAATGTTATAAGTAATTTAAAGGGGCATGGGCTATGAGTATAATAACATATTAGGGATTAGCACTCAGAGGAAAGAGATGGGTGTGAAGTGATGTACAGAAATATTTTACAAAAGAGAGTACCTTAGATCTGGGCCTTGAACAATAACTTGGAAATTCACTGGTCTCAGAAGGGAAAAATGGTTATTCTAGAAGACAGAAAGCATCAGCGAAGGCAGCAAAAGCATCAGAAGAGACGAAATAAATAACTTGTTAATGAAACAAGAGAAAGGTCCAGGAAGGTTGGAGTATAGTTGGCATGGAGAAAATAATGAAAATTAAGGCCAAAGGTAGGCAGAGCCTTAAGTGTCATGGTAAGAAATTTGTACAGTATCATGTAGGCAATAATGCTGCAATAAACATATGGATTCACCTATCCTTTCAAAGTAGTGTTTTGGGTTTCTTAAGATAGATACCCAGATGTGGGATTACTGGGTTCTTCTTTTTCTCTTGTTTTAAAGTCTACTTCGTCAAGTATAAGTAATGCACCCCAGTCTTTTTTGTTTGTTTCCATTTTCATGAAACATCTTTTTTCATCCCTTCACTTCAGTCTGTGTGGGTCTTTCAATCTGAAGTGAGTCTTTTCTGGCAGCAGACGTAAGGGTTTTGTTTTATTATCCATTCAACTACCCTATCTTTTAATTGGAGCATTTAATCTATTTACATTTAAACTAATTGTTGTTAGATGAGTAGTTATTGCCATTTTATTAATCATATTTTAAATCCTTTTTTCTGTTTTCTTCTTCTAAAAGAAGTCTCTCTAATATGTCCTGTAATACTGGCTTGGTGATGATGAACTCCTTTAGTTTTTTCTTGTTTGGGAAGCTCTTTATCTGTCCTTTGATTCTAGATGACAGCTTTGATTGGTAGAGTAATCTTGGATGTAGGTCCTTGCTTTTCATGACTATTTTGTGTCAATCCCTTCTGGCCTGCAAAGTTTCTGTTGAGAAATGAGCTGACAGTCTTATGGGAGCTCTTTTATAGGTAACTAACTGCTTTTCTCTTGCTGCTTTTAAGATTCTCTCTTCGTCTTTAACCTTTGGCATTTTAATTATGATGTTTCTTATTGTGGGTCTCTTTAGGTTTGTCTTGTTTGGGACTCTCTGTACTTCCTGGGCTTGCATGTCTATTTCCTTTACCAGGTTAGGGAAGTTTTTGTCCTTATTTCTTCAGATATGTTTTCCATTCTTTGCTTTCTCTCTTCTCCTTCCATTATCCCTATGGTGTGAATGTTGGTATGCTTGATGTTGTCCCAGAGGCCCCTAAAACTAACCTCATTCTTTTGGATTATTTTTTCTTGTTGCTATTCTGATTGGGTGTTTCCTGCTACCTTATCTTCTGAATTGCTGATTTGATCCTCCACTTCATCTAATCTACCTTTAATTGCTCCTAAGGTATTCTTCATTTCAGTTACCATATTCTTCCTTTCTGACTGGTTCTTTTTTATGTTTTCTATCTCTTTGTTAAAGTTCTCACTGAGTTCATCTACTTTTCCCCTAAGTTCATTGGGTATTCTTATAACAAGTGTTTTGAACTCTGCATCTGGTAGATTGCTTGTTTTATTTTGTTTAATTCTTTTTCTGGAACTTCGTTCTGTTCTTTCCTTTGGGACATGTTTCTTTGTCTTCCCATTTTGGCTGGCTACTTGTGTTTGTTTCTATGTATTTTGTAGGGCTGCTATACCTCCCAGTCTCCGTAGAGTGATTTTATGTAGTAGGTGTCCTGTGGGGCCCGGTGGCACCATCTTCCCTGGTCTCCTGAGCTGGATGCCCAAGGTGTGTCCCTTGCACGGGTTTTGTGTGCCCTCCTGTTGTAGTTGAGTCTTGGTTGCTGTTTGTTCATCAGTGGGAGGCATTGACCCGAGGGCTAATATGTTATGAGGACTGGCCTGTGAATATAATGGAGGAAAAATTGTACTGGGGCTGGCCCTACAGAATAGGATTCACCTTCGCAGGGCTCTGGTGTCTACCTGTCTGCCCTTTTCATTTCTTGTCCTCATATGTGACCTCCGGTTGTGCTCTGACTCAGAATGAAGCCGTCAACCAAGCATTCGAATCAGGGTCTCCTGGGAGTGTCCCCTCCACAGGCCACATTCCATTGCATTCTTTGCCCTACCGGAGGCCACCTGGCATGAGCCACCAAGCATTCCGCAGATGGCTGCCATCCACTCTGTGACTGGATGTGCCTCCAATCCTTGGTTTGAGGCCACGCTTCAAACCAAGGCCGGCTGCCCCTAGTACTGGGCTTGGGGTTATGAAGAATTAGGTACAGGGCACAACATGGCTAGATGCTTCTTTTTTAAGGAGAGTGAACCTTTGACAGATTTTAGAAAATTTTACAACATGAGCCAATATAGGCTATTTGTATAAAAAAAGTTGCTGAAAGTGGCTTAGGAAGTCTCAGGAAATCCCTGGCAGGGGGCGTGGGGTCAGTGTTAGCTACATTGAAGGAGACTCAGATATGGTGCCTGCCCGGATTGCAAACCAGGTTGGAGTGAGCTCAGAAAGAAACAATGCCCTGTGTCAGCACTTTTGTCTGGGAGAAAGCCAGACAATTTAGTTCCTCCCTGTATGTCCCTGGCACCTTTTGAGCTGTTGCCCCAGAACTGGAGCTCAGTTCAGAGCCAGTGAGCTCGTCAGTGAGTAAGTTCATACATAGGCCACTTAAGAGAAACATCTGCTCTCCAGCAGCTCACTGTCTCAATCAGCAATAATCTCTGCTAGTTTTCACAGTCAGAAGTTGTGGACACTTCTCTTCATGGCAATAGAACCATGGGTTCAGGAGCATTGTCAGGGGCCAGGACCCATCACCCTTTCAGTGACACCTCAGGCTGAATGTTTGTGGAGACTTAGATATAGCACTTACCTGTCTTTGCAAAGGGATGGGGAGGGCTCAACAAGGAATCAATGGCTTCTGCCAGCATTTCTGTCTGCAAGAGAGCTATCCATCCTGTCCTCATCCTGAAGCCAAACAATCCAGTTATTCTCTGTATGTCCCCAGTGCCTTTAGCACTGCTGCTCCAGCACTGGGGCTTTGAGTGCATCTGCAGTAAGTAATTGGCCTACAGGCCCTTTTGAAGGAACACCTAGGACTTTAGTTACTATCTCTCTCAACCAGAATCTCCTCAGGTTTTCACAGCCAGAAGTTGTGGGGAATTCTTTTCCTAGTACTGGAACACTGAACTGGGTATCTTGGTGTTGGGCTGGGACACCTTGCTCCTTAGGGGTTATGTCTGCAGTAGAAATATTTCTCCTATTTGTCATATATGGGTCAAGAATTAACCTGTTTCACCTCTTTACTCCTACTAGCGTGGACATTGCTTCTTCTGTAAGTCCTTAGTTATAGGAGTTCTATTCATCTTGACTTCAGGTGATTCTCATTGATGGTTGGCATACTGGTTAGTTTTAACTTTCAGATGTTCAGGAAATGAGGCCAGCACAGCATTTACTTACTCCACCATGTTGACCAGAATTCTCTTTTTGAACAAAAACATTATAAATGTGGGGATAACATCTTTTATTTTCTGTTCATTTTCTTTAATGCATTTATTATTTCTTCATGTTTGCCATCATTACTGTATATTTGAGGTGCAGATGCAACTACCAAGAGGTACATTATGAATTAAAAAATTAAAACTGCAATGAGGAAGCACTGCCATCAAATTAGCAGTAGGTAATGAGGTAGAATAAATGAAAAGCACATATTTTCTCACTAATATACTAATTATAATAAACCTATTTATCAAGAACCTATTTTACTATGTGAGACAATTTATGTCATATCTTATTCTTCATAATAATTCTAAAAGTTAGAAAACAAACTCATAAAATTTTAGTAACAGGTTTTTGGTAACTCAACTAGTATTCCAACTGATTACTCTCTAATTGCAAATACTTAATTGTTTCATCTATTTTTTAAGTATCTGGAACATAATTTCTGGTTAAAACAGCTGAATTGGGTTCATGTAACAGCTTTGCATGTCACTAACCACATTACAACCAGGAATTCAGAACTCATGTTTGTACAGAAAGACCCTCTAAATGTATATCTTAAGTTTCTTTCTAAAAGTCTTCATCCTTTGCCATTTCCCTGCCAGGCTGCTGTCCCTGCCTTCAGAAACACATGAGTTGATAACTTCTTTCAAATTCCCTAGTTACTTCCAAACCAAGAATGTGCTTTCTCTATGATCAGTTCTCAGGATTTGTCCTCCTTTTATTCATATGTTATGATAATGTATTTCTGATTTTTCATTCAGTGAGATCTAAATATGAAAACATTGTATTTTTATATCTGTTTAAATACTCAGACTAACTATCACTTTTTTAATTAGTTAAGTACTACTCTGAAGTAATGGTCCAGAACAGAAAGAGAATTATCAATACCACCGGTTCAAGTACAGATGTACAATAATGAGCATCTTGGACATAAATAGGATTACTTTATTTGATTTATAGTCTTGGCATTGGTATGTTATTAAACCACTAATAATCTACTAGTTCTGCTTTTCCTGGAGCCAATAACTTCAAAGAATTTTCCTTTCTCTACTGTGCACTTCTATTTATTACTGTTCTTATAAAATGTACGCTGGGCAGGGAAGTTGGTCATAGATATGAGAAAAGATGGTGATAGATCAGAGAATAAGAAGGTTGATGAATATGCTTTCTTGTTTCCAAGAGTCAATATCAGAATATATTTTGCCATATGTTGATTTAGTCACCTGAATAATATGTGTATTTAAGGTTTTGATTACAGTTCCTTCATCATTTGCTTTTCTTTCAATTTGAGTATCATTTGCAAAGTAGGAAATGTTTTCAGTATCCTCGTCCAAATAATTGCATTCATATTAAAGCATATGTTAATGAAACATTACAGCTAAGAGGTTAATTGCTGAAAAGTCAATTCCCAAACTTAGAAAATCCAGTTATGTTCCATGGCAACAAGATCTATTATTAACTGTATAAATGTTATCTAATAACATTTTGATATTAACATGCTGGTTTAGGTACCTTCAAGTCTATATATAGTGTTAGGTGCTGTTTAAAATAAAATAGCATGTTTAAATAGTTTCTCTGGATGAAAAACATGGAAAACTTCCTATCCCAATTATTTCCCTGCTTATCAAATTTTACACTTCTTTTTTCTATCAGTTAATGAGAAAGCTATTTTTTGAAATATGACAGCATGAGTTAAATTTCTGTCTCAATGTTTTCTAGAGAAAAAAAATACTAGCAGTAAATGAAAATGTAAATGCAAACTTAATGAGATAGGAAAGCTACTATACAATGTGTTCTAAGAAGGAAACTCAGGAGGGTAGATTGACCTTTGAAGGAAAGAGTTCTAGACATGAGAAAATATTTTTGAAATTTTTGACTTTGATAAAGGTTACAAGGTCATTTGAAGTTGAGGAAACAATATTACATACTTATTTGCCACAAAAAGGTCAAACACTGGAAGAAGCATTTATTAGACACATGTTGTTTATGTATTGCTATGTTGGTTAACACAGAGAATCCAAAACAAAAGAATATGGCATTTTCCCATGAGAAGCTTTTTATCAATTTGGGAAGACAAGGTCTAACATATTTACATTAATGCCTAGAGAACAAGTCCAAGTTAAGGTAAAATATAAGGACCTAAAAGACTACATGGTGAAGATTATATGTATGTGTTGTTGGAGCAGTTCTATGTAAAGGTAGGTGATTATAAGTTGAATAACTCTAAAATATGATAAAGTTTCAGCTGCTGTGCTAAATTGACACTAAAGGAAAAAGACTGAAAATTAACTTTAATAAGAGTAGAGGTTTAGATTAATAATATGGGATAGTTTTCACTAATGAAAAGATAATAAGCTCTTTTTACAGTACTTTCCTGGGACTGAGAAGAAGTCAAGGGATATAATATACACTTCTTGTTCTTTGTGATCTATGGTTTCATTATAGAAACAAGGTGTCATTTTTGAGGTGTGTGAAACATAAATAAGGAAGCTGAAAAGTACTAAAGGAGAGATGTAAACAAGAAATAAAGTGAGCATTCTGGAATGATCTCAGAGAAGAGGGACTCTGAGGAATAATGACAACCTGGTGATGTAGAAATACTGTAAGCTTTGGAAATGTACAGATTGGCTTCAAATGTAGGCTCTGAAACTTGTCAGGTGTATGGCTTTGCTGAGCCTCTATTTCTTACAACTAGAGATATAATGCCTAACTTGTAGGGACCCTGTGAAAATTGTTAATAATGAATATAAGGGTATAAGGCAGTGAAAATATTCAGAAATTGATTGTGGTGTTGATTGTACAACTCTGTAAATGTATTTTAAATGGGTAAATTGTAAGGTTATATATATATATATATATATATATATATATATATATATATATATATATATATAATCAATCATAAATTTACCATATTAGAAAAACTTACTATATATTCTACCAATTCTATTCCTAGTCATATACACAAGAAAAAAATTTATGTCCACAAAACATATTTGAATGTTTATAACAGTATTGTAAAATCAGATAAAACTCAAATGCCTATCACCTGATGAATGGATGACCAAAATGTAGTATATGCATACAATGTAATATTATTCAGCCATAAAAATGAATGAAATTCTAATACATGCTAAAAAAGGAATAAATCTCAAAAACATTATGGTAAGTTAAAGAAGCTAGATAGAAAAGATCATATATTTTATGCTTCCATTCGTATGTAGTTTTCTGAAAAGGCAAATCTATAAAGACATACTAGTGGTTGCCTGGGACTGGGGATGGAAGTAGGGAGTCACTTCAAATAGGCACAAAGAATGTTTTTTGGGTGATGTAAATATTCTAAAATTGTTTTGTGGTGATGGTTGTACAGATCAATTAATTAAATTTAATTAAGCTAATTAAAATTCATTGAATTGTACATTCTAAATGGATACATCTTATGGTATATAAATTATATCTTGAGGGGAGGGGGTTTGCAGGGCTGAGAGAATGGAGTGAAAGGTTAAAGAAGTACAAATTAGTAGCTAATGGATGGTCATGGGAATGAGGAACACGGCATAGGGAATGCAGTTAGTATTAATACATTTTCTAGGTGGAGGGTCAGGGGAGGGAGGGAGCAATTAGGGGGATCATTTCACAAATTGTATAGATGTCTAACTAATGTACTGTATACTTGAAACTAATTAAACTTTAAAAAATAAAATTTTTGAACATTAAAAATTATATCTCAATAAAAGTGTAATGGATTTGAACTGTCAAGTAATGTATGTTTAATAAATGGTATCTTTTTCTCATTGTTGAAGCAATCAAGGAAAGTCTTTTGAAGGATGGGAATCTTTAATGTTGGGTGATGGGTAGGGTGTGGCTAGATGATGAGGAGGGGAAAAAGGAAGGAAAGGGAAATAGTATGAGCAGTGAATTGGAGTGAAAAATAGGCCTAGTGTAATTAGTGTTGCTTTAGAGATGACTAAGGTAGGGAGTCTTTATCAGAGGATATGGTAGATAAAGAACTGTTGTAATCAGTCCTGAAACTGAAAACTGACTTGTAGTGCATGGCTGACATATACCATTGATAGTAGGTGGAAATGAAGAGGTTTGAGAGGTAGAGGCCTCAAGTGATAGAAATAATTTATCACCTTGCTGGTGCTGATCCAAAATATTTAGAAGCTGAGTTAAGAAGAGTATAGGTGATAAGATGTGATACAGTGTGGTATGACACGGTGTGGTGTGGTATGACAGGTGTCTAAGTATTAACTTACATAAGATCAGTTTTGTTTCAGAGAAAGTAGGCTAGAAGTGCCAAACTGTGGATCCAGGCCTAGAGTGATTAGGATGTGAGCAGGTTAGGTAAAGCAGTGTTGTGGAAACATTATGTAGAACAAACAAAACAAACAAACAAATGGTGATCCAGCTGGCTCTCATTTCTCTGGATGCTCATGGAATCATGTAAGCCCTGATTAAGCTATCTTCCAGTCTTGTGTTTTATTTAAGTAAGCAGCCCTGTCAACATTATGCCCTCTAGCTTTCTGACAAATCGAGTGAGATTGCTAGGGGAGAAATCTTTGAATGTCTTCTCGAAGTTGTCTAGTACTTTAAAGATTTTCCAGCCTACTTGAATCACATCCTTACATTGCTTAATCTAAGTGATGTCATAAGATCATGACCTTTTCATAAATGCCTTTGATGTCAATCCTGATTTCACCAAATTTTCCCTGACAGGGTAAGAATGAAACCTTATAAGCTAGTTTGTCAAGCATCTCAGTAATGTGTTGTGGCAATAATCTGTTGCAACTCAACTCTGCAATGGTGCGTCTGGTGAATGATGATGTTCCTTGACTTGGAAGTAACTTAATAAGTGTCTAATCATTGATTAATAAAGTAAAAGGCACTAAGTTGACCTTGAAGTAATAAACTGAATAACGATCTTACTGTCATTAATCATTTCTGCCCACTGTCCATACTGTAATTTATTTTGAAATTGATGACCTGCTCATATTCTTACCCACATACCTACAATGACTCAGAAAAATCAGTGCTGACAATCAACAGGTACAGAAATGAAAAATATTTCAGGTAACTCCTATTTTGAGTTTTAATCACCATTATAAAAGTAAAAATAAGAAAAAGTACCCATAAAGAATTAGAGTTGCCATTTGTGACAACCTGGATGGACCTTGAGATAATCATGCGAAGCAAAATAAGCCAGTATGAAAAAGTAGAAAATCACATATTACTTATATGTGGGATATAAACCTAAAAGCAACTAATGAATAGGACAAACACAGACTCAGGGACATGGACAATGGACTAGTGGTTACCAGAGAGTAGGAGGTGCGGAAGGAGGTTAAAGATAGACAGGTAAAGGGGGTCAAATATAGGGAAGTAGTGGGGAGGGTGAAGTGGGTAAAGAAGATCAAATACATGGTAACTGAAAGAAACTGGACTCTGGGCGGCAATCATACAATAGAATATATAGATATCAAATTATAATGTACGTCTGAACATTATGTAATTGCATTAACCGATGTTACCTCAATAAACTTAAAAAAAAGAATTAGAATTACAAAAGCCCATTTTTCCTCAGATGGCCTTTCTAATGTATAAGTTATAAACTATCCTATCATTTCTGATAATGTAAACATAAAATATCAAGCAAATTGAAATTGCATTTTTGTTTTTTTCAGGTATTCTTTATGATTGGCAATAATGGCAAAGTAATATTTTTGAGTTGATCATCTATTCAGTTTTACAATGCTTTTAATTTTTTCTCCATCAATGTATCCTATTTTCTCAAAGACCATACAATTCACAAACTGAAGAAATGGGATTATTTTGTCTATTGATTTTCTTAATATTTTCTTAAATTATCAGGTTTCTGTTAAACTTCATGGAAATGACCGCATCTCCTCCTAAAGGCCCTACCTCCTAACATTGTCATATTGAGGGTTAAGATTTCAACATATAGGTTTGGGGAGGACACAGACATTCAGTCCTAACAATCAAAATGCTTTTCCATATTAACTCTTTATTTTTATACTAACTTTTTAGGATAGTCTTTTATTATCTCCAGTTAACAAATAGACATATGAAAGTATGAAGAGGTTAAATAGCTTGCCCAAATCCCTTAATTAGTAAGTCTTAGAGCGGGAAGCCCTGCATTCTGATTTCATAGCTTGGGATCTAAACTTTTACTCCATTACTTGAGAACAGGGGTCAGACACTGAAAGGTTGAATTGTTGGAGCCATCATGATGTAGTCTCAGAACATCTTATATGCAAATTTATGGGGTATACAGAATTAGTTTTGGGGATGCTTCATCTCCTCACATTTAATTATTCTTACTACTTCTTGTCAACCTCTTGGATTCCTCTACTTGTAACCTATCCTTAGCTTTTCAGCTAAACTGTAAAGTGCTAGAGCATGGTTTAAGTTATAGCTACTCCTTTGTTTCCCACTTACTATAGCTAAGCACAGAGTTGCATAGGAATATATTTGAAATTATTGTGGAATTAAATAAATGAAAACTCTGGTATTCATTGCTAAAAGAATGATAATGAGTGGTGTTCTAGGGGAGATATGTGTGTGCATGCACATTCAGGAGCTCAGATGTGTTCCCAAATGAACTGCGAGCTATGAGAGAAAACACAGTACCTGGCATAGAGGAATGTTCAGTTTAAATACTATTTAATCAAAAGTTCATTTAAAAACACCAGCATGGATCCATATGGTATGGATACACACACGCACACACACACACACACACACACAATTTTCAAAGAGATATAAGGATATTATGGCTTTTTGTTTGGGTTTACAGATCAACTCCTAGTGTCTTTCAGCTAGGTGAATATGTTTTTATTATCTTAGTGTCTGGGTAAGTCTTGAGGTAGAAATTGACTAAGACCTATTTAAATTTGATATCAGACTTTAGACACATCCTTTCATAACAAAAAATAAAGGAGAATATATGATGGCTTAGGTCTTTTATATATGATTATATGATTCCCAGAGTAGAGTTATAATTGAATTATAAGCTGCCTCATGAGTGTTCTAGTCAGCGTCTAAGAATATCACAAATCTGAGCTGAGAAATATATTTTCAACAGCTAGAATATGAGCAAGACACCCTATAATTCAATTATAACTGGCCTTCAGGAACCATATAATTGTATTGTAAAGCAGTTTATGGAAACTGGGAAACAATGTTTTTCAACACAGTGTATATATTTAAATGATAATTTGATAACTTTACCTTTCGCCTTTCCCAATCACACAGATATGGGGACACTTTTTGTGACCTTAGTCCCACGTACTTTTCAAAACTTTCAGAATAAACTGTTATCCCAGGAAGTCTTTAGCTTACACTCCTTTATTCTTCTATCTGTGCATACATAATATCACTTAAATTCTTTGGTCCTAAGTTTTTTCAACTATAAATGACAAGGTTTGATTTAGATGATTTGTAAAGTACTTTGTAATGCTAACACTGACTGAATCTTATATAAGTAAATAACCTTCAGAGAAGCAGAACCAATATTGTGTGTGTGTGTGTGTGTGTGTGTGTGTGTGAGAGAGAGAGAGAGAGAGAGAGAGAGAGAGAGAGAGAGAGATTGATTTTAAGTAATTTGGATAGTAAATTTAAAATGTGCAGGTGGGAAAATGGCATAGATGATAGAGGTTTTGTTTATCTCTCTTGCAACCAAATCAAAGTTGTGGCAGAATCACGGAGCAAATAGCAAGTAAAGTCACCTGGGATATAGATGAACAAGTCATACAATTAGGGAAAGAAATAAGAAATCACTCTGCAATGGGAAGAGATAGGACAGGGTGAGGACACAAGGCTGCCTGATCCCAAGTAGCTGAGTGGGACCGAGGCCATAGCAGGGGTAGCCAGCAGCTACAGACACCCCTTAAAGGGCTGTGTCCATGAGCAGATTTTTGTGGTGATGGACCTGCTTTCTTTGAGTATAAGCAGCACCACTTAGCCTGCATGGAGGGTACCAAGGACTTACAGGGTGACACTGAGTTCTTGGAGTGAGAGCCAGACAGAAGTGCTGGCATTATCCATTGCTCCTCTGTTGAACCCTCCCCTCTCCCAGTGTGTGGATGCGCCACTATAGCTGAAATGTCATCAGACTAGATAAAAGAGGGTGCTTCATCCAGAGGTTTCCCTGAAACTTCTCCAGCCACAACTTGCAGCCCTACCCAAGCCACATTCAGGTGTATCCTTGGCAATTCAGGTGCTCCTTGATGAACAGAGCCAAGACTCACACTGGTAGTAGCTGGCCTCGGTTTCTGGTTGTTTTCTTAAGGCAACTATAAGCATAACATATGTGGATTGCTTGCTGAATCTTAGCAGATGGACCAGGAGGGATGGAGACGTGGTTTAAAATTGACCTGCTGCTGAACCCCTCTCAGGACTGTGCCACCAGACAACTACTACACAAAGCCACGCTAATAAGTCTGGGAGACTTAGGAGCTTTATACATAGAAATAGGCACAGAAAGGCCGCCAAAAATGGGAAGGCAAAGAAGCAGAAACCCTATTAGAGAACAGAACAGAGATCCAGGAATAATAGAGCCAAGCAATCTAACAGATTCAGAGTTCAAAACACTGGTTATAAAGATGCTTGATGAAATTAGGGGAAGTATAGATGAATTCAGTGAGAAAGTTAACAAAGAGATTAAAAACATAAAAATGGAAATGGAAATTATGAAAAGGAACTGGTCAGAAATGAAGAACACATTATTTGAGAAGAGAACTATATTAAATGGAATAAACAAAGTGAATAAAGAAGAGGATCAAATGACCTATATAGTGGATGGGAAAGCCAAGGACACTCAATCAGAATGGCAAGGAAAAAGAGCCAAGGTTATAATAATAATTCAAGGAGCCTATTGGACACTACTAAATGTAAAAATATCTATGTCATAGGGGACCTGAAGGAAAACAAGATGTTGAAGAGCTATTTGAAGAAATGATGATGGGAAAATTTCTCTTACCTGGTTAAGGAAATAGACATACAACCCCAGGAAGCTCAGAGTGTCCTAAGAAATAGGAACCAAAAGAGGCCCACACCAAAACACATCATAATTAAAATGCCAAATTTTAAATACAAAGAGAGAATCTTAAAAACAGCGAGAGAAAAGCAGATAGTTGCCCATAGGACTAACAGTTGATTTCTCAAAAGAAACTATGCAGGACAGAAGGGCTCGGCACAAAATATTTGACGTGATGAAGACCCAGGATCTACAGCCAAAAATACTTTATCCAGCAAAGGTATCATTTAGAGTCAAAGGGCAGAAAAAGAGCTTCCCAGACAAAAATAAGTTAAAAGAATTTATCAACACCAAGCCATTATTACAGGAAATGTTAGAGGGACTTCTTTAAGAAGAAAAAAAAAAAACGTTTATCAAAAACAGGAATAAAAAGTGATAATTACTATATTCTTATCAATAAATACCTCAACTGGAAAAGAATTAAGTGCTCCATCCAAAAGATAGAGTGGCTCAATAGGTAAGAAAACAGGATACCTGCACATGCTGCATACAAAAGATTCACTTCAGATTAAAAGACATACACAGAGTAGAAGGGAGAGGAATGGAGAAACATCTTGCCTTGATGGACCTAGATGTTGTTGCACTAAATGAAATGTGAAGACTAGAGAAATACAAATATTGCCTGATTCTACGTACATGTAGAATCTAAAGAACAAATTAGCTAAAATGGCAGAAGCAGTAATATTTTGAGGGTTACTAGATGGGAAGGTGTTGGGGGTGGGACAAAAGGCAAAGAGATTAGGAGATGCAAATGTGTACTTGCAGAACAGACATGGAAATGTAAAGTGTAGCGTGTATAAGATGGTCAATAATGTACTAAATATATAAGGGGAAGAAGGGTACTAGATTTAGTGGAGTGACTGCTTTGCAAGTTATATGCACCTCTGATTACTAGGTTGTACTACTGTAACTGGTATATTATTGTATGCCAACTATAATTGAAAAAAACTCATTGAATTGTACAATGTAAATATGAGAAACTAATTGTATATTATATTTCAACAAAGGCAGGAAAAATGTTTTTAAAAATTACAAAATAAAATAAAATGTGTAGGATAAACTGGCAGGGTAGATACCCAAGGGAGAGTTAATGTTGTGGCTTGAGTCTGAAGGTAGTCTGGAAGCAGAATTTTTTTCCTTTGGGCACCTTAATCTTTCCTCTGAAGACCTTTAACTGATTGGATGAGGCCCACTCACATTATGGAAAATACCTGCTCTACTCAAAATCTACTGCTTTAAATGTTAATCACATCCAAAAAATACTTTCACAGTAACATCTAGGCTGGCGTTTGACCAATAAATGAGTCAAATGTCCTAGCCACTTTTTCATATAAAATTAACCATCATACATCTGTATAGCAAGAGAATTTTGTTTTGTATCTTTCAGGGTCTGCTTCTCCAGATTGTGGATTATCTTTTAAAGATGAGAATGTAAATCGGGAATATGAAACTTTAGATCTGAAGCTTTGGTATAATTCAATGTTTTCATGAATACAGGATATGAAATTAGATGTTTTTATTTGGTAACAAATTCATCTTAAGAAATATGCTTTCAGAAAATGAAAATGACCTGTTTAAATCTGTTTCCAATTGAATATTGAAATAATGAATATTTCAAATTTTCCATTTATAAATAACTTATGGTACAATAACTCTATAGAAAATCTACCCTATCTTCTTTTCCACCATCTTACCATCTTAAGATGGTTTCCTCTGAGCAACTAATAGTTGTGGTGGCTATATTAATTTTTAAAATTTGAACTAGTTTTTATTAAAAAGTAATGCATACATGTGTACATGAATGCTCATAGCGGCACTACTCATATTAGCTACAGTAATGATGGACATTGAAGATGTTATGCTAAGTGAAATAAGACTGTCACAAAAGGTCAAATATTGTATAATTACATTTATATGAAGTATCATGAACAGGTAAATCCATAGAGCAGAAAGATTGGTGGTTATCATGGGAAAGTAGGAAATGGCCAATGACTGCTAATGGGCACAGGGCTTTTTTCTGAGGTAATAAAAATGTTTTAAAATCAGTTGTGATGGTTGCACAACTAATTGTGAATATAGTAAAAACCTCTGAGTTATATTTATTAAATAGTGAATTGCATCTAAAATATAGCTCAATAAAACTGTTTTAAAAAGTAATATACACATAGGAAAAGATTCTGTCAACATTAAAGAGTATATATTGGACAGTTAAAGTCTCCCTTTCACTCCCACCCCAATCTCCACTCACCCCTGACCTACTCCCTACTAGTAACCACTGTTAATAAGTCTTATTTTCTCCCAAACACTGTTCTGTTCCTTGTTTTTTTACTTGATGTTTCAAAACTCTTTCACTATCAGCACATATATATCTTGAACATTATTTTGAACAGCTTTCTAATACTCCTTTATGTGGATAAGTCAGAATCTATTTAAACATTTTTCTCCTGAGGAATTCTTATTCCTTTCCAGTGCTGGTGAAAATGCGGCCTAGCCATACTTTCATATCTATTCACAAAGTAGTGCAAAAATATATCTGTAAGATAAATTCTTATATATGAAATTGTCTAGTCAAAAATAATGTACATTTTAGATTTTTATAGGTATTGATTGCTGCACTGCCATATATAATAGTTGGACCAGTATAGATTGCCATTGGGAGTGCTTAAGAGCACTACTTTCTCCAAATTGATGCTAGATATTTTTGAACTTGTTGATCTTTGTCAATATGATGGGTAAAATAATTTCTCATTTTGGTTTTTAATTGTGAACAAAGTTGAACATATTTATTTTGTCATAAGTATATTTTTCTGTGAATTTTCTGTATAGTTTACTTTTATATTGGGCTATCAGTCTTTTTATTATTTGTTTGTAAAAGTTCACCAACATTAAGGAAATTAGTCTCTTGTCTGGGTTCTTGTCTGCTACCAAGATTCCCCAATTTTTTGTCTTTATTTGGTGTTTATGGTACTTTTTAGATGAATACTTTCTTAAAGTGTTCCTTTTGTTGCTTTCAAATAGATTGGAATGTACAATGGAAAATATAGTCCAAACTGAAATCACAACTTTATGTGATTTTTCCTTCTTCTTCTCCTTCTTCTTCTTCCTCTTCTTCTTCCTCTTCTTCTTCTTCTTCTTCTTCTTCTTCTTCTTCTTCTTCTTCTTCTTCTTCTTCTTCTTCTCCTCCTCCTCCTCCTCCTCCTCCTCCTCCTCCTCCTCCCCCTCCTCCCTTTTTTTTTACATGAGGCCATCAAGTCACTTCTGGAGAAAACCCTCAAATTACCAGTGATGTCAGTTCTCTACTTCTAAGACCTTTGTCGTCATGGATATTGAATATCCCTTAATTCTCATCCTGAAGTTTGCTTTTAAATAAGAGTATTTTTTGTTGTTGTTTACTTTTTAATTGGTCACATAGCAATCAATAAAATATGCTAATACTGAACAGATTTCAGATCTTTTCTCTTTGCCAGGGCATTCTCTCTTCACTCAATATAATAGCTGCCACAATGCTTATGTTATTTGCTAATTTAACTCTATATTAGTTCTTTCTCACATACCACATGCATGATTTTGATATGGAGACAAAAAAAAGCACATAAAGCAGTATAGATTAGAAAATGCAACTAAAAAACAAGAAGGAACTGACAATAAGATATTAGTTATTAGAACTATTTTCCTTTATTTTCCCCTTTGTCTCTCCCTTTCTTCCTCCCTCCCTCCTTCTCATCTTCATTTCTATTTTAGGTTTTTCATTTTTTCCTTCCCTCTTCTCCTCCCTCCTTCCATCCCTGATTATGAAAGAAATACACACCCACAGTAAAATATATGTTATAGGGATGGATAGATAGATATAGATACAGATATAGATATATTATTACAAAAAGGCTATATAAAGTTAAACTACCACCACCACCACTGCTGCTGCCCCCCACCTCCACTCCCTTTCAACTCTCTGTTTACATGCCCCAGAAGGTACAAGTTTTCTCTATAAGTTTTTCTTGAAATATTCTAAGGGAATATAAATGGCTATTAGATGTGTTTGTGCAAAATAATATATTATATTTCAAGAATATATGCATACAAATAAGTGTGAGTTCTTTTAAAAATAATCATCTCAGGCTATACACTTATTTCAATGTTATCATTGCTAAAATTTTTCTTAGGGTTCCTTTGTGGCTATTGCTTTTAGATCTTGACAATTATCATGAAATGTTCTTACTGGTGGAATTTGTTTTCCTTGAAGATGGATTAGATTTTGGGAAACAACCAAATGGTATTTGGAGGCAAGTCTGTTGAATATAGGTATGACCTATGTGCAAAATTGAGGTGACCTTTAATGAAAAACTCTAGAGTAGTAAAATTGTTTTCTAAGCAGCTCACAATCATCAAGGAGGAATTCTAAAAATATTTTGAGTAATAACAACATTGTATGTTTACAGCATCATGGGGACAGAATCCATGAAGGAACTACTTAGACATCTGAATTCTTCTGTGCTGTTAGTGTTCTGCTTATAAAATTTGCCTTAGCTCCCCTCTTTAAGATCCTAAGACGCCTCATTCTAGGTTATCAGTGTGGTACAAACAGCACTGACTTCTGCTTCTGACAGTAGCCCTGAGGGGTATTATGATAATCTCAGAGGTGAAGAAGACCCCCCTGGATTTCTTTGATGGTCTTTAATAACCTGATGTACAGTGGCTTGCTCACTCTTTCCTTCTTTCCTTCCTGCCACAATGATATGAACCTAGAAATTAATTACCAGAAGAAAACTGAGAAAAAAACATAAACACATGGAAGCTAAATAATATGTTATTAAACAATAAATGAGCCAACAATAAGATCTAGAAATAAATCAAAATACCACTTGAGACAAATGAGAATGAAAACACAATGACTCTAAATCTATGGGACAGAGTGAAAGCAGTCCTAAAAGAGAAATTCATAGCAATACAGGCCTACCTCGAAAAATAAAAGAAATCTCAAATTTAAAAAAATCTAGTCTTATACTAAGAAACTTAAAAATGAACAGCAAGCAAACCCCCAAGTGTGTACAGGGCAGGAAATAATAATGATCAGAGCAGAAATAAACAAAATAGAGTCTAAGAAAGTAATAAAAAATATCACAAAATTGGTTCTTTGAAAGATAAATAAAATTAATCAACTGTTAACTAAATTCACAAGGAAAAATGACAGAAGACTCAAATGAATAAATTCAGAAATTAAAGAGAAGTGACAACTGACACCACAGAAATGCAAAGGATTATAAGTAAATATTATGAACAATTATATGCCAACAAATTGAACAGTCAGGAAGAAGAGGATAAATTTCTAGAAACATACAGTCTTACAAGACTGAATAAAGAAGAAGCAGAAAATCTGAACAAACTGATTACTAATAACAAAATAGAATCAGTAATCAAAAAACTCCACACAAATCAACGTCCTGGACGAGATGGCTTCACAGGTGAATTATAACACATGTTCAAAGAATTAAAACCTAACCTCAAACTATTCCAAAACTTTCAAGAGGAGCAAAGACTACCAATCTCATTTTATGAGACCAGGATGATGCTGATTCCAAAACCAGACAAAGATATTATGAAAAAAATTATAGGCCCAGGATTCACTTTAGTAGGGGTCTGATGCCTGCTCAGTCAGCCCATTGGGTGTGTCGTTTGTGGTGGTGGTTGGGTGGTGCTCTTGTGTGGTCTGAAGCTGGTCACCAGGTGTGTTGATTCTGAAACCTCTTGGGATGGGCTCTGTTGCAGGCCAAAGTCAGTTTCTGCTTGTGCCCTGCTTTGGGCCACTTGGTTCGAGCTACAAAGTGATCTGCAGTTGGTTGCCATTTGTGCTGAGTTCAGAGGTGTCTGGCAAAGGCTAAGCTGTGGACTGAGGCTTGTTGCCACAATTGCCAGGCTTGGGGGTAGTTAGTAAGAGGCACACCAAGGCCAGGTGCTCTTTTCTTTTTTTTTTTTTTGGTGTGTGTGTGTAAACCTTTGAGAGATTTTAGGAAACTGCAACATGAGCCAAGACAGATCAATTGTAAGGAAAAGCCACTAAAAGTGGCCTGAGTTGGCCTGCAAGTTGGGTGTGGTTGGTTCTTGGAATCACCAGGAGGGATGAATGGTTTTAGCTAGGCTGATGGAGACTTAAATACAGCGCCCACCTAGGTATGCAAGCCAAACTAGGGATGTTTCAACAAAGGAACACTGCTCTCTGCCAGCACTTTTGTCTTGGAAAAGCTGCCCCTTCAGCCTCTGCCCTGTAGTTAGACAACTCAATTTCTCTCCTTATGTCCCTGGCAACTTTCATGCCTCTGCCCCAGCATGGGAACTTAGAGCAAGCAAGTCTGTCAGTGTGTAAGTTTGTGCCCACACCCTTTAAAAGCAACACTTGGAACTCCAGCAGCCATTTGTCTCACTCAGCCACAATCTGGTTTTCACAGCCAGTAGTTTTAGGGACTTCTCTTCCTAGCACTGAAGCCCTAGACTGGAGATCCTGGTATGGGTTTGGGACCCCTTGCTCCTCATGGGGAACCTCCACTGAGGATATATTTCTACTGATTTTTAATCACCACATGTGGGTGTAAGACAAGATTTTCCCACATCTCTGCCCCTCCACCAGTCTTGCTGTGGCTCCTCCATATGTCTTTACATGTAGGACTTCTGTTCAGCTAGACTTCAGTCTGTACTTAATTATGGTTCTTCTGTAGTTTAGTTATAATTTTTATATGGTCATGAAAGGAAGGTAACAGAATTTATATACTCTGCCATCTTAGATACACACTTCTGGAGATTTTTGACTTTATGATATGTTGGTAGAGGGTTAAATGTATCTTTTGAATGAGAGATAATATTTGCTTTGGAGCAGGAGTGTCAACTTAATCAGTCTATTTGGTTAACAGCATATTAAACCTAAATCATGTTTAGTTTATTACTAGTTAAAAGTCTAATAAGTAATTTTTTCCATAGAAAATTAAATAAAGGCATGGGCAGCACATTTCATATGTGTATATTAAGAGATACATGTTTATAATGTGATAGCTATTGTGGTACATACTAAGGAAACTGGTAAGATGTTAACTTGCTTCCTCCATTTTGAGGAGTCATAGTGGAAACAGAAACATTATAGAAACTTGATGAATACTGTAATAGAAATATGAACAAAAAGTATAGGTCAATTGACTATATTTCATTTATTTAAGAAGTATCTCTTGAGCACCTATGATATGCCAGTTACTATGCAAAAGCACTAGGTATTTAGCAATGGACTAAGCACACCCAGTCTCTGCTTGTATAGAATTTAAAGTTGAGACATGAAATAGCTATGAAATTAAAATCATTGTAAGTGTCCTGAAGGGTAATTACCAAATACCATTAGAAAGCAAATCAGGACCATTAAACCAAGTGTGGTGGGCCGGAAAGGCTTCCCTAAGTAAGAGACATTTAAGTTGAAAGGTGAAAGAAGGGCAGGAGTGACCAGAGCAAAGAAAGTAAGACAATAATTTGTTGTATTAGAATAGTACTTTTCAACTGGGGGTGATTTTTGCTCCCCCCCCCAAGATGCATTTGGATATTTTTGATACATTTGTTTATTACAGTTTGGAGGCAGAGGAAGGCTAGCAATGCTGCAGAATATCTTAGAATTCACAGGACATCCCCTCTCCCTGAAAAGAATTGTTCACCCTCAAATAGCAATAGTGCTGAAGTTGACAAGCACTGAATTAAATTCTAGAAGAAGAGGGAAATGTCAGTGTACTGGGAAAAGTTTAGAAATGATAAAAATGGAAGCTGATTTTGGTTCAGCAAACATTATCAAGTACTTATTATGTACTATGTATTAGGGGGCAGAGAGACAAAATTCCTATCCTTAATGTGCTTAATTTAGTAGGGAAAACATAGGTAAACTCCAGGAATACTACAAATGATATCAATCATACTGTGCTAAGGACTCATTGAGAAAGGATGCCTAAGATATCTTAAAGAGGTCAGGAAACCCTTCACCATAAATATGACACTTAAATAGATTTTTAATTGTGAATTGGAGTTAATATTTTTGAAATATCTGTAATCACACATGGCAAAGATTTAGAATGGACTATGGAAAGTTATAAATGGACTATGGAGCCAAAATTAAGTCTTGGGCACAAAAGACAAGGGTTTGGTATAGCATGAGCTACCAAAGCAGGCTCATCCCAGTGGGTCCTGGAACAAAAATACAAATGGAGAATCAGGCCTGCAGCTCTATCCCCTTCTTGTCCATCCTCAGCACTGTGTATACAATTTGGTTAAAGAATAGTGGGGCACAACGAAGTCTCAATGGAGGGGAAGAACAGGCTCAATGTGGTCATGGCTTCCCGCTTCTGAAAATTCTCATTCTGTAAGCAGAGTAGTGTCTAAGTGATAACCAAATCAGGGTCCTCTAACATGGGTATACATGGCAGAGGTGTATGAAGTCCCGACCCAACCAATAGAGATAGAGTTTTGGAGATGAGTAGTTATAAGTCAAGGCACAGAAAACACAGATTAGTTTTAGGTAATGGATCTACTCTGGATTTAGGATAACTTCAAGATAGTAAACATGAGACACTCCTAGCAAGAAGATCTTTATTCTGGTGTCCCAACCTTTGAAACACATATTTCAACCATAAGCTCCTTGTATATCTTCTGAGAGTGAAGGAACCAATGTAAAAATATAAGCAGTTAAATGAATATTTCTTCCAAATAATTAAATATTTTTGGTATCTGATGTTCATCCTTCTGAAATGTTCATTTTGCTGATAGGATTGTAGCTAGAAACGATAAAGGAGGTTTAGCTGGTTTCATCTCGACACTTGTGCCTACTCTGTGCTTAAATTCTGATATTAGTTTAGTTATCTCATTGTAGAACTATGATATTTTTAAAGCTAAAAAGGTTCTCAAAACTGATACAGTCTAGTGATGTTCAAAATTTTAATGTTTATTATTTAGTTTTTTTTTAATTGAAGTAACTGGTTAATAACATTATATAAGATTCAGATGTACAACATTATAAATCAATATTGATATATACTATAGCATACTTAATACCCAAAGTCTATGTTAAATGTATGGTGATATATGGAAAACTTTACATTTTATTTTTTAAGCAACAGAAACTTTATTTTTGAGACAGGATAGGTAGTGGTTAAAATGGATATGGAGCCAGACTGTGTAGGTCCCAATTCTATATCTTTTCTTTACTAGGTGCAAGAACATGGGCAAGTTACTTAATTTCTCTGTGTCTCAAGTCTCTCATCTGAAAAATAGGGATCATGTTAAGACTAAATTAGCTAGTGCATAAAAAGCACTTAGAACACTGATTAGCACAAATAAAGAATCATTTAAATGATTAATATTTTTTCCAAAAGGTAATCTTTTATAGAACTGAAACCTACATAGCAGGCAAAAGAAGAGCTACTCTGTTTGAATGGGAGAGGGTAGCAAAGGTGACAGTGCTGGCCAGCCACACCCCACCCTGCAGCCATTACCAATGTGGAACTATTCTTTTTCCTTCAGTAGAGGCAGCATGAAAAGACTGAAAATGTGAAAATAATTAGAAACCACTGATCTAAGCCAATCGCCTCTTTTTTTTTTGCTAATGAAATTGCTCTAGGCATATTAACTCATTTAATCCTCATGAAAGTTCCCATTTTTTTTAAAGATTAGGTTCAATAACTTACTCAAAGTCACACTGCTAAGTAAACTGCAGAGAAGGAAATTGAACCCATGCAGAAAAGCTAGTGAAAGAATATGGATGTTTTAAAATGTTGGTTCCCACATCTACCAACCGCAAAGAATTTTGGCACCTTCCCCAAAAAGGGTTTCATCAGGCAGAGATTAGATGTTTGATTTTTGAGTCATCTCTTAACTTCATTTATTCTCAATTAAATTAGAGCATAGTAAAATAGAATATAGTTAATTTTCAGTTAATATTACCTATTATTTTTCTTTAAGATTTTCACAGTCGCCTACTATTTTTTTTTAAATAGTAGTTGTAGCAACTGTCAGGTCAACATCCTATCTTAATATTGTTTTAATTAAAATTGGGCTAGTATTAGAAAATGAATTTGGGGGAATATCCATTACTCTGCTTGTGTTTTCTGTTGTCAAAGCCTGAAACTTTTGTTTTCTCTTTATGAAAGTACTTGGTCGGAGCTGGGTTTTCCATTTTATTTGAGGGATCTGCTCATTGAATTGCAAGGTTTCTTTTTATATTATAACAATATCAATTTTAATGTGCAAAATGAACTATATGTCCCTTTCACATTATAATTATAATAATTACTATTATTATGTTTTTTAAATGAGGTGAAAAATCTGATTTCCTTTGATTAGATCTATATTGATATTTGTTTGAGTGGCACATGGTAGGAGTTGAGCTTGTTCCTGCAGGAGAAAAGTAAGGTTTTGCTGACTTGGATTAGACTCTCTGGTGGAAAGTGAATGCATTAAATTTCTCCACTGTGTCCAATTACTTCAGCATTCCACTTTAATTATGTGCTCTCATTTCTGCATTTCTTTTAATTTATAGAACAATAAAATGTAAAGCAATGCAGAAAACAACCATTTAAGAGTCATTTGGTATTGTTCTTGTTTGACCCTGTCCATTTGAGATTTCCAGAATTTAGGTGATTTTTCATCTGTCTCCCTAAGCACAATTTGCTTCACTGGTTATTTTCAACAACATTTTAGTGTCCCTGGACACCCTGCTTTCTGGATGGTATTTGATATTGTTTCTTCTGTCACTTTTAAGAATCTATACTTCTCTAGCTGTCAGTTTCTGGAGTAATCAGCCTGTGTTTCTTATATCAAATCATTTAGAAATTACAGGAGAACACAAACAGGAATGTGTTGCATCAGTATTTCTAAAGAGCACTTTTTTACTTCCTATAGTTAATAATAATAATTTATAATTAATAATAACAATAATAATATAATAGAAAGAGGAAAAATGAAGAGGAGGGGGAAGAAGACACCTTCAAGAAATTGAAATAAGACCCCATAAAATGGAAGAAAATATTTGCAAACCATATATCTGAAAATGAACTTGTAGTCAGTATACATAAAAAACACTACATGTGAATAATATAAAAATATATAACCCAAGTTAAAAATGGGTTAATATCAGCAAGATGGTGTAACAGAATGTATCACATTCATATGCCTACTCATCAACAATAATTTGACAGCCATCCATAGAAAAAAAGTACATTCATGAGAGCTTTGAGCTTCAGGTAGGAGATTGTGAAACTTCATTGTAGTCCAGACTGAGGTGGGTCATTTTGAGAAGTTAGGCTCCTGCCTCAGTGGGAGATTCTGCAACTGTGTTTTCCAGAAATAGTTCTATCCTCTTGAAGACACAACTATAACCTTGTTTGATTTGGTTTGGCTGCACCACCTTCCAGAGAACCTGGCAAGTGTCATCCTCACCTGTGCTTCAGATATCAGGCCTTTTGAACTCAATTCTTGCTATAGACCATGCAGTGGCTGTGACCCAGCTCCAGGCCATTTTAGCTGCTGGTTCTGCCTGCCCAGGGATTAAGCCAGAGGCATACTTGACTGTTCCTGAAACAGACCTTTCAACTTTGGTCCTATTACAGACCCTGAAATGGTCCTATAACTCAGTTCTGGTCCTTCTCGACCATCGTGGGGATGGACAACTGTCCATGCCCCCAAATTAGGCCCTGTTAAATTGGTCCAACTGAAGATAATTAAATGCCTTTGTAACTCAGCACTATCCCTTTCTAACCTTGGGCCAGGAATACCTCTGCTCACTCAGGAACCTGCAGGGAGACGTGTCTGTCTGTGCTTCTGGAGGTAGGTGCACACACCTTTGTCTGACTGTGGACCTTGAAGTAACCTTGTAGCAGTGACCTGGGAATGGTCCTGTCAGCCCAGGGGAGAAATATTTTATGAAACACCATGAACAACCAAGTTGGTAAGGCATCTCAGAAAGAAAGAGAAAAATCTCCAGAAAATGAGCTTACAAACATAGAAATATGTGACTTAAGTGACAGAATTCAGGATGGTACTTCTGAAAAAAACTCAGTGAGTTCCAAAACAAATCATATCAACGGTTTCAGGAACTGAAAAAAAAAAAAAAACAGTTAGTTGAGCAGAGCAAGGAGATTGAAACCCTCAAAAAGAACCAAATAGAACTTGTGGAGATAAAAATACACTACAAGATTGCCCCGACCCGCGGGACCAGGTTATTCGCGGGCTCGAAGAGGGTCCAGCCTGAAAGAGAAATGGGCCGAGAAAAAGGAGCGGAGGCAAGACAGTATTCTGATCAAGCCTCAAATTTTTTATTTTAGAGCAGGTATATTTATACAGAAGAACAAAGGGGGGCAGGACTGACTAGGCAGGGGGATACTTGTTACAATTTCATTGGTCCTTGGTTGATGGGGTTAGGGGGTACAAAGGTTAGAAGTGAAAAGAGGAACAAGGAGGAGAGGGGCTCCTTGGGCAGGTCCACAGCCATTCAGTAGGTCCTTCCTTATCCGGCGGGTATGTTAATACATTCTGTGGTTAACTATTCCCTGGGACATTGTCTGCTCATGCATTCTTTAGATAGCATACAGGTTTGTTAAAGGCCAGGTTCTATGCCGGGGGGCTGGGTGGTCAGGATGAAGGCCTTTTGGCTCCCAACACAAGAGTTGAAAAATGAAATAGCAAGCTTGGGAAATAGAGTTGACCAAATACAGGAAAGAATTAGTGATGTTGAAGACATAAATCTAGAAATAAATCAGAAGGAAAAGGAGCAAAGACTAGAAAGCATTTCCAGACAAATGATAGATGAGAATTTCTCAAATCTAAGGAATGAGCTGGAACTTGGAATTCAAGAAGTCAACAGGACACCCAATTATCTCAACCCAAAAAGTTCTTTACCAGGACACATTGTTTTAAAGTTATTTAAAATCAATGACAAAGATAGAATTCTCAGAGCAGCCAGAGGAAGCAAATAGTAACATATAAAGGAAAATCCAAATAGATTATCATCAGACTTCTCAGCGCAGACCTTACAAGCCAGAAAAGAATGGAAACAGATATTTAAACTATTGAGTGAAAAGAACTACCAGCATAGAAGAATTTATTCAGCTAAGGTCTCTTTATATATGAAGGAGGAATTAACACATTTACAGGCAAACAAAATTGAAGGAATTCTCCACTATGAGGCCTGAAACACGGGAAATTCTGAAAGGAGTCAGCTCACCTAAAACAAAATAGCAAAACAAAACAAAACAAAAAAATACATAATTAGAAGTAAAGTGACTATCACACAATTAGAAGCAGAGCAGTGCAAACATTATTAAGAACAAGGCATTAGAAGCTAAAATAATAAGAAGAGAATTGTTATTGCAAGATAGTAATGAACGTATAGCATACATAGAAACAAATTGAGATAGCAGTGACTAAAAAAGGGAGGATTCAAAGATCCAAATTTACCAAGCGGAAAAGACATAAGGCACATGCATAAGAAAATGGATAACTCTCTCTATATATATTATATGAACTATTTTTTAAATATTTGTAATGTTAACCACACACCATAGAGTCAGAACTGAAGTATATAACACAAAACAAGAATCAGGGGCAAAACCCACAAAAGCCAACCAAAATAAAGATAACAGAAACACAAGGACAAGGAAGCAATAGAAACAATGAACTACCAGAAATCAAAAGATAAAATGGCTATAAGAAGTCCTCACATTTCAATAATCACCCTAAATGTAAATGAACTGAACTCAACAATAAAAAGGCACAGAGTTGCAGAATGGATAAAAAAACAAAACCCAACCATATGCTGCCTCCAGGAGAGATATCTCAGTTCCAAAGACAAATACAGACTCAAAGTGAAAGGGTGAAAAACAATATTTCAAGCAAATGACATTCAGAGAAAAGTGGGAGTAGTGTTACTGATATCAGTCAAAATAGAATTCAGAATAAAAAAGGTAAAGAAAGATACTGAAGGACACTTCATAATGATAAAGGGAATCATGCAACAAGAAGATATAACACATATTAATATACATGCTCCCAATCGGGGAGCCCCAAAATATGTAAAGCACTTACTAACAGAACTAAAGGGAGAAGCAGATTAAAACACTATTGTAGTATGGGATCTAAATACACCACTGTCGGATCTGGACAGATCATCCAAACGGAAAATCAATAAGAAAATAACATTCTTAAATGACACATTAGACCAACTGGAAATAATTGACATAAATAGAGTATTCCATCCCCAAATAGCAGCTTATACCTTCTTTTCTAGTGTACATGGAACATTCTCAAGAATCAACTACATACTGGGACACAGGGATGGCCTCAAAAAATATAAGAGAGTTAAAATCACACCAGCCATATTCTCTGATCATAATTCTTTGAAACTAGAAATCAGCTGCAAAGGAAATCAGAGAGATCCTCAAATAAATGGAGATTACACAACATGCTACTGAAGAATAACTTGGTCAGAGAAGAAATAAAAAGAGAAATCAAGAGATACATAGAAACAAATGATAATGATAGAACAAAACTTTTGGGACACGGCAAAAGCTGTCATAAAAGGAAAGTTCATATTTTTACAGGCTTATCTCCAAAAACAAGAATGACCCCATGTAAACAACCTAACTGTTTATTTATTATATATATATATATATATATATATATATATATATATATTATTCTAACTGTTTATTTTATATATATATATATATATATATATATATATATATATATATATATATATATATATACACACACAAACTAGAAAGAGAAGAACAGATGAGGCCTAAAGTCAGCAGAGAAAAAAAAAAGAAATCATCAAAATTAGAGCAGAAATAAATGAAATTGAAAAGAAAAAAAAAAGACAGTAGAAAAAATAAATGCAACAAAGAGCTGGTTCTTTAAGAAGGGAAATAAAATTGACAACCCCCTGGCTAAACTCAGTAAAGAAAAAAGAAAAAGGACACAAACAAAATCAGGGATGAAAGAGGGGAAATTACTACTGATATCACAGAAATACAAAGGATCATACAAGAATACTATGGGAAAGTATATAACAACAAATTTAATAGCATAAAAGAAATGTACCCCTACTTAGAAATGTACATTCTTCCCAGGCTGAATCAAGAAGATCTGGAAAATCTAAATAGACTGATCAGCAGTATGGAAATTGAAACAATAGTCAAAATCTTACCAAAGAGTAAAAGTTCAGGACAGGATGGCTTCACCAGTGAATTTTACCAAAATTCAATGATTTAATACCTATTTTCCTCAAACTCTTCCACAACATCGAAGAGGAGGTAATACTTCCCAACTCATTGTGTGAGGCCAATATTACTCTGATACAAAATCTGGTAAAAATAACACAATAAAAGAAAACTACAGACCAATATCTCTCATGAACACAGATGCAAAAATCCTAAATAAGATACTACTGAACCAAATAAACAAGTTATTAAAAAGAGTATATGCCACGATCAAGTGGGCTTCATTTCAGGTGCACAGGGATGGTTCAACTTATACAAATCAATCAATGTGATACACCACATTAAAACAAATTTTAAAAATAAGAATCATATGAGCTTATCAATAGGTGCAGTAAAAGCCTTTGACAAGATACAGCATCCATTTATGATCAAAACACTTCACAAAATCGGTATAGAAGGAAAGTACCTTAACATAATAGAAGCCATATGTGACAAACCATCAGCCAACATTCTACTGAATGGTGAAAAACTAAAACCTTCCCTCTAAGTTCAGGAACAAGGCAAGGCTGTCCACTATCACCACTGCTATTCAAAATATCATTAGAGATTCTAGCAAGTGCAATCAGGCAAGAGAAATATGTAAAAGACATCCAAATAAGAAACAAAGAAATCAAATTGTCTCTATTTGCAGATGACATGATTCTCTATATAGAAAACCCTGAAGACTCCACAAGAACACTATTAGAAACAACAAGCAAATGCAGTAAAGTCTCTGGAAACAAAATCAATGTTCAAAAAATCATGGTGTTCCTATATTCTAATAATGAATTGTAACAAAAAGAAGTGGAAGAAATTCTTTTGCAATTGCAACAAAAAGAATAAAATATCTAGGAATAAATTTAATGAAACAAGTGAAGGACCTATATAATGTAAACTACATAACTATTTAAAAAATCGAGGAAGATACAGAGAAATGGAAAGATATTTCATGTTCTTAGATTGGAAGAATTAACATAGGATTGGAAGAGTTAACGTAGTTGAAATGACCACATTACCTAATGTATTATACAGATTTAATGCAATCCCCATCAAAATCTCATTGGCATTTTTTAAAGAAATAGAACAAAAAAATCATCAGATTTATATGGAAACACAAAAGACTGAATTGCAAAAGCCATCCTGAGAAAAAAAGAATGAAGCTGGAGGCATCACTCTGCCTGATTTCAAATTATACTACAAAGCCACAGTAATCAAAACGACATGGTATTGACAGCAAAACAGACTCACTTGAGCAGTAGAACAGAATCAGGTGTTCAGAATTAACACATATTTATATGAGCAAATAATTTTCGACAAAAATACAAAAACATGCAGTGGAGAAAGGAAAGCCTCTTCAATCAATGGTGTTTGTAAAATTGGAAGGCCACCTGCAAAAGAATGAACTAGACTGTTGTCTGTCATCACACACTGAAATTAACTCAAAATGAATTAAGGACCTGAATATAAGACCTGAAACAATAAAATGCATAGCAGAAAACACAGGAAATAAACTGAAGGACCTTGGACTTAAAGAGAATTTTATGAATTTCACCTCAAAGTCAAGGGAAGTAAAAGCAAATATAAATGAATGGGACTATACCAAACTAAAACGTTTCTACTCAGCAAAGAAATTGTCAACAATGTAAAGAGACAACCCTCTCAATGGGAAAATATATTTGTAAGCGACGCCTCCAATAAGGGCCTAATATCCCAAAATATCCAAGCAACTCATACAACTCAATACCAATGAAAAATACCAAATGATTCAATCAGAAAATGGTGCAAAGGACCTGAACAGACACTTTTCCCTAGAGGACATACAAATGGCCAACAAACAGATGAAAAGATGCTCAACATCCCTAGTTATTAGGGAAATACAAATCAAAACCATAATTAGATACCATCTAATTTGAATGTTAGAATAGGTATATTCAACATGTTAGAATAGGTATATTCAACATGACATGTAATAACAAATGTTTGAGAGGATGCAAGAGAAAAAGAAACCCTCATACACTGCTGGTGGGACTCAGATTCTTATAGCTACTATGGAAAACAGTATGGAGGGTCCTCATCAAACTAAAAATTGATCTATGACTCATCAGTTTCACTACTGGGTATTTACCCCAAAGACTTGAAAATCCATACCTGAAAATATATTTGCAGACCGATATTCATAGTAGCATTATTCACAGTGGCCAGGATGTGGAAGCAACTGAAGTGTCCTATGATTAATGATTGGCTAAAGTAGCTGTGGTGCATATGTATAATGGTGTATTACTCAGCCATAAGAAGAGACGAAATACTGCCATTTGTGACAACATGGATGGACCTCGAGATAATCATGCTAAGCAAAATAAGCCAGACCGACAAATGTGAAAATCACATGATATTACTTATATGTGTTATATAAACCTAAAAGCAACAACTGAACAGGAGAAACAGAGACTCATGGACATGGACAATGGACTAGTGGTTACCAGAGGATAGGGGGTTGGGGAAGAGGGGAAAGGTTGTTGGGGTAAATGGGGTCAATTATAGGGGTGTAGTGGGAGAGTGAAGTGAGTAAAGAGAATCAAATATATGGTAGCTGAAGGAAAGTGGACTTTGTTGGTAATCACACAATAGAATATATAGATGTCAAATGACAATGTACACCTGAAAATTATATAATTGCATTAACCAATGTTACCCCAATAAACTTAATACAAAATAATTAATTAATTAATTAATTAATTAATAGAAAAATATTTTCTAATTCAAAATATACATTTAATGTTTTATACTGGTATTATAAATGGAGTTATATTTACTAATTATTACTAAGAAAAAATAATTATTTGAAGAGTTAGTACATGGCAAAGGTTTCTAAGTCTGCTTCCCAAAACTTTTTATATAGAATTTTAAAAGGATTCATCAATAAATAATAAAGACGTAAAAAAAAATAAAAACGCTTTGAAGGATTCTCAAAAAATTAAAAATAAAACTACGATATTATACAGTCATTCACTTCTGGGTATTTATCCAAAGAAAATTAAAGCACTAATTTAAAAAGATATATACGCCCTCATTTTCACTGTAGCATTATTTACAGTAGCAATTTGATGGATCATTATAAGTTTCCACTGACAGATGAGTGGATAAAGAAAATATATATATATATGTATACATATATATATATATATATATATATATATATATATATATATATATACACATATATATCCACACACATACATATATACTGGATTTATATTGTATATACTACAATTATATGATCTGAATATATACATACATACAGAATGGAATATTATTTAGCCATTAAAAAGACTGAAATATTGCAAATTTGCTACAATGTGGATTGATCTTGAAGTCATGCTAAGTGAAAAAAGTCAGACAGAGAAAGACACATAAATACCTAAGATCTCCACTTACATATGGAGCCTAAAATAAAACAAAACAAAACCCAAAAATAATAAAAAATACCTAAGATCTCCACTTACAAAACCCAAAAATAATAAAAAATACCTAAGATCTCCACTTACAAAACCCAAAAATAATAAAAAATACCTAAGATCTCCACTTACATATGGAGCCTAAAATAAAACAAAACAAAACCCAAACTCATATATACAGACAAGAGACTGTTGGTTGACAAAGTTTGGAGAGGGGAGGATGGGCGAGATATAAACTTGAAGTTATAAAATAAATGTCATGGGGATGTAATGTACAGCACAGTGGCTATACTGTGTTATATGGTTGAAAGTTGTTAAGAGTGAGTCTAAAGTTTTCATCACAAGAAAGAATATTTGTAACTACATATGGTGACAAATATTAGACTTACTGTGCTGATCTTTTCACACTATATAGAAATATCAAATAATTCTGTTGTACATCTAAAACTAATATGTTATATATGTCAATTATATGTCAACAAAATATATAAAATATTTAATAAGTATATAGATATAATAAATATACAAATAAAATATAAGTAAATATTTTCCTTTTTTCATAATTTAAAATGACACTTATTTACTTCTGTATTCTATCAGTTGTGGACATTTAAAATGCTACCATTTTATCCTACAAGCATCTTGGACATCAAGACCTTATATAATGATTTGAAATGGGAGTAAGGAAGGTGTACAAGAGTTTTGATTTCCCCTCTTGATAAAAACAAACAAACCTCCAAAACATAAGTCTATTTACTTGACTGTTCATAGCAGCATTATTCATAATAGTCAAAAAGAATAAATCCATAAAATATTCATCGTGTGATTAATGGATAAACAAAATGTGGAACATTCTTACAGAGGAGTATTATTCAGCCATAAAAAGGAATGAAGTTCTATACAAGAACTATCTTGACACCATCAGAAAAAGCACCATAAGAATAATGGATATACCAAAGGGAAAGTGAAGGAGAGGGGAACAAATAGCATATTCAAACAAATAGTTGATGATAATTCCCCAAATCTACAGAATGACTTGGGATTTTGATACAATAAGCAAACATAACACCTGATTATCTCAACCCAAAAAGGCCTTCCCCAAGATACATTATATTAAAATTGTTAAAAATTAATGACAAAGAATTATCAAAGGAGCCAGAGAAAAAGAAGACAGTATACTGTAAAGGAAAACTTATTAGACTAGCTTTACACTTCTCAGCACACACCTTACAAGCAAGAAAAGGGTGGAACCAAATTTTTAAGCTATTAAGTGAAAGGAATTACTAGCCAAGAATAATATATCCAGCAAAGCACTCCTTTAGATACGAAAGAGAAATAAAGACCTTTTCAGACACACAATAGTTGATGGAATTCTCCACTATAAGGCCTGCATTATTGGAAATACTATAAGGGGTAAGCTGCCCTAAAATAAAATGACAAAAAAAAAAATACATAACTACTAGTCAGACAACAGGCAGGCAGTCAGAAACAGTATACTGTACCCCCTTTTAAGGACAGAGTATTATAAGCTTAAACATTAAAATGATAATTGCTAGTGCAAGTTAGAATGAATATTCAGCATAAATAGGAACAATCTGAGAAAACAATAAAAGCGGAAGGATCAAACATCCAAATTTGCAAAGGAGAATGGAGATAACACATATGCAGAAGAAAATGGACTACTGTATTTATACATAACTATACATTATCTTACTGGTAACTACACACCAAAGATCGAGAACTGAAATACATAACATAAAACAAGGAGCAGAGGGAAAACCCACAAAACCCTACAAAATTAAATAACAAACAGAAACACAAAGACAAGGAAACAAAGAAAACACCAAGCTACCAGAAAACAAAAGATAAAATGGCTATAGGGAAGCCTCATATTTCAATGATCACCTGAAATGTAAATTGACTGAACTCATCAATAAGTCACTGAATTGCAGATTAAATTAAAAAAAAAAAAAAAAAAAAACCTAACCATATGCTGCCTTCAAGAGACACATTTCGGTTCCAAAGACAAACATAGACTGAAAGTGAAAGGATGGAAAATGATAACCCAAGAAAATGTCATCAAGAGAAAAGCAGATGTAGCTATACTTATACCAGACAAAATAGACTTCAAGATAAAAAAGATAAGGAGATATACTGAGGGACACTTCATAATGATAAAAGGAATCATATATCCAGAAGACATGATATAAATATCTATGTTCCCAATACAGGATCCCTGAAATATATAAAGCAATTACTAACAGAACTAAAGTGAGAAACTGACAAAAACACTATTATAGTAAGGGACCTAAATACCCCACTATCAGATATGGATACATCATTCAAACAGAAGATCAATAAGGAAATAAAACACTTAAATGACACATTAGACCAATTGGACATAATCAACATTTACAGAGCCTTTCATACAAAAACACCTGAATATTTATTCTTATCTGGTGCACATGGAACATTTTCAAGGATTGACCATAGGCTAAGACACAAACTAGCCTCAACAAATATAATAGGATTGAAATCATACCAACAATATTTTCTGATCATAATGCTTTGAGGCTGGAAATTAACTGTAAAAAGAAAATGAAAGAACCATAAATATGTGAATATTAAACAACATGCTATTGAAGAATAACTGGGTCAGAGAAGAAATAAAATAACAGATCAAGAGATAGATAGAAATTAATGAAAATAAAAGTACAACATATTAAAACTTTTGACACAGCAAAAGCAGCAATAAGATGAAAGTGCATATTATTACAGGCCCATATTGCAAAACAAGAATGAGCCCAAATAAACAACCTAACATTACATCTTAGAAGGAGGAGGAGGAGAAGGAGGAAGAGGAGGAGAAGGAGGAGGAGGAGGAGGAGGAGAAATGAAGCCCAAAATCAGCAGAAGGAAGTAATCAAAATTATAGCAGCATTAAATGAAATTAATAAATGAAATTAAACAACAACAACAACAAAAAAAAAAACAATAGAAACATTGAATGCAACAAAGAACTAGTTTGCTGAGAAGACTAATAAAATGGACAAACCCCTGGCTAGACTCAAAAAGAAAAAAAAGGAAGGATACAAATAAAATCAGGAAAGAAACAAGAGAAGTTGTTCTGACAGATACCACAAAAATACAAAGGATCATACAAGAATAGTAAGAAATTTTATATACTAATTTTCTTAATACTAAATAAAATTATGTCACACCAAATATAATAATCTAGAAGAAATAGACAAGTTCTTAGAAATATACAACCTTCCTAGACTGAATCAAGAACTGGAAAATTTAAACAGATCAGTTAAAAATATAGAAAATGAAACAAATATCAAAAGTCTATCAAAAAGTTAAAGTCCAGGATCAGATGGTTTCACCATTCTACCAAACGTTCAAAGATTTATTACCTATTCTCCTCAAACTCTTTCAAAAAATCAAAGAGGAGGCAATACTTCCTAACTCATTTGATGAGGCCAACATTACCCAGATACCAAAACCTGATAGAGACAACACACAAAAAAATAAAACTATAGACCAATGTATCTCATGAAAACAGATGCAGAAACCCTAAATAAAATAGTAGCCTTTTAAATACAACAACATATTAAAAAGATTATACACCATGATCAAGCAGGATTCATCCTAGAAGAATAGGAATGATTTATCACACACAAATAAATAATGCGATATATCACATAAGCAAAATAAAGGATAAGAACCATGTGATCATGTCAATAGATGCAGAAAAAGCCTTTGACAAGATACAACATTTATTTATGGTTAAAAGCACTTAAATGGGTATATGCATACAGTTTCTTAACATATTAAAGGCCATTTGCCACAAACCCTCAGCTAACATACATAATGCTGAAACACTAAGCAACTTTCCTCTAACATCAGAAACCAAACAAGAGTGTCCTGTTTCAGCACTATTATTCCATTTAATTTCAGAAGCCCTAGAGCACATAATAAGGTAAGAGAAAGATATAAAAGGCATGCAAATAGGAAATGAAGAAGTCAAACTGTAACTATTTGCAGATGACATAATTCTCTGTGTAGAAAACCCTAAAGACTCCAGTAAAATTCTACTAGAAATAATGAGCATATATAGTAAAGTTTCTGGATACAAAGTCAACATTCAAAAATCAATAGTGTTCCTATGCTGTAACAATGAATTGTCAGAAAAAGAAATGAAAAAATAATATTCCTGTTGCAACTGTACCAAAAGAATAAAATACTAAGAATAAACTGAATGAAACATGTGAAGGACCTATATAATGAAAAATACAATAATCTATTGAAAGAAAATGAAGACACAAAGAAATTGAAAGATATTTCATGTTCTTGGATTGGAAGAATCAACAGTTAAAATGAACTTATTACCTAAAACATTATACAGATTTAATGCAATTCTCATAAAAATCTTTTGACTTTTTTTTTAAAGAAATAGAACAACAACAACAACAACAACAAAAGTCATCAGATTTGCATGGAAGCACAAAAGTCCCCAAATCGCCAAAGCCATCCTGAGAAAAAGACACAATGCTGAAGATATCGCTGTACCCAACTTCAAATTATACTACAAAACAATAACCAAAATGGGATGATAATGGCAGAAAAACAGACACAAAGACCTGTGGAACAGTATTGAGAGTCCAGAAGTAAATCCTTGTATTCACGAGCAAATATTTTTTGACAAAGGAACCAAAAACATACAATGGAGAAAGAAATCCTCTTCAATAAATGGTGCTGGTATAATTGGAAAACCACCTGCAAAAGAATGAAACTAGACTGTTGTCTATCACTGCATACCAAAAATAACCCAAAATGGATTGAGAAACTGAATATAAGACCTGCAACAATAATTTGCATAGGAGAAAACATAGATACTAAACTCATGGACCTTGAACTTAAAGATTTTATTAATTTGACCTCAAAGGCAAGGGAAATAAGAGCAAAAATAAGTGAATGATACTATGTCAAACTAGAAAGCTTCTGCACATCAAAAGAAACCATCAACAAGGCAAAGAGGCAACCATTCAAATGGGAGAATATATTTGCAAGCAATACCTCTGACAAGGACCTAATATCCAAAGTATATAAAGAACTCATACAACACAACAATTAAAACACAAACAGACATACAATCCAATTAAAAATTGGGCAGAGGACTTGAATAGACACTTCTCCCAAGAAGATACACAAACAGCCAACAGGCAAATGAAAAGATGCTCAACTTCACCAATTAATATGGAAATTCAAATAAAGAACACAATGAGACATCACCTCACAACTGTTAGAATGGCTGTCATCAACAGGAAAAGTAATAGCTAATGTTGGAGAGGTTTTAGGGGAAAAGGGACCTTCATAATCTGCTGTCGGGAATGAAAATTGGTACAGCAACTATGGAAAACAGCATGGATGTTCCTCGTATAATTAAAAATAGAATTACCGTATGACTTAACAATCCTTCTTCTGGGTATTTACTCTAAAAATCTGAAAGAATTTATCCACAAAGTAATATGCACCCCGATGTTCATAGAAGCATTGTATACAGTGTCTAAGACATGGAAATAACTGAAGCATCCACCAATAGATGATTGGGTAAAGAAAATGTGGTACATATACACCATGGAATATTACTCAGCCATAAGAAGAAATGAAATACTGTCATTTGTAACCACATGGATAGATCTTGAGATGATCATGCTAAGTGAAATAAGTCACAGAAAAAGTTGAAAACCATATGATTTCACTTATATATGGAATATAAAATTGAAAGCAACAAAGAAAGAAGATAAACAGAGATTCATGGCACAAACAACAGTTTAGTGGTTGCAAAAGGGAAAGAGGGAGGAAGGCAATAGATAAGAGTAAAGGGCTTCTATTATATGATGATGGACGGAAATTTAACTTTGAGTGGTGAAAACACAATTCAATATACACATGACATATTGTTGAACTGTACACTTAAAACTGAATTTATTAACCAATATCATCCCAACAATTTCAATAAAAAAATAAAAATTAAAAAAGAAAATAAAAATAGAAAGGAAAATTTCTCAGGGAAATATGATTATGCCAAATATCTGGCCAGGTTAGATGAGAAAACACTAATTCTTCATTCAAATAATATAACTCTCATAAGATATTTCAAAACTTAGTAGTAATTAAAATTGAAAGGAATTGGTATGTTCCCTGTGAGTGACTGGGGTTATAGAAAAGAATCCTAGAAAGAATTTTTTTACTTATTTTGCCTAACCACTAATTGTCACTAGACTATACTATATACCCTCACTCCTAAATATGTATCTCCTCTCTCAAATATCTAGGCTGATAGACAGTTAGGTACAGTCATTTTCATTAATTCAAAGTGACTTTTTAAATTCAATACCAATTCAGAAACTCCCCTTTATGTTTTTCTTATACTTAATGAGAATCTGAAGATCCACCTTTTAATTTTTAGATCAATTGTATCCCAGGGGACATTAGTTATCTTCTGACACTCCCCCAAATTATTTGTTAACTGGAAGACATATACTCAAAATGAAGTCAAAAGGGTCAGAAGAGAAAGCAGTAGCTTCTGGACAAGGAAGGTTAGAAAAGTTTTCTAGCAAAACCACTTAGCAAAAATCATTTAACTAGAGGGCATTGTGCTCATTTCAAAGGCAAAGAATGTTCCTCACAGTTTCTGCATTCTTTCTCAGAAGTAAAATATACTTTGCCATCAAGATTTCTGAGGATTTTTGTTGTTGTTTTGAGGAGATCTAGTTTCTCAGGGCAAAACAATTCCAGAAACAGAGCAAATCAGCACCCAAAATATCCTTCAGTTGCCTTAAGGAGTACATTTAAATCATAGTTATTCTATTGTCTAGTAATGGAGTCTTCCAAGCCATCTTTAAAAGGAATCCTAGTTTCATAATTCCTTGTTAGTATCCACATCGACTAACACAGTTTCAACAGACAATGCAATGATGCAAATGGATACAGGTGGCATTATCAATCTACCACCACAGTGAAAGTTTAGTGATTGCTTAGACAGGAGGGGGTATTGTTTATAAGATTATTAAAATGTTTTAAAATTTTCTGCTGTGATTGTTGCATATGTCTCTGAATATACTAAAAAATATTGAATGGGTGGCTTAATTAAGTGCAAAAATTATATGGTATGTTAATTATGTCTTATAAAGCTATTATTACTAATATACATAAAAAGAATGTGTGTAATACTGAGAAGTGAAAGAGGATGACCTAGATTCTAAATTACACTTCTTAGACTTTTTAGCTTCTAGGACCTTGAGAAAATTAAGAAGTAACTTGAGTAACATTACTAAGCTTCCATTTTCACATCAATAAAAATAGAGGAAAAATACAACATCTATGCATATACAGTTGCTTGAACATTAAACACGATCATGCATGAAAAAGTGCCCAACCTAATGCCTAGAATTAAATAAGTGCTCAATGTTGGCTATTATTCTCCTATTCTTTAAAATAAATAAACAAACTTATTGAGATTGAAATCACATATTATAAAATTTAAACTGTTAAAGTGTATAATTCAGTGGTTTTTAGTATAACCACATAATTGTGCAACCAATACCACTATCTAAATCCAGAATATTCTCATCACCCCAAATGAGAAATGCTCTCTCTCTCTGCCAGTAGCAACCATTAATCTACTTTCTATCTCTATGGATTTGGCTATTTTAGACATTTCATATAAACGACTCATACAATATGTAACCTTTTGAGTGTCCCTTTTTCACTTAGCATGTTTTTTATTACTATTAAAAATTATTGGGGCAGACCCTTGGATTCCCGCAAGGGTGGGAGACCAGGAGAGTTTCAGTGCCTGAGCTACTGTCTGGCTCAGGGATTCTCTGACCTGGAGGAATTCAGTCAACAGAGTGAGCAGGAAGGGCACCTCTGTTTTAGGATGACATCACTGGGAGACAGAAGCTATGACAAGGCACAAACCACCTGGCTACCTGTTCTGAAATTGTATTAAGCAATCCCTGGCATATAAATAAATTTTCAATAAATATTTTGAATGAAGTAATATTATTTACTCTCCATGGGACAGTCTTCTGACAGCTTTCTATCCATCACCTCTTAAACCAACAAAATGGGAATGACCCTCCCCCCCCCGCCCGCAAAGAGGATTCTATCTCTTCCAATGTCTTCTAATTCTCTTAGATTGCCATTAAAACTTGCTGGAGGAGCAAGAAACAAAATGTCATAGATTATAGACACATTGTTCATCCCTCTTGTGAGCAAATCAAAGTTGTGATAGAAACATGGAGTAAACACCAAAGAAAGTCACCTGAGATCTAGATGAATAAGCCCTACAACGACAGAAAAGAATAAGAAATCACCCTGAAATGGGAGAATGTAGGATGGGTTGAGGACATGAAGCTACCCTGTCTCCCATGGCTGAGTGGGACAGAGGCTGCGGTGCCACCTCTTAAAGTGGCCATATCTATGAGCAGGCATTTGCAGTGACAGAATTGCTCACTATGAGTGCCAGTGCCAGGTCAGTTGAATGTGTGGGGGGGTGGGGCTTGGCGCACTAGGGACTTACAGAAGGACACTAAGTTGTCAGAGTGGGGGCCGAGGCAAGGATCTCTCCCCGAAAAAAAAGTGCTGGCAGTATCCATTGTGCATTTGTTCAGCCTTCCCCATCCCCAATGTATGCTAATTCAACACTCCATACCTGAGACTTCTTGGAACAGGATAGCAGAGGTCTACACACCCAGAGGATTCCCTGAAACTCTGCCTCCCCAACTTGTTGCCCCAGCTAAGCCACATCTAAGTATGTCCTCAGTGAGTCCTGTGCTTCTTGCTGAGCAATTCTAGGACACACTAGTGGCAGCTGGCCTCGGTTTCTGCTGTGGTTTCTTGAGGTATAAGCACATCTGTGCATTGCTGAATCTTAACTGGTAGTCCTCAAAGGGCACAGGTGGGAGCAAAACCTGTCCTGTAGTTGAACCACTTTCAGGATTGTGCCACCAGACACCTGCTACACCAAGCCACGCTAATAAGATTGGAAGATGGAAGAGCTTTGCTTAGTATGTAGAAACAGAAACAGAAAGGCAGCCACAATGGGAAAACAAAAAAGCAAAAAACATATGAGAGAACAGAACATAAATCAAGAAAAAAATAAAGTCAAGCAATCTAACAAATGTAGAGTTCAAAACACTGGTTATAAAGAGGCTCAATGAATTTAAGGGAAGTGTAGATGAACTTTGTGGGAACTTTAACAAAGTGATAAAAAACATAAAAGTGGAAATGGAAATCATAAAAGGTAACCAGTCAGAAATGAAGAATACATTATTGCAGAAGAAGAGTATATTAGAGGGAATCGACAGAGTAGATAAAGAGAGGATCGATCCCACCAATATAAAGGATGGGGAAGCCAAAGACACCCAACTAGAACAGCAAGAAAAAGAAACCAAGACTGTAATAATAATTTAAGAAGCATATAGGATGCTATTAAATGTAAAAATATTTGTGTCATAGGGATATCTGAAGGAAAGCTAGATGTTGAAGAGCTATTTGAAAAAACAATGGAAAACTTCCCTTACCTGGTAAAGGAATTAGACATACAACCCAAGGATGCTCAGAGAGTCCCAAGAAAGAGGAACCCAGAGAAGTTCACACCAAGACATATCTTAATAAAAATGCCAAAGGTTAAATACAAAGAGAGAATCTTCAAAGCAGCAAGAGAAAAGCAGTTATCTACAAGGTAGCACTCATAACACTGGCAGCTGATTTTTCAAAAGGAACTATGCAGGACAGAAAGGCTTGGCGCAAATATTCGACATGATTAATACAGTCAGAATACTTTATCCAGCAAAGCTATCATTTAATGTTGAAGGACAGATAAAGAGCTTTTGAGACAAATATAAGCTAAAGGAATTGAATACACCAAGCCAGTATTACAGGAAATGTTGAAGGGACTTTAAGAAGAAAAAAATATGTATCTAAAACAGGAATAAAGAATGATAATAACTACATTCCTAATCAACAAGAACCTTGAATGGAAAATAACTTAGTGCTCCAAACACAGGGAATACCAAAGGGAAGTAAATGGAAAAATTTATTGCCTTAATGGACCTAGAGGTTATTGTACTGAATGAAATGGGTCAGATAGCAGAAGGAAGGAAGTAATCAAAAGAAGGGAAGAATTTAATGAAAATGAAAAGAAAAAATAATAGAAACAAAATGCAACAAAGTGCTTGTTCTTTGAGTAGTTTAATAAAATTGACAACCCACTAGCTAGACTCACTAAAGAAAAAAGAGAAAGGACACAAATAAACAAAATCAGGGATGAAAGAGGGGATATTATGACAGACACCACAGATATACAAAGGATCATACAAGAAAACTCTTAAAGGGTACATAACACCAAATTTAATAATGTAAAAGAAATGGACCACTACTTAGAAAGATACAACCTTCCTAGACTGAAATGAGAAGAACTGCAAAATCTAAATAGATCAATCAGCAGTATGGAAATTGGAACAATCATTAAAAACCTACCCAAAAGTAAAAATTCAGGAACAGATGACTTCCCCAATGAATTCTACCAAATGTTCAAAGAAGATTTAATATATATTTTTCTCATTCTCTTCTAAAATATCAAAGAGGAGGCAACACTTCCTAACTAATTTTATAAAGCAAATATCCTGATACAAAAACCTAATAAATATAACACATACAACAAAACTACAGACCAATATCTCTCATGGAATACAGATGCAAAAATCCTAAATAAGATACTACTGAACCAAATACAGCAAATTATTAAAAAGATTATACACCATGATCAATTGGGCTTTATCCCAGAGACACAAGAATGGCTCAACATACACAAATCGATTAATGTGATATACCACATAAACAAATTAAAAAATAAGAATCATATGATCATATCCATAGATGCATAAAAAGCCTTCCACAAGATACAGCATCCATTTATGATCAAAACACTTCACAAAATAGGTATAGAAGGAAAGTACCTTAACATAATAAAAGCCATCTATGACAAACCCTCAGCCAACATTATACATAATGATAAAAAATTAATACCTTTTCTCTTATATCAAGAATAAGACAATGATGTCCACTATCACCTTTGTTATTATATATAATACTGGATGTCCTAGTGACTGCAATCTGGGAAGAGAAGGATATTAAAGGTATCCAAATAGGAAACGAAGAAGTCAAACTGTCACCATTTGCAGATGACATGATTCTCTATATAGAAATCACTGAAGAATCCACAAGAACATTACTAAAAACAATAAGCAACTATAATAAATTGTCTGGATACAAAATCAATATTTAAAAAATCCATAGCATTCCTAAACTCTAATAATGAAGTGTCAGAAAAAGAAAAAAAATAAGTGGAAAAAATAATTCCTTTTGCAATAGCAACAAAAAGAATAAAATAACTAGGAATCAATCTAATGAAACCTGTAAAGGAACTGTATGATGAAAACTACAAGATCCTATTAAAAGAAGTTGAAGAAGTTACAAAGAATTGAAAAGATATTTTGTGTTCTTGGATTGTAAGAATCAGCATAGTTAAAATGAGCTTATCATCTAAAACATTATACAGTTTTAATTAAATCCCCATCAAAATCCCATCAGCATTTAAGAAAAAATAGAACAAAAAAAACCATTAATTTGTAAAGATGCACAAAAGTCTCTGAATCACCAAAACCATCCTGAGAAAAAAGAACTAGATTACAGGCATCACTTGCCTTACTACAAATTATATTACAACTCGACAATAATCAAAAAGGCATGGTATTGGCAGAATAATAGAAACACAGCTCAGTGGAACAGAATCAAGAGTCCATAAGTAAACCCATACTTATATGCATAAATAGTATTTGACAAAAGAGCCAAAATCATACAGTGGAGTAAGGAAAGTGTCTTCAGTAAATGGTGCTGGGAAAACTGGAAAGCCACATGCAAAAAATGAAATGACTATTGTCAATTGCCAACACTAAAATTAACTCAAAACTAATTAAAGACCTGTATATAAGACCCAAAACAATAAAGTGCATACAAGAAAACATAAGAACTAAATTCATTGACCTTGAACTCGAGGAGGATTTTATGAATTCGACCTCAAATGCAAGGGAAGTAAAAGCAAGAATAAATGAATGGGACTATATGAAATTAAAAATCTTCTGCACAGCAAAAGAAACCATCAACAAGGTAAAGAGACAACCTTCCTAATGGGAGAAGATATTTGTAAGCAATGCTTCTAATAAGGGCCTAATATCCAAAATATACAAAGAACTCATACAATTCAATAACAACAGGAAAAAAAAACATCCAATTAAAAAATGGGCAGAAGACCTGAACTGACACTTCTCCCAAGAAGACATGCAAATGGCAACAAACATGAAAAGATGCTCAACTTCGCTAGCTATTAAGAAAATACAAGTCAAAACCAGAGCTAGATATCATCTCACACCTGTTAGAATAGCTATTATCAACAGGACTAGTAATAACAAGTTTTTGAGAGGATGCAGAGAAAAAGGAATCATCACACATTGCTGTTGAGACGGCAAATTGGTTTAGCCACTATGGAAAACATACAGTTTCCTCATAAAAACTAATAATTGATTTGCATAAGGTCCAATCTCTCTACTGAGTATTTACCCCACAGTCCTGATAACATATATTTGAAAAGATATTTGTATACTGATGTACATAGCAGCATTATCACAGTGGCTGTGACAATGAAGCAATTGATGTATTCTGCAATAGAGGATTGTATAATGAAGCCATGGTACATATATATGATTGAATATTACTCAGCCATAAGAAGGGACAAAATACTGCCATTTATGACAACATGGATGGACCTTGAGGTAATCATGCTAGGCAAAATAAACCAGATGGGAAAAAAAGTTGAAAACCACATGATATCACTTATATGTGGGATATAAACCTAAAAGCAACAAAGAGGATGAACAGAGACTCATGGTCATGGACAATAGACTAATAGTTACCAGAAGGTAGTTGGGGAAGTGGGAGGGAGAGGTAGATGGAGTGAAAGGAGTCAAACATGTGGTGACAGAATGATTTCTAACTATGGGTAGAGAACACACAAAGCAATACATATATACCTTACTGCTGAATTGTACACCTGATACTGGATTTCATCAACCAATGTTAAAATAAAATTAAAAAAAAAGACTTAAATGTAAGACCTGAAACCCTAAAATATTTAGAGGAAAACACAGGCAGTAATCTCTCTGATATTGCTACTAGTAATTACTTTTTGGATATGTGTTCTGAAGCAAGGGAAACAAAGGGAAAACTAAACAAACAGAACTACATCAAACTAAAAAAAAAAATTTGCACAGCAAAAGAGACCTTTAAGAACATGAAATGAAAACCTACTGATTGAGAGAAGATATTCACTTATAATACATCAAATAGGGATTAATATACAAAATATGTAAAGAACTCATACAGCTCAACAACAAAAATTGAGTTAAAAAATGGGCAGAATACCTCAGGAGTTTTTTTTTCCAAAGTGGAAATACAGATGGTCAATAGACATATGAAAAGATGTTCAAAGGCACTAATCATCAGAGAAATGCAAATTAAAACCACAATGAGATACCACCTCACACCTGTCAGAATGGCTATTATCCATAAATCCAACAACAACAAGTGTTGGCGAGGATGTGGAGAAAAGTGAACCTTCATACACTATTGGTGAGATGACAAATTGGTACAGGTACTATGGAAAACAGTCTGGAGGTTTCTCAAAAAATAGAAAATGGGTATATACCTTTAGACATTTCCAAGTATTTATCCAAAGTAAACCAAAAAAATAATTTGTAAAGATCTATGCACCCCTAAATTTATGGTAGCACAATTTACAATAGCCATGACATAGAAGCAACCTAAATGCCCATCAGCAGATGATTGGGTACAAAAGTTCTGGTTTATATATACAATGAAATATTAAAAAAGAAATCCTATTATTTGCACTGACATGGATGGACCTCGTGGTGATTAACCTGAGTGAAGTAAGTCAGTGAAAGATAAGTATCATATGATTTCACTGATATATGGAATCTTAGGAACAGAAAGAACAAACAAATTGAAAACAGTCCCATAAATACAGAAGGCCATTTGGGATGGCCAGAGGAGGTGGGGTGGGAGGGCTGGGAGAAAGCAATGAAGGGTTAAAGTACAAATTAGTAGTTGATAAAGGGTCATGGGAATAGGGAGTATGGCATAGGGAATGAAGTCAGCGGTAATGTAATGGCTTATGAATATGGCCAGAGGAAAGATAATCAGAGGGATTATATCATAAACTGTATAAATGTCTAACCAATATGCTGTATACTTGAAAGTAATTAAAAAGAGAAGTAAGATTGGTTCTAAGAGCAACAACAGCAGTTTCTGCTCTCTACAAACAGAAGTATGTAAATATCATAATTATCTACTTAACAGGAAACATTGGGGTAGAGTGAAAATTATCTTTGCTTTTTAAGACTACTCAAAGAATTTTTCCATAGGTGTGCATACCCTCTCTTATGGTATTTCTATTGGATGGCACTTGTCTAGTAATAAACCTCACTTATATAAACATATTTCATTTGTCTCATCCCCTACACACACACACACACACACACACACACACAGAGAGAGAGAGAGAGAGAGAGAGAGAGAGAGAGAGAGAGAGATGAATGATCAAATATGCTGTGAGTTCCATTGTCTTAACCTTCTCAGTTGCCTGGCTTTTAAGGGGCATGGAAGGATTTAGAGGTGAAATGAAAATGACTGCACTGACCTACAGTCAGTAGGACATGTCCCTTGAGTTTAGAAATAAAGAAAACCTTGCCAGTTTCTTTGTAACCTGTGGCACACATTTCTGCAGCAGCTGATTGAGTTAAGCTGTTCTCTATATCCATGGAACAGAGAAAAGATAACTGGCCCGTTTGAAGATAGAACTTCACCTTGGTCTCATTAGTGCTGGACTTTAATGAATGGATGTGAGATTACATAAAAGAGAACATTTACCAAAGAGAAACTAGGAATTTTATGGCTGGATTACAGAGATATACTGTAGGTATCTAGGACATTTTCTTCATTAGGAATGCCTCTGAAGTCTCATACACTTCAGTTCTTTGGAGAGCCATTTAAAATATCTCATGGATTCAAATAGACTGGGCTTTTTGACTGATGGCAAAACCATGTTTTTAGCTGGTATGAGTGCACAAGCAACCTTGACTCCTTTAAATACATGCATTCAAATAAAATTAATACCTTCTAATGAGATAGTGTTTTTGAATTTCTTTCTGTCATGGTTTAATACATTTGTAAAAAGTAGATGAGTTTAGATACTTAGTATAACTCCTCTTAATTTAGTTTATATCACCAGAAATGGAATTGGTGGTAGAATTTGATTTTTTTTCTGTTTTTAATACTAGTTTAATATATTTTTTCCCAAACTACCTCCAAATCAAGAGTGCAAATTTAGGAGCTGATTGCTCTGCTTCTTCAAGAGAAAAAAAATGTTTTTAGTAGTTGTAAATGAATAATGGCACAGTAATGAATATCAAGGGGATATTTTAATTAAAATTAACTGGTGAAACTGTTTTTGGCTTAAGTTGAAGGAGTTACTGGTGTGTTTACTTCTGGCATTTAATAATCTTTTATTTCTCAGTTACACTTGACATACAGTATTATATTAGTTTCAGGTGCACAACATAGTGATCAGACATTTATATAATTTACAAAGTGTTCAGCCTGATAAATCTATTACCCACCTGACACCATACATAGTCCCTACAATATTATTGACTATATTCTTTATGCTATACTCTACATCCCCATGGCTATTGTAATTGCCAATTTGTACTTCTTAATCCCTTCCCCTTTTTCACCCATCTTCCCAAGCCCCTTCCTATTTGGCAACCATCAAAATGTTCTCTATATTTATGAGTGGTTTTTTCTCTGTTTTTTCTGCCCATTTTTTTTTTTTGTTCTATAGATCCCAAATATAAGTTAAATCATTGTATTTGTTTTACTCTGACTTATTTCAGTTAGCATAATACTTTTTAGGTCCATCCATGTTGTTGTAGCTGGCAAGATTTCATTCTTTTTATGGATGAGTAACATTCCATTATATATTCACGCTACTACTTTATCCATTCATCTATCGATGGACACTTAGGCTGCTTTCATATCTTAGCCATTGTAAATAATGTTGCAATGAACATATATATGCACCTGTCGCCTTGAGGTAGTGTTCTGTTTTTCTTCAGATACATACTCAGAAGTGGAATTGCTGGGTTTTTCATCGTCTCTTGGTATAACCTTTGTTTTAAAGTCTATTTTGTCTGGAATAAGTATTGCTATTCCAGCTTTTTTTTTTCATTTCCAATTTTTATGAAATATCTTTTTCAATCCCTTTACTTCCAGTCTTTGTGTGTCTTTTGACCTGAAGTGAGTGTCCTGTAGGCAGTATATGAAAGGGTTTTGCTTTCTTATTCATTTGGCTGCCCTATGTCTTTTGACTAGAATATTTAATCCATTTTCATTTAAGGTTATTGTTGGTAGATATCTAGTTATTGCCATTTCATTATTTATATATTTTATATATTTTTTTCTTCTTTGAAGTAGTCCCTTTACCATTTATTGGAATAGTAATTTGATGGTGATGAATTCCTTTAGCTTTTTCTTATCTGGGAAGCTCTTTATCAGTCCTTTGATTCTAAATGAAAGCTTTGCTGGGAAAGGTAATGTTGGTTTTAGGTCCTTAGTTACCATCCATCACTTTGATTATTTCATACCAACCCCTTCTGGCTTGCAGAGTTTCTGTTGAAAAATCAGCTCACAGTCTTATGAAAGCTTTCTTGTAGGTAAATACTTTTCTCTTGCTGCTTTTAAGATTCTCTCCTAATATTTAATTTTTGGCATTTTAATTATAAAATGTCTTGGTATGGACTTCTTTGGATTTATCTTTTTTTGGAACTCTGTGCTTCCTAAGCTTGTATGTCTATTTCCTTCTCCAGGTTAGGGAAGTTTTTTGTTTTGTTTTGTTTTGTTTTGTTTTGTCATTATTTCTTCAAATAGATTTTAGTTCCCTGCTCTCTCTCTTCTCCTTCTGGTATCGCTATGATGTGAATGTTGTTATGCTTGATGTTGTCCCAGAGGCCCCTTAAACTATCCTTATTTTTTTTTAATTTTTTTTGTTGTTATTTTTCGGACTGGGTGTTTTAGGTACCTTATCTTCCAAATGGCTGATTCAAACTTCTTTTTTTCTTTTATCTAATGTTGATTCCCTCTAATGTATTCTTCATTTCAGTTATTTCATTTTTCATTTCTGACCAGTTATCTTTTATGTTTTATTTTATTTTAACTTGTTTGAAACTCTCCATTTTTATGTTTCCTGTCCCTGTTGAAGTTCTCATTGAGATAGATTACTGAGCATTCTTAAAACCGGTGTTTTGTGCTCTACATCTGGTAGGTTGCTTGTTTCCATTTTATTTAGCTCTTTTTTATTTTTGAGGTTTGTTTTATTGTTTAATTTTGGATATGTTGTTTCTTCATCTCGCCATTTTGGCTGTCTCTTTGTGTTTGTTTCTATATATTAGGCAGAGCTGTTTTGTCTCCTTGTCTTGGTAGAATGGCCTTATGCTATAGGTGTCCTGTGAGGTCCAGTGGCACAGTCTTTCTAGTCACTTGAGCTGGGTTCATCATTCAGTTGTATTAAACTTTTGCAATAAATGAGAAGTTTAATAGTATAAAATTATCTGTATGTGACTGGTGATGGAAATTTACTACCTGGACTGTTCACATGTGACATAGTCTGGGTGCACTGTAGTCACAATGATGGTCAGAATTTCCATTGAAAAGCAGAGTTATATGCTAAACTGGCATAATGATTAGGTATGTAACTTTTCTGAATCCTGCATTCATAATTTTATAATTTTTCTGTTATTTAAACTGTTCAGCTATAGTCACAGGTAGTAAAGCATTAAGGAATAATAGAAAAAGGATAAACAAACAAACAAGCATGGTTTTAACTTTTCCCATGGTTTTGTTCATTGGAATGGAATATGTCTTAAGCTATAATCTAGATTACTTTAAAACAAATGTGGAGACCACTTTATAGCTTTGGAATCACATTGAATATCATGAGTTTTAGGTATGTTTCAGAAAGAAATAAAAAAAAAACTAACCGTTAAGAAATAAATCACTATTACCATCATTTGTGTTAACTTTTAACGAATTTGAAATTATTCATCAAGTTACAACATTTGGTAGTATGTTAGCTTCCCTTTCTCCATTTAATGTAAAAGACTATTCTTATATAAAGGGATTTGATTTAATGGAAAGATGTGAATATTTTTTATGTTGATAATACACCACAACCTGGAATTTATATAGTCTCTGTTGTCAGTGATTAATTCTTAGGCTAAAGAGATATAATTCTATTTTGATTTGGTTTTACTTAGGAAGATTCCATACCATATGAGGATTTTATGCTTTTTAAATCTCTGTAATTCAATAGGTTCCTACTCTTCTCTAAAGATGAATGTTAAATTAACCTGTTCCCAAACTTTTTACATAAATGTGATTTTCTTGACTGTAAGCCTCTAATTTGTATAGTGTGCTGACCATCTTCTTGTTAAACTTAGGCCTGAATCTGATTTTTGAAACCTATCATTCATCCAGTCTTTTTTAAAATATCAGGGTCTAGTCAGAGTCTTGAACATTTTTACCTAATGATATCCTCTTCTAATTGATCTACCATATTTATTTACACAGGATCACTTGGTACATATTATAAAGAGGAGGGATTTCACGTCAATGCCTTCTCCTTAGGTATGTATATGTTTTTTTTCCCATTTTACCTGCCCCAATGTGGTGTTTGAACTTCCTTAATTAGAGTTAAGACATGATTGCTTTAGCAGTCCAATGCTAAAATGCAATTACCTGTATTGAAAAATCTTGTCTGATTTGTTTATCCAAGTCTTTTCAAGTTTTATTTGAGAGCAAAAACGTAGTCAGGAGGTTGAATTTTAATTTGGTTCAGGAGTGAGAGAAGCAAGTCTGAAGATTATATTCTTGTTCATTCTGCTATTAAGTCATAAGAATGTGTATAATTACTGGCATTACCAACTAAAATATAGGAGAAGAGATGTAGAAATAGAGAAAGAGGACTTAGAAGAAAAAGGAGATCTACAAAGATTAGCATTATCTACTTTACAATTTTGCTGAAGCCTGATTCAAAAATCCTAGAAGTAGCTTAGCTCATTACTAGCATTCACTTCAGGGTATATTGTTGACTTTAAACTTAAATAGTGTCTAATTCTATAATGAAGATAAATTAATGAACAACCTCATTTTCAAGTATTTTTTTCTTTAAGAACATGAAGTCATACTTAAAGTTATTGAATAGAAAATGCCTATTAATTGAAGTATGAGTTATGTCCAGATATTAGAGGTTTCATTATTCTGCGCAATTAATACTATAATCTTTAAGTCATTAAAGCTCACACGTTTAATTTGACCTGCTGTATTTGCATAAGCTTTGCCAGCATCTACCCATATCTATATTTTCTTCAATACTTTTCTTCTACTCTTCCTCTCTTTTATCTTCCTTACTATTTATCTCTGCTTTCTTCAGCTGTTTTTGATGTTACTAAGCTAAAGAAATACTTTATTCTTCATATAATCCTTTGAGTTGGTGCCAATGAGTGGTACAAGGGATGCTACAGATATACTTGGTAAAGAGTGTCTTCTGCCTCTGTCCTACACTGGTGCTTGATTTCTCATCATCATGGTTACGGTTTGTGGCTAAGGTGCTTGCCTAACAAATTAAAATTAAAAAAAAAATAAGCCCATAAGTATAGTGCATATATCCAAAAACGTATAATCATGTTTATTTTTTAGAGGCAAAGAGAAGAAACAACGTTCCATTAACTTAGTATGTCAGAGTTAGAAGGATCTTTGAGCTAATCTCCAGTTTTTAATTAAAGTTGGATATTTTTCTTTCCTGTTTTGTTTTAGAATCTTTTCATTAAATGAGATTTGATATGAAAGTTTAATGAGTAAAATAGGTGAGTAGGAGAACATTACTTCTCTGTTTGTTATCAGTTTTGTGGAAAAAGTGGTTCAGTGGAGTTTAAATGACTCAGCCCACAGCTGTTTTGTATAGAAAGTGATACTAGAAGCCAATTTTGGTTCCTAATCCAGGGTTCTTTCCATTTATTGAACTTGTGCCAGAGATTACTTTATTGTTTAACTCACTGGAATTCTTTCTAATCTGTGGAAATATTTTTATCAACATGCTATATGATAATACTGCAATAGTATTAAACAATTAAATGACAACCATGGGGAAAATAATTTAAAGGGGAAGGAATAAGTGTGATTTTAAAACAATCTTTCCTGATAGGGTTTATAGTTTCTAATAGAATTTCTGAAAGACTCTGAATATGGGTAAAAGTATCTGTTATTGGTAATTTTATTTTTTAATGACTCCGCATTTTGCAGTAAAGCATATCCAAGTAAAGTAGCCTCTAATATAAAGGGAAATGAATTGTGGGTTAGATTTTCCATCTCTAGAAGATTACTTTCTGAAAGTAAATAGCAATATCTGGTGGAAAACCAGTTTACTGAGGTCATGGGCCTAAATTTTATTGCAAAGCTCCAAATGACAAATAGCATCATTTTTTCCCTTCTCAGATTTTTAACATCAGAGGAATGGATGTTATATATGGCCAAATAGATGTAATCAGTGAATCCAAATAGAATAGTTATTGTGCAGTCAAACACTGGATCCAAATGAATCTTATTAATCTGAATATACTAATTAGGACAGTTGATATCGAGTGATATTTTAAAATATTGTAACTGTTGAGAGTTGCTTATATTAAGCATTTGAATGGGTTTTTGCAATAGATGGATTTTAATTTACTAGTTTTGAGGAACTACAATATAAGTGTTAGAAAGGTGCTGACCATTGAGATAAGATATAAACGTTATATCATGGCATTTTATGGTCCTAATTTCCAAAGAGTTCTCGTTATTTAATTTTTTTTTGTCCTAAGTTTCTACAACTTTTCCTTCAAAACAATTCTCCTTCTAGTAGACATGTAGGCATGTGAAGATACACATTTTTTTAGGGCCTGATGTTTATACAATTTGGGATCTCCTCTTTAAAAAATTGAGGTATGCAAAATTAAGGTATGAAAGTGAATATTTAGAAGGAGTTTATGGGAGTGGGGTGCCCTCAGGCTTAAGTTGGAAGGTAAATCCACTCATGCATGCAGAATATACCACTAAATAGTTTAGAGGTTGATCAATGAAGAAAAGGGAAAATTTTCAAAATCTACAACCCTTTGATATTGGAAGGGTTTTTGATATGTTAATGATGTATAAATGCAAGTGACAAGATTGCAATCATTTGGCCAAAGAAAGCCAACATTATAATACAGTTTGATAAGATGAGATCTAAATTAGATCAATTAAATATTGATAGTGCTGTAGCAATCAGGTATGTCCTCATGCAATGCATCTTAAGGAATTTAGTTACAATTATTTTAAATCACTGATAGTATATTTTCTTCCAATAAAATGAGAATTACCAAGAAATATATCCAATCTATTCAAGATTAATAAGAAAAGGCTTAACATTTCACAAATATCCTTTAAACAGATGGCCTTTTGTAACATTTAAAATGAAATGTAAGATTTAAATAATGATTAATTTTTTAATTTGTGAAATAAACTGCAATATAATTGAGAATCACTATACTTTTGGGAATTTGACTCTATCATCTGGGTTGTTCACTAAATAACAGCTCTAAGTTATCTTGAACCTCAGTAAGAACCTTTCTGCACACACATTTTATCTCTCGGTTTTACATTTAACTATATCTGTTCTTTTTTTTTATTTAATTTACTTGAAGCTTAATTTAAGGTCTAGCTATATTATTACGGGCAGGGAAATTAGAATATATACTGATGATTGCTAGTGGCGGATGAACAAAATGACTCATGCTTTTGGGACAAGCCATATTGGTTAGGAAAGCATTTGGCTCCATGAGTGGTACCATTTGAGGGGCACCAGAAGGTCTACTTGTAAAGTGTCTCCCTCTCTGTCCTACACTGGTACCTGTAACTCTGTTTGGGGGTTAAAATACTGGCCTTTTGAAAACACAAATCATCAGAAAAACCTGATAGAATTTTAAAAAATCTCCTCTGATATCCATCCATATAGTTTATGTCAACTATAAAACTGTTAAGATTTTTGGCTACAAATACAGTTAAAAGTGTATGGTCAAAAGCAAGATAATGAGCACAGTTGAAATATATTCATAAGTATACAACTTGCATTTAGGGATATAGGTGTGATAAATTGACTCATTGGGAAAGAGACCTTATTTCTACTTCTTCCTGACAGAGTTATTTACTAACTGTATGACTTCAGGGAAGTCCCTTGAATTCTTTACATCATTCCCCTCCGTAAAATGTAAAAATTTGTTCCTTCCAGTAGCAAAAGTCTGTTCATTTAAATACATGCTGAACATCAATTTTTTTAGCTTAGTCTTCTAGGATATTAATCTTGAGTTCTTTAAACTGAGATCTCTAAGTCACTTGGCACTGATGATCATAGTTACCACCATTGGCTAATGGTCTACAAAATTCAATTTCACTTTCACTTTTCTACTGTTCACTTTTGGTTTAAAGGTATAAGTCAGTTACAGTGATTTTGTGAGATGAAAAATAAATTGAAAATTGCAACTTTTTAGAGTGGATTAAAATTTTAACTACAGAATTGTCTACTGGAGACATGCATGCCATAATACAAAAGCAGGTGGGAATGTCCATGTGACCATGGTATATATTGCAAATAGTTGGATGTGGCCCTCAGAGAAAAATATAGTGAAGGTCTCAGTTTAAAGAGCAGAGTATTCCATGTGCCTATAATAGCTGCTATAAACAATAAGACGATTTTATGAAGTAAATGTATATATGTAGCACTTACTGTGAGTCAGGCGCTGTTCTGAGTGGTTTAAGATATTTACTGATTTAATTTTTATAATAGAGTAATGAGGTTTGGTGATATTATTATCATCTCTGTTTTACAGATAATAGAATTGAGACACAGAGAAGCTAAGTATCCTGCATAAGCTCACAGAGCTCAAAGTGGCAGATGGAAGGATTGAACTGATTCCAAAGTCAAACTGAATAAAGTAGGAATACAAAGGAAGGCTGAAGAATCATAGCGCATGGAAACATCTCTGTAAGTAGCCAAGCAAAGTGATTTCACACATGGGCAAACATATTCTAGGAATATATAGTTATTAAGAGCTACTTATAGCAATAATATATAGGAGTGGCTAATATGAGAAAAAGAGGAAATGTGAGACAAGCATGGCTTGTGCAAATGTTAAAAAGCAGACTATGAATTTCTGTTTTGATTTTTTTGTTTTTTTGTTTTACTAACTATCTTGCTGCCTTGGGATGATGATTATGGCTCTTGCAGAAGTACATTTGTGGATGTGGCAATCTAGATGCCAAGTATATCCATATGCCAACGTAAAACAGATCAAGTTCTTTCCCATTTGATTATTTTGGAATAGCATGTAGAATACAGGACACTTTATAACAAAAGTCTGGGAAATGCAGTGTACAGTACTGGGAACATCTCAGAAGCCTTGAGCAACTAATTTATGAGAAAAGATTAAAAGGTTTAATTACTTACAGCTAGGCTAAGTAATGACTCATTAGAAATATGAGAACTGTCTATAAGTATCTGAAGAACAAATACATCAAGGAGACAAGGAATTTACTTAGTTTTAGTTGGGCACAAATAAATGAAACTAGAAACTGGTTAAATTATAGAAAGAATTGTCTTGGCGCCGTCATGCATAAAACTTCTAATATACTATAGATTGAGAAAAAAAGGCAGGGGTCTGGTAAAGCCTTTAAGAATATCAGCAGGGTTTGTGGGAAGGTACAGTGATGTATATTAGGAGGTATAGTCCAGGTTAAATACACTCTGGTTCTAGAATACAATATCCTTTAGAGTTGGGAAAGTCACTGGTCATCTCACTCATAACAGTATTACAGTGCAACTTAAGGTTGTTATGTTTTACTTCTGATTGCCCAGCGGCATGTCCAGTAGTTATTGCGCCTGGTTCTCTGGATAGGTGTTGCTACAGGAAGAGAGGGGGCAACAGTGAGAACCGAAATTGTTCTCTTGAGGAAGGGAGTGTTGTTTTAAGCAGAGAGCAGATGTTGGAGCCCAGGAAATTAAACACTGCAAGTTGGGCATTTTACTTAATAATAACTATTATGGTAATAATAGTTGTTCACTTATTATTCATAGAATGAATAAATGGATAAATGAACAAACTTCACTGAATCAAAATATTCTAATGTGTAAAATAAGGTTAGCAAAAAATACATACCCAGTAGCTAAATTTTAAAAATTAATTAATGTACATGGAGCCTGATAAAATATACGCACTCAATAAAATGTAGCTATTATTATCTATTGTTCAGTGAACTCATATGAAATGATTGTTAATTTGACTACTCCCTTCCCTTGAACCCTGTTCATGCCTGCCTCAAGAGGATGTTGACAGAGAGCATAATACTTAATCTCCTGCGGGACTTTAGGAGTATACAATGAGCCATTATTAAAATATGTGCTTTTGGATTCAAATGAAGTCTTTCTGCACAGAGTGGGGACCTGATGGTGCCACTGGAAAGAAAAAAAAAAACTTTACCATGTCTCCCAACATTGTTTTTGTAGAAGAAATTAAGACTATTTTATATCAGAGGTTGCCAAAGCATTTTCCTGTCCTTTTGATTTTCAGTCACTAGAAAATACCCATGTTTATTAAGTTGAACATCTCAATTGGCCATTGGAATACCCTCATATACCCTCCAAGTTTGGGTGGGCATTGGAATACATCTGAATACAAAAGCGTTATGTCCTAACCTTTCCCCTACACTCTGTATTAAAGTGAAATTCTAGGTATTTTTTGTCTTTATGTTTCCCCTTTACAATTCTTTGTACATTTGACATCTTAACATGCAAACATTTCAAACTTAAATGTGTTTTTAATTCTCAGATATTTAAAATCAAAACAAATATATTGCAAAACCATGATGCTTTATTTAGAGTGAAAAAAATCATTTTTTAAAAGATAAATGGTTGAGGCTTTCAACAAATGCATTCTTAAAACGAATGTAACAAAAGTACTACTAAGCATAAATTACATTCAAAGGTAAATCAGGTGGAAATAGAAATTTTTGACTAAACGCCAACTGCTACATAATGTCACTGACTTAAAAAATACATTTACATTTATTTAGTGAAGATTAAGGCATTTCTGTTTGTGAAAAGGCAATTAATAAGGACCTGCAGTTTTTGTTAAAATGAACTTGCATTCTAATTCTTCATGTAGAATTTTAATGATTAAATTTCCTTGTAACCTTGTTATCAGCCGTCATTCTCCAGAGTAGCCTTAGAGATAAAACATAAATAGTTCCTGAAAACTTTCTCTTCAACTTATTCATTAAGAGTGACATGCTATTGTTTCTAACGGATCTCCATGATGAGAGCACAGTGCACCTCCATTCACAAGGGATAGGCCTTGAGGCCTTCCTGACTCTCTATGTCCTCAAATATCACTCTAGTATATAATTTCCCTCACAAAATATAGTAAAGCATAACTGAAAATTTTAACAGACCCTTTTCAGACCATCTATAATTCTATATATACAAGACTACAGACATTTACAAAGCCCTTTTCTGGCTAAGAACTAGCCCTTTCTTTCACTGCCAGTACTAGAACTAGCAATTGTATTTCTTTACAGGGCTGTTTTTCACATAGAAATCAAGTTAACTTTTATCTCTACAGTAGAGTTGCTGCATAGAACCCAGTACATATAAAAGGGTATAAAGTTTTGGATGCTTTTGGGCAGTTGACCAGCTCACTGACTATCTATATCAAATTTACTATACCAGCATTTCAAAAACAAAGATCCAAATTCATGTGTCAGCAACATTACAAGTTACTACAGATCATGGAACCATGGAGTCACTTCATGAATAGTTGAAATTGCAAATGTTAAATTCATAAATTCCAGGATCTACTATATTTACCAGCTTAATGAGCTTAGAAGTTGCATTTCACTGGTTGTTACAGCAGAGTGTCAAAAGCATTGAGTCTTCATGGACTTTTGGTGCTATTAACAACTCTACAATGAAATCTAGAAAAGTGTTTTACACCATGGGTATTGAAAACCAACACTGGCTGTTTTGCTGCTATCCATGCTCATTTTTTTGATACTTTCAAATGTAGTATATCATTTCTAGTAAATTTTACTTTTTACCAGTAAGGATTTAGATAGCATTCTATTTATCTGAAAATTAGATGCTAAATAACAGTGTGTACATTTGACCCTTGAGAAACATGGGTTTAAACTGCATAGGTTCACTTATACATAGAATTTTTTGAATAAATACTGTAAATGTATTTTTTCTTATGATTTTCTTAATAACATTTTTTGCTAGCTTACTTTATTCTAAGAATACAGTATATAATACAGATAACATACAAAATATGCGTCAATCTATTGTTTATGTTATTGGTAAGGCTACCAGTCAACAGTAGGCTATTAGTAGTTAAGGTTTTGGGGAGTCAAAAATTATATGTGGATTTTTGACTGCTCATGGTGAGTGAAGTGATTGCCCCTAACCCAGATGTTATGCAAGGGTGGGCAATATAAACACTAACTGTCTGCTGTATCCAAACACTACTTAGTACTATAGTGAATAAGTATATGATATAAACACTTCCACTTATTGTTAGACCATGTGACAGACATTGAGTAACTCCTTTACATGTATTTATTCCTAATTACTCCTAATGATGAGACTATGAAGAATTCATCTTTCCCTTAAAGGAATCTGTAATCTATTTGAAATAAGTAATAAATGTTACTCCTGATTAGTTCCTAAGGATAGCCTGACAGGCATAGGGAGATTTTCTCAAAAATTTACCAGAAGTCCAGCATTCAGTTTTCCTAGTCAACTGCATTTTCTTTATTTTTCTCACAAACTTTATGTTAATTTAAGTCAGCATCTCTGAAGTTAACTTTTGTATATCTAATTATTAAGTATGTATCAAGAATATTAATAGGAATATCTTACAGTAATAACTTAATCTTCATTGGACTACTCTGCTTTTGGGCTTTTCATTCCAAAGCTTTTCTAAAGCATTGCACGTAACAATCTTTATTTTCTTTTAAAGTAGTTTCTACAGTTCTGTTGGACTTGTGTTATTTTGTAAGCCTACTATACTCCTACCAGTGATCTTAGATGAAAATTTTAATTATTTTCCATGGGAGTTGCAGGTGTGAGGCAGTCCCATGCTTGTTCCTTTAGAGCAATCTCAATTTACCAAGTTAGAATTAATCAGTGCAGATTTATGCCAACTTTTGCAAATAAAAATGCTTTTCTTGGTTAACTAAGAGCAGTATAACAGAAAATCCTACAAAACCAAACAGGTTGCAGAAGTCTAGCATCTTGGATGGTATGTACATATATTGTTTTTTCTGGAAGACTCTTACTTGTGAAGCAACAAAAGCAGATAAATAAAGTCTCCTGAGTAGTATCTTGTCTATGGAATCAAGAGCACTGGCTTCTAGTCCATTCCTCAACACAGATAATATGATTTCCAAGAGGTCACTTTATCTCTGGGGACCATGGTTTCTGCACCGATAAAATGGGATTATGTTGTCTATCTCACAGTGTTATTGCAAGGGCAAATGCAAATGAAAAAATAAAATAAAATAAAATAAAATAAAATAAAATAAAATAAAATAAAAAGAATTTCCTTGAGAAGAAAGGCACAATATACATCCAAACTAGTGTACTTAGATGTGCACATGTGTTTGTATTTTATTTTATTAAGTTTATTGTGATGACATTGGTTATTACAATTATATAATTTTCATGTGTACATTATAATTTGACATCTATATATTCTATTGCATGATTACCCCCCAGAGACCATTTTCCTTCAGCTACCATATATTTGATTTACGTTATCCACTTCATCCTCCTCCAACCCCCGCATATTTGACTGTCTTTACCCTGCCTACCTCTACTCTCCTCCTCAAACCCCTATTCTCTGATAACCACTAGTCCATTGTCCATGTCCCTGAGTCTCTGTTTGTCCTCTTCATTTGTTACTTTTAGGTTTATATCCCACATATAAATAATATCATGTGATTTTCAACTTTTTCAGTCTGGCTTATTTCGCTTAGCATGATTATCTCAAGGTCCATCCGTTTTGTCACAAGGGCAGTATTTCATTTCTTCTTATGGTTGAGTAATATCCATTGTTTATATGTACCACAGCCTCTTTAGCCAATCATTTATCATAAGACACCTTGGATGCTTCCATGTTCTGGCTACTGTGAATAGTGAACTTTGGTCTGTAAATATCTTTTTGTGTATGGGTTTTCAAAACTTTGAGATAAATACCAAGTAGAGGGATTGCTGGATCATATAGTAGATCAATTCTTAGTTTTTTAAGGAACCTCCATACTATTTTCCATAGTGGCTATACCAATTTGCAGCTCTATCAGCACTTTATGAGGGTTCCTTTTTGTCTGCATCCTCTCCAGCATTTGTTATTACTTGTTCTGTTCATTTTAGCTACTCTAACAGGTGTGAGATGGTATCACATTGTGGTTTTGATTTGCATTCCCCTAATACCTAGCAATGTTGAGCATTTTTTAATATATATGTTGGCCATTTGTATGTCCTCTAGGGAGAAGTGTCTGTTCAGGTCCTCTGCCCATTTTTTGTTGGATTGTTTGCTTGTTTTTTTTTTTTTGTTGTTGTTGTTGTTTTTTTGTCATTATTGAATCATATCAGTTCTATATTTTGGATGTGAGGTTCTTATTGGAGGTGTTGCTTGCAAATATATTTTCCCATTTGGACAGTTATCTCTTTACCTTGTTGATGATTTCTGTTCCTGAGCAGAAACTTTTTAGTTAGATGTTGTCCCATTCCATCTATTTTTGCTTTTATTTCTCTTGCCTTTGACTTCAAATTCATAAAATACTCTTTATGTCGAAGGTCCTTGAGTTTCATTCCTTTATTTTCTTCTATGCATTTTATTGTTTCTGGTCTTAAATTCAGGTCCTTGATTTATTTTGAGTTAATTTTGATGTGTGGTGATAGACAACAGTCTAGTTTCATTCTTTTTACAGGTAGCCTTCCAATTTTCCCAGCACCATTTATTGAAGAGGCTTTCCTTTCTCCACTGTATATTTTGGGCTTTTTTGTTGAAAATTATCCGCTTCTATAAATATAGGTTTCCTTCTGTACTCTTTATTCTGTTCCATTGGTTCTTGTGTCTCTTTTGCTGCCAATACCATGACATTTTGAATACTGTTGCTTTGTAGTATAATTTGATGCCAGGCAGAGTGATGCCTCCAACCTCATTCTTTCTGGATGGCTTAGCAATTCGGGGTCTGTTGTTCTTCCATACAAATCTGAAGATTTTTTGTTCTATTTCTTTAAAAAATTCTGATGGAATTTTGATGGGGATTGCATTAAATCTGTATAATGCTTTAGGCAATATGGTCATTTTAACTATTTTGATTCTTCAAATCCAAGAACACAAAATATATTTCCATTTCTTTGTATCTCCTTCAATTTCTTTTAATAGGCTCTTGTAGTTTTCATTATACAGGTCCTTCACATGTTTCATTAATTTTATTCTTTTTTTTTTTTTTTTGCAATTACAAAAGGAATCATTTTTTCCACTTCTTTTTCTGACACTTCATTATTAGAATATAGGAATGCTATGGATTTTCAAACATTGATTTTGTATCCAGAAACTTTACCGTATATGCTTATTGTTTCTAGTAGTGTTCTTGTGGAATCTTTAGATTGTTTTACATAGAGAATCATGTCATCCATAAATAGTGACAATTTGATTTCTTCATTTCCTCTTTGGATGGCTTTTATATCTTTCTCTTGTGTGATTGCACTTGATAGGACCTCCAATGTTATATTGGATAACAGTGACAATAGTGGACAGCCTTGCCTTACTCATGATTGGAGAGGAAAGGTTTTTAGTTTTTCACTATGAAGTATAACGTTAGCTGAGGATTTGTTATATATGGCCTTTATTATGTTAAGGTACTTTCTTTCTATACTGATTTTGTTAAGAGTTTTGAGCATAAATGGGCACTGTATATTATTGAAGGATTTTTCTGCATCATTGATATAATCATATAATTCTTATTTTTAAATTTGCATATGTGGTGTATCACATTAATTGATTTGTGTATGTTAAACCATCCCTGTGCCCTTGGGATGAAACCCCTTTCATCGTGGTGTTTGATCTTTTTAATATGTTGCTGTATTTGTTTCACTAGTATCTTATTTGAGATTTTTGCATTTGTGTTCATGAGAGATATTGGTCTGTAGTTTTGTTTTTTTTTTTTTTTTTTTTGTGTGTGTGTGTGTGTGTGTGTGTGTGTTATCTTTACCAGGTTTTGGTATCAGAGTAATATTGGCCTAATAAAATGAGTTGGGAAGTACTGATTCCTCTATGATTTTTTGGAAGCATTTCAAGAGAATAGGTATTAAATCTTCCATGAATGTTATGTAGAATTCACTAGTGGAGCCATCTTGTTCTGGACTTTTACTTTTTGGTAGATTTTTGATGATTGTTTCTATTTCCACACTGCTGATTGGTCCAATTATTTTTTCAGATCTTCTTGGTTCAGTCTAGGTAGATTGTATTTTTCTAAGTACTGGTCTGTATTTTCTAGGTTATTAAATTCATTATTTTGTATTTTTTTCATAGTACTCTTGCATGGTCCTTTGTATTTCTGCGATGTCACTCATAATTTCCTCTTTCATTCCTGATTGAGTTTATTTGTGTTCATTCTCATTTTTTTTAAAATGAGTCCAGCTAGGGATTTGTCAATCTTATTAACCTTTTTAAGGAACCAATTCCTTATTGCATTTATTTTTTTCTATGGTTCTTTTTTTTGAATTTTCATTTAATTCTGCTCTAATTTTGACAATTTCTTTCCTTCTGCTTACTACAAGCCTCATTTGTTTTTCTTTTTCTAGTTTTGTTTGTTTGTTTGTTTGTTTGTTTTTTAAGATGAAGCCTTAGGTTATTTTGGGGGGCTCATTTTTGTTTTCTGGAGATAGGCCTGTAATGATATGAACTTTCCTCTTATGACTGCTATTAGCCTGTCCCAAAAGTTTTGATATATTCTACTATCATATCATTTGTTTCTATGTATCTCTTGATCTCTCATTTTATTTCTTCTCTGATGCAGTTATTCTTCAATAGCATATTGTTTAGTCTCCATGTATTTGTGATTCTTTCTGATTTCTTTCTGCGATTCATCTCTAATTTCAAAGCATTATGATCAGAGGATGTGGTTGGTATGATTTCTAACCTTGATATTTGTCAAGGCTATCTCTGTGTCCCAGTATGTGGTCGATTCTTGAGAACCTTCCATGTGCGCAAGAGAAGAATGTATAAGCATCTCTTTTGGATGGAAGACTGCAAATGTCAATTATGTTCAGTTGGTCTAATGTGTCCTTTAAGTATATTATTTCCTTATTGATTTTTTGTTTGGATGATCTCTCCGTATCTGACAGTGGGGTATTTAGGTCTCCTACTATGATAGTGTTTTGGCTTGTTTCTCCCTTTAGTTATGTTGGTAATACTTTATGTATTTTGGGGCTCTCTGATTGGGAACATTGATATTAATAAGTCTTATGTCTTCTTGGTGCATAATTCCCTTTATTAGTATGAAGTGTCCCTCAATAACTTTCCTTACTTTTTATTATTTTGAAGTCTGTTTCATTTGATATCAGTACCACTACTCCCGCTTTTCTCTGAATGCCATTTGCTTGAAATATCATTTCCCACCCTTTCACTTGGAGTTCATATTTGTCTTTGAAACTGTTTCCTGGATGTAGCATATGGTTGGGTTTTGTTTTTTGATCCATTCTGAAACTCTGTATCTTTTTATTGGTGAGTTCAGTCCATTTACATTTAGGGTGATTATTAAAATATAAAGCCTTCTTATAGCCATTTTATCTTTGGCTTTCTGGTAGCTCATTTTTTCCATTCCTTCCTTGTCCTGTGTATCTGTTTGTTTGTGTTTTTTTTTTTTAATTTTGTTTGGCTCCTGTAGGTTTTTCCTCTGATTCTTCTTGTTTAATGTTATATACTTCAGTTCTTAATCTTTGGTGTGTGGTTACCATCACTAATATGGAAAGGATATATATATATATATATATATATATATATATATATATATATATATATTTATATGTGTGTATATATATACATATACATATATATGTATGTATATATGTATATATATGTATGTATACACACACACACACACACACACACATATATATATATATATATATACATTTTCTTCTGCGTGTGCCTTATCTTTTTTCACTTTTGTGAATTTGAATCTTTGAATCCTCCATTTTCAGTCATTGTTATCTCACTTTTGCCCTATGTATGTGGAACGTTCATTACTATCTTGCTATAGCAATTCTCTTCTTATTATTTAAGTGTATAATGTCCTGTTTTTAGTAAGGGTTGCACTCCTCTGCTCCTATTTGCCTGAGAGTCACTTTACTCCTAATTATGCATTTTTTTTGTTTGTTTTGTTATTTTGTTTTTGATGAGCTGACATCTTTCAGTATTTCCTGTACATGGCTTCATAGTGGAGGATTCTCTCAATTTTTGTAAGTCTGGAAAGTTCTTAGTTTGTCCTTCATATCTAAAGGAGAGCTTAGCTGGATACATTATTTTAGGCTGGTAGTTCCTTTCACTTAATAGTTTAAATGTTTGATTCCATTCCTTTCTAGCTTATAAGATTTACACTGAAAAGTCATATGATAATCTAATGGGTTAATTTTTATATGTTATTGTCTTTTTCCCTCCCAAGCTTCCCTAAGAATTCTGTCTTTGTCATTGTATTTTAGTAAATTTAATATAGTGTGTCTTGGTGAAGGCCTTTTGGGGTTGAGATAATTAGGTGTTCTGTTGACTTCTTGAATTCCAAGTTCCAGCTTATTCTTTTGATTTCGGAATTTCTCGACCACTATTGTCTGAAAATGCTTTTTAGTCCCTGCTCCTTTTCCTCACCTTCCATAATGCCCATTATTCTTATGTTTCCTCTATTGATGGGATCAGTTAGTTCCTGTATTTCTCTTATTATTTTTCATTCTTCTGTTTTCCTGTTCTTCCTTCTGATTTATTTTTAGATTTCTGTCTTCAATATCACTGATTTTTTCCTCCATTTGGTCGACTCTCTTTCCCAAGCTTGCTATATCATTTTTTAACTCTTGCAGTGTTGTCTTCATCTCCGGAAGTTCTATTTTATTCTTTGTGAGGGTTTAAATCTCCTTGCTATGCTTATCTTGTTGTTTTATTCAATTTCTGAAATTGTTTATTCAAGTTGTTTTGGAGCTCATTGAGTTTTTTCGGAAGTGCCATCCTGAATTTTATGTCATTTAAGTCACATATTTCTATGTCTGTAAGCTTATTTTCTGGAGATTTTTCTCTTTCTTCCTGAGGTGCCTTGTCAACTTGGTTGTTTATGGTGTTTAATGAAATATTTCACTCACTGGGCATTAATGGAAATGTATTCTGTTGTTTTTCCAGAAAGATTTATTCTATGAAGGTCTCTGTTTAGCCTTCTGCAAATAAGGCACTTTTCTTTTGGTTTCCAGTAGGTAGCATTTAAACCTCTTGAATCCCTGCTTTATATAAAGACTAATGTCTTTTTTATTTTCTTTTAGATATTTAATCACGCTCGCTATTCTCAGTCCCTGTCAGTGTTAGCAACAGTTTCAGTATATTTTTCTCACATTCCTCTGGGGCTCTGCAGTTTTTGGTCTCGGAAGTTATGATGAGAGGAATCTTCTGGGTTGGGGGTTGGGGACTGCAGTTCGGACTCACTTTTGGGAACCAGGGCCGGTAAAAATCAACTGTTGTTTCTTTGCTGTCCTATCCCAGTTCTTTGCTTTCTGCTCTGCTGACTGGGCACTGCTGCTATCTGCTAGAAGTTCTGGCACTTCCAGGCAGGATGACCAGGAAAGTCACTACACCTTTGCTCCTTTCCCTCCTCCTGTAAGGAGTTCTAGATGCTGCAATAGGTAGTTTTTTATTTGTCCCATTCCACCACCTGTCACCCGGGGTTCTGACTTGTGGTAGATCTTATGGGCAGATCCCACATTCAGACATGCTAGTGTGCAGTTTGGGTGTTTTTTGTTGAGTTTTAGATGGTCAGCTTATTGTTGTTTCAAGGGGAGAGATCTGAGAATGTTTCTCACTCTGCCATGTTTCCCAGAATCCACATATATATTTTTTCATTGTTAATATGTTTAATGAAAACTCTTTGTCATTTTATTTAATTGTTGCAATCGAACAAGAAGTACAGATGAATAAAATTTAGTTAGAAACAAAGAAAGAATGTTGTGTAGATGAGCCAAGTAAATTTTTCTTCTTCAATGTATGCATTTTCTGATTGTTATAGTCAGGAAGATGATATGAAAAGGAGAAAGCAAATCTATAGTTATCCAGCACTAATCTATTTAAGATAAAGTGTTCTAAAACAAACCATGGTTCAAGGGAAGGAATAGTATCTCCAATGCTTTACCAACCCTTCCTTGTTCCCTGTTTCCTATTGCTTATTGTCAGAGACTTTTTCCACTCCTAGAACTTCATAGGTGGCCATAAGTAGATTTAGCAGGCTTCTTTGTCACAGCTTTGTCTTCTTCATTGATTTCAAACTGCAGTTACACGATTATCTGTGTAACTATCTCTTCCTTGGAGGTAATGTACATTAAATTTTAGGTTTTTAAAAATTGTTTCATGTCACTATTCTATACCTAGTACCTATCATGTATCCAGACTAATAGTAGACACCACAAGGGACTAATAGAAAGTAACCAAGAGTCCTGACACCAAATAGTTTATATGCTGAAATATGACATTTTTATATCTGACATTCATGCAGTGTTCTCTTTGAATCAATATGCTCATTGAGGCCATGAGTCATGCCTGATTCAGACTATGCAACTGCCGCTAGTACATTGCATGATAATTATTATCTTTGTCCCCTTTACACTAAATGCCAGTGACATCTCTCAGTCACTGTAACAACCAAAATCACAGCTACACTTTTTCAAATTTAAGGCAACTGTTCCCTAAGAGTCACTGTTTTATAGCCTCATTGATGTTACCGTACCCATGATGGGAGCACTGTTAATAATTTCTGAAGGAATGAATTCATGAAACATACAAATTGGAGAATAATTTAGCAGAGCATAAAATCACATGCAAGAATCTTTGGAACAGAATACTAGTATATTAGAGGTCTGAGGAGAGAGACAGTGTTATGTTGAGCTGTATGAATTATTACCTTGGGCTGTGCCTTAAAGGATAGGTAGGCTTTCAAAACTGAATAAGAGAGTAGCAGGACCATAAGTAAGAGTTGCAACATTAAATAAGAACGCTTTTGGGAAGGACCATGCTTTCTGGGTTGGAAGACTGCTTGTGGGGATAGTATAAGGAATGTTTAGATATGTAGGAGTGGGCCAAGACTGTAGAGAACTGAAGAGGCTGGACTTCAGTTTATAATCATCAGTTTACTCCAAAAGGCATTTTTACATTCTTATAACAAGATTGGATCTTATTTTATGAAGATAAATTTGATTATTTGGGTATAAATGGATCTGAAAAGGCATATAGTGGAGACTAGTGACTAGTTAGGAATTTATTGCCATAATCTAGCTGGAAAGTATGTCATTCCCTCTTCTTTTTTGTTTGTTTTCCCATCCACATTTTCTTTTCTTGTTTCATCTCTTTTAGGTCACAGGATATTATTTTGATACTAAAGCCCATTAATATTTTCTTTCACTTCTCTTTACTCTTCTAGTATCAACCTGATTAGTATTATCTTCTAGCCCTTATTTCACAATTTAAAAACCTTAAAATACTGTAAGATAAAAATAGGAATCGATTCAGTTATCAATCAGCACTGCTCCTAGGAGAAATGGGAGAATAAGAAGAAACATTTAACTAAATCTGAAGGTTCTTAAATGTGAATGGATGAAGTTCACAGAAGATCGATGCCTTCTAGTTTCAGAAAAGAAAAATTTGATAAGTTAGATTATATTCACTCATGTTTTCCTTTGCAGATTCTTTTATTCAGTTGTCAATATTTAAAGATTTTAGTTTAAGGATGAACAGAGACTCAAGAACATGGAAAAAAGACTTGTGGTTATCAGAGGGTAGGGGTTGGGAGAATAGGGGAGAAGTGGATGGGATAAAGGGAGTTGAATATAGAGGGTATGGGTAGGGTGAAGTGGGTAAAGTGGATCAAATATATGGTAGCTTAAGGAAACTGGACCTTGAGTGGTAATCACACAATAGAATATATAGATGTCAATTTATAATGCACACCTGAAAATTATATAATTATATTAACCAATGTTATCTCAATAAACTTAACAAAAAAACTTTAGTTTAAAAGGGATTAGAAGAGAGAATTATATATCCTTATTTTTCAGATCAATTATTATTTCATTAAGATAATCAGAAAAGGGCACTATAGTTAATATAATAATGTAACATGGCAACAACTCATTGATTTATATTAATTCAGAAAAAGATTTAAATTAATATTCTAATAGAAGATTCCTTGGCTAGTTATTTAAAATTTTACTTAAAGGAATATATTTTCAAAACACATTTTTACTCAAGCAGCCATTTATATACAATCAATATACTAGTTTCAAATTATTTTTATCTACTCATTAAGTGTCCCAAAGGACTACCAGTAGTGACACCTAGCAGTTAGCAGGAATCATTGCAAATTACTGAAACTATTGAATTAATTAAAATATTTTAAAATTTAAACATTTTTTTAAAAATCACAATTTTCTCACACCACTAAGATTTTCCTCTCTATATATTATATGTATTAATATATAATATTAAGCAAAAAAAACTGTTAGACTTTGTAGGTAGTTATAAATGAAATTTTGGCATCTGTCATACCTGGTTTAAAATAGCATTCTGGGGGAAAGAAAGGATAAGATTGGACATTTTTCATGAGCAAGTCATTAAGAAAGTGTAGAATATAATATCCTAGATGATATCAGAAGCCATTCTGATGACTCAAAACTAGAGAAAATAGAGTAGTCACTTTTTACCTTGATTATAAAATTACCTTTGACATCTTTTTCAACTGAAGTGTTTTGGTAGGCCAACAAAAGAACAGTTAGAGTAAAAAACATTTATGGAGCAAAGGAAACAATATATTTAAGAATGAGAAATGTGTTTTTCCCATAAGTAAGAGTCCATTTGAGCTTCATGGGTTCTCAAATGCCAAACTCCTTTGACTATTTCAGGATATGAGTTTGATAATGTTTAGTCAGTTGCAATTCTGTGAGTCTCATATTGCCTGTGAATTCTTTTAAACATTAATTTGATTAACATAATTATATGCCACTTAAATATATATTTAAATACCTTATCATAATACCCTCAAGGTCCATTGATATTGTCAGGAATGGCAAGATTTCACCTTTTCTGTGGCTATTATTCCAGTGTGTGTGTGTGTGTGTGTGTGTGTGTGTGTGTGTGTGTGTGTATTTTCTTTATCCATTTGTCTGTGAATGGGCCCTTAGGTTGTTTCCATATCTTTGACTATTGTAAATAATGCTGCAATGACCATAAGAGTGAATGTATCTTTTAGAATTAGTGTTTTTATATTCTTTAGATAAATACCCAGAAAACAAATTGCTGGATCATATGGTAATTCTATTAATTTTTTGAGTAACCTCCAAACTGTTTTCCTTAGTGGCTTCACCAATATAAAATCCCACCAGCAGTGTACAAGGGTTCCTTTTTTTCCACTTCCTCTTCAACGTATGTTATTTGCTGTCTCTTTGATAATAGCCATCCTAACAGGTGTGACATGGATATCTGACTGTAGTTTTGTAAATATCTTTCTTTTAGTTGTGCCAGTAAGTGGGCCAGGATTATGATATTCGATCCTATTTCAAATATCTACCATGGCCAAAGTCCCCCAGCTTGGTCCTAAATTCTGACCAATGCCTTCTCCTAGTGAACTGCATTATACTATGTGTCAACTGTAAGGAACATTTTGCTTAATTCTTGGGCAAACTACAGATATACACAGCACTGCTTTTTTCCTCTTGGCTTTCTAAAAAGAGGCCTGTAGTAAACTAGAACATGTATTCTCTCCAGGAGTACTGTACTAGCTGCATGAGTTTCGAAAACTAAAAAGCACATAACATTGTAATATATACTTTTGAGATTTGCTGTTGTCTTAAGCATAGGAGAAAGAACATAGACTTTGTAATCAGACCAACTTAAATTCCAATACCAGGTTTGACAAACATGAGCTACATTGTGTGAGCTCAGGCATGTTGCTATACCACTCTGAGTTTAGGCTTCCCATCTGTAAATTGGGCAAAAGCATATCTACTACCTGCATAGATGCTTTGATTTTAAAGTCTGGCAAGACATGATAAGAGATGGGCTGTCTTCTTCTGAATATTGGAAATTTTTGGCGTAATATAGACTGGTTCCAAGAAAGAATGACCAATACCTGTTATTGAGATTTAGCCTAAGGACAAACAAGAACAATTAGCTTATGAATAAATTTGAGAAAAGTTAAATAGCACACAGATCAGGACAAGAAAGTTAGAATTCAAAGGACTGCAGTCAGTAAGTTCTCCTGAAGAAGGGTTAAAAAACTACCTATTAGTTCAGTATCAGGCAGCCAGCCCAGAGACCAGCGTGAAGCCAAGTGCCATCATTACTGAGTGTGCATCAAAGTAGTACCAGCAGTGCCCAAAATATCCACAGAGTAGAAACTCAGAATATTTTATGGCTAGCATATATAAAATGGAGGACTATACCAGAAAAACAAGAGTAATGTCTTTTATCTAATGCTGACAAGCTACAAAGCTCTTCCATATCCATTAAGTCAGTACATTCTAATCACAACAGAGTGGGATAGGCACAATAGCTATGCTTATCTCTTAAAAAATATTTTTAACAGACTAGAAACAGGTTTGCGAGAAGTAAGAAAAGAAAAGGGGTAAAAGATCAAGTCAGGCTCACCTTTAAGAGGCCTCAGAGTATGAGTACATATATTTGGAGGTTGACTTATCATGTTACTAAAAATTTTACACTATATATTAAACTGACACACTTTTAAATAAAATGTATTATATCCTCTTACCTTAACAGATATACTTTCATAGTGACCTAAAAGGACAGGTTCAAATTCAGAACACTTGGACACCTCTAAGAGCCTCATATACAGTTGATAGCCTAGCCAATATATAAATTCCATTCACATCTCCTACAGACAGCTACCTCTTGACTCCATTGGACCCAGGAATGTGTACATAAAAATAATGTCTACTACTTGGGTTGAAAACCCTTAAAAATCTTGGAAGTGGGTTACAGATATTTGAGCAGAGAATTCTAGAGTCTTGGGCACCTGGAGCATGATCTTTCTCTCCCCCATTTTGCCTCTTCCTTATTGCCCTTTCCCTCTCTATACTGTCTTCTGTATTTGTACTTTTGGGTAATTATTGTATAAGATATTTGATTTCTAAGGCCAAATATCATTAAAAGTTATTTCTACTGTAGCGGCAAATTCATAAGAAATCTTTAAATTTCCATTCAGCTCATGATTTTTAGGTTTCTTTGGTTTTTCTTCTAACTGCTACAGTATTTTTGGTGTGTGTAGGGGGTGATATTAAAATGAATTAATATACATTTAAGTTAGCTTCTCCAGTCATTTAAATCATTTGATGTTTTATAGAATTTAATATCTTTGGAGTTGAGATTTGGAAGTCTTCAATGGCATATGAAATAAGCATGTAGCTGTTAAATATGAAGATTTACTATTACCTCAGTACAAAGCATTTAATTCTGGATGAGTTTATCCTGAAATATTAATACCAGGCTGGTTCCTAAACTGGAGAGAAATTTTCAGGAATATTGGATGAAAGTTTTATTTTCTTCTAAATATTTTTATTAATGATGAAATATGTTAACTGTACAGAGATTTCACATAGCAAATACTCACATACCCATAACTATTTTACTCAGCTCTAATCTAACATGCTATCATATTTTCTGTAGATTTGTTTTCAGGAACTAAAACATTACAGACAAAATTGAAACTTCCTAGGTACCCCAGCTCATTTCCTTTCCTCTCAAATATAACTCTCAGATATAACCAGCATGCTGAATTTGATATTTTTCATTCTCATTAAGTATTTTATTTCTTTTTACAGCATCCAAATAGGTTTGCATTAAATACATATTCTTCAAAGTTATCTTGTTCCTTACCATTGTTTCTCTGATTTTACTGTTATGTGAAGCACTGTTTCATTCTGTTAATTTATATAAGTGGTCAATTAGATTAATATACTAACCCCCCCTTTTAATGGACATTTAGACTTTCCCCAAAATTTAATTTTGTAAACATTGTTGCAGTAAACATTCTCACAAGTGTTGTGTGTGTTGTGTGTTTGTGTGAAAGAGTATTTTAGAGTATACACCTAGCAGTGGAATTTCTGAGTCAGAGGATAAATATCTTCAACTTTGACAAATATCCAATTGCTCTTCAAAGTACATAAGATGAGACTTGCACTCTCAGTGCATGAAATTCCTAATTCTTTATAATTTCTATTGCTAAATTCTTCCAGCGTGCACACATGTTATGAGTCCTCATTGACATAATCTATATGCCACAAATTGCTTTTTCATATGTCTTTTGTCCTTTTAGATGTCCTTGTTTGTCTATTTTTTACTTTTTGTTTAGTTGTAGGTTTTATGATGAAACTTGGATATCAATCTTTATAGTACAATCTCTGTTATCTCCAAATGTGTGACTTGTTTTCAGTTTGTTTCTTGTGTCTTTGGCATTGCTTCAAATTTATTAGTTAATTCTAGTACAATCTATACCTTTATGCAATAGTCTAATTCATGAACACATTTTATCTCCATTCATTATAATCTTTTCTGTCCTTCACTAATTTATAAGCTTACTCCATAAAACTTTTGAACAGACTTGCTAGATTTATTCTTAAATTTTTACTTTAGCTTTTTTAATACTATAAATGAAATTTTACCTTTTTTTCTATTGAATTATCTAATTGGATATTAGTTATATAGGGTTTTGCTATTGATTTTAGTAAATTGATTTTATTTCTAGCAATGTTGCTAACTTTCTCATGAATTCTATTTGTACTCATTCTTGGACTTTTCTGTGTAGACACTTATATCTTTGGAAAAAATAACATTTCGACCCATACTTTCCATTTTTATACCTGATTTATTATTATTTTTTTGCTTTATTGCATTCCCTAGGATAGCCATTAAAATGTTAAATAGAAGTAGAAAGAGTGGGTGTCTTTGTCCTGACTTTAATGAGAACACTTACAAAATTACATTTTTGATTATTATGTTTACTACAGGGTTTTAATAGATACCCTTTAAGAAGTCAAAGGACTACTGCTATATTCCTAATTTGATACACACACACATACACAAACACAAATATGTATATATACTCATACATAAAGTTTTTAAAACATAAATACATCTTAATTTTTGTTAACTGCTCTTTCTGCATCTATTGACACATGTTTTTTTTGTTGTTATTGTTAATTTGATTAATTACAATAAAATTTTTCATGTTGAGCCAGTGTTTCATTTTTTGGATAAATTCAGCTTGGCCATAATATATCATCTTTTTTACAAATTCCTGGATTTTTTTTGATTTTGTTAAAGGATTTTTGTATGAGTAAGTTTAGTCTATAATTCCCCTTTCACCAATTGCCCTTGTCAGCTTTTTGTGTCATGATTATACAAGCCTCTGAATGAGTTGAATAGTTTTTTCTCTTTTAGTCTCTGAAACAGTTTATATTGATGGAGGTTATCTACTCCTTGAACGTCTGATAAATTTTGCATTTGAAATCGTGTAAGCCTGTTTTATCTTAAAGTTGGAGACTTGATTACACATTCTCTTTGTTTAATGGTTTATTTTTATTTCTGTACTCAAAGTGTTTTGGTAATTTATATTTTTCTAAAGATATTCCTGTTACCTAATGTTTCAAATGTATTTACATAAGGATGTTTATAGTTATATTCTTTGGTTTTTAATTATATCCTTATAATTATATCTTTATTTTCTCTTTTAGTCTTAGTTTTTTTCTTTTCTCTTTTTTTAAAATCTGTTTTTCCAATGGATTGTTTATTTTATGTCTTTTTAATAAACTAGCTTTATTTTTATAGTTCCTCTCTCTGTTTTTTTTTTTCTATTACAGTCTTTTCTGTGCTTTTTTAAAATCATTCTCTCTTTCTAACTTTCTTTTAGTCTGAGGGTGAGGGTTTTTTTTTTAACTTCTTGAAATAAATTTTGAACTAACTTATTTTCCACCTTTCTTGTTAGTTAATAAAGGCATTTATTATTACTTGTTTTCCTCATTATATACCTCAGGTGTACTCCCACAAATGTTGATATGCAGTATGTACTTTCGTTCTCTTAGTTCTAAATATATATATTCCTAAATTTCCATTGTGAATTTATCTTTAACTCATGAAATACTTAGCAGTGCATTTAAAGTTTTCGTATGCCTGGGGGTTTAAGATTGTCATTTTAGTGTTGATTTTTTAGTACTCATATTGTATTTTAGGGCTCTCACTAATTCTGTCCCTGATCCAGTGAATACTTAGTTCAGTGTTGGACTGAGAGAGAGCATGTGCCTTGTTCTTTTTTCTCCCTAGTTCAGTAGTTTCCTATAAATCTGTAGTTTTGCTCAGGACCTTTGACGATTCACCTTGTCTTCCTTTGAGCACCTTTATTGCTGACATGCCTCTAGAACTGAAGTCTTGGGTAGTAATGCATATTTCTGGACTCAGAACTCAGCATATTATTTGGCTTCACAGTGCTTTGCACTTACTCTTCCATTCCTAATCCAAGGGAGTGTTAATCTTGTCTTTGAATTCAACTTTTTGTTGCTTTTTTCTCTCTGCAAATTACCTATCATTTTGATGTATTTAGAGAGTAGAGGGATGAATCATTTTTACTTTCATTATATTTCATAGTGTTGAAGCATTTACTCCTCTGTAAAATTGAAGAACTGGCATAACATCTTCTCTTTCCACTTTTTGGCCCCCAAACAACATTTTATGTATTTATGGTCTCAATTTTTTATTTCAACTAAACACCCCTCTTCATACAATCTTGAAAATTCCTCTTTGCTTTATAACCATACAGCACAATACTTACAGGAACATTGTATTCTGTTTCTTTAACTCTTCAGAAGTTATTATTCCAAAATAAAATAAAATAAATAAAATAAATAAATAAATAAATAAAATAAAACTTTGCTTTGTGTTGAATAACAATGTAACTTTTTAAAAACTTCAACATTTCAATGTAAATCTGAAGGCCATTCTACCTGTTAATAACTAGCTCTCTAAAGTAACAGTGTTATAAGGCCAAACGGAATTCACTGGGAATTGACAGTACATTGCATTCTCAGGGCTTATCACACAATTTAGTGAAAGGTAATCACTCCACAGCAAACACAGCTAAAAATGTAAAGGTCTCTTGTGCATTTGGTAAAGCATATTGGTAGCAGTTAGATGAGAATAATAAAGCTCTCGCTAACTGCATATTGTAATGGTTAGTAAAAGTGTAGATTTTTGCTTAAGTGAGTAATTGAAGAATACATCTCCTCTACTAGCATCTAGGACTGAGAATAGTGGCTATATGCTTTATACCAAACCATACAGGAGCATCATCAATACCACTGACCCATCCACAGAATTTTTTTAGTTTCTTCTGTTCTTATTAATGAGACACAAGCTTCTCAATAAAATTGTATGCATGACATCGTCTATCATTATCCAGTGTTACTCTTCTGGAGCATTATCCTCCCCAGAGTATTATTAATCTGCCTGATTGATTAAGAGCCGTAAGACTCTGGTCAATCTTTTAAATATAACATCAGTACATGTCTCTACCTAACACTTAACCAAATATTGGATTCCACAGCTTCATACTTGTGCCTTTCAGAACTAATGTGGCCCAAAACTTAATGGATCACCCTGTTTCTTTAATCCTGCATACTTCTACACATTTAATGTGCAGAATATGTGATTTGTAATAAACTTAAATAAAGAAGGGTGATAACTGAATACAAGGAAGATAAATGAAAAGAGTTATAAAATTAAATTCTATTTCTTAAGGACCTACAAAGAATATATGCATATTTAATGTAAGTCTAAGTTTCTCAAATATAAAATCAATTGTACTTTACATACCCCAGGGATATGTGGTCTGTTTTAGTAGGAACTTCCATGATTTAAATTATTTAGGCCCCTCTTGCTTGAGATGCTAAATAGAAGAATTTTAAAGTAATGTCGAAATTATGGAAATTCTATTAAAAGGGTCGGTTATGTATTATATTTGAGACTGGAGCTTTTAGAGTATTGGGCTACTGAAGTTTCTAAAACCAAAGATCAAACTCTATTTATAGTAATAATTTTGCTACTTGACTCCCATATCATAATGCCACCTAATTCACTGAGATATTAAATCTAAAACTAGGTCATATATTTTATATATTTTTGACCTAGAAGTTTCCATTTTGTTTTCAGCCTAATTTTACTGAATCCTGAACACCACTTCTGTTTGTTTTATTGTTGTTGTTCTGTTTTCATTGTTGTTGTTGTTGTTTGGTTGGTTGGTTGGTTTTGCTTACCTTTTACATATGGACACTACATCAGGTCAGTATGATTAAGAGTGAAATGTGTAAAGTTCAGGTTTTATTTCTCCTATAGTTTCAGTTTCTTTGAAAAACCAATATGGGTATTTTAACCATTGAGTATATAGTCAATAAGTTATAAAGCAAGGCCTTTTTCCTTGCGGAGAAACTTATTTGATCTGCATGCATGAGGCACATACTGAGATTTGTATATTGGGGGACATTTTACACACAAGGAGTTAGCAATATTTATTTCTAGCCAAATAGGTACTTAACAAATTATTTGCTGAATGAGTGAATAGCCATAAATTCTAGAATTTGCTACAACTTCCTCAATTTTTTATTCATCATCATTTTGTCTTTCATCATCATCAGAGGCAAAAAAGGATAATGATTTTGGCTATGTCCAAATGTCACAGTACAGCTTAGATCAGGGTTTGGCAAACTGTGACACTGAGCCAAATGCAGCCTGCCTTCTGTTTTTGTATGGGTCGTGAGGTAAAAATGATTTTTGCATTTATGAATGTTTGAAACAAAAAAATAAAAGGATAGTATTTTGTGAGATGTGAAAATTATATGGTTTCAATTTCTGTTCCTATAAACCAAACTTTATTAAAACACAGCCAAATTTATTTACTTACATGTTGCTTTTACATTACAAGGAAGAGCTATGTAGTTATGACAGATTATATATTACCTGCAAAGCCTAAAAAATTTACTGTCTGGCTTTTTACCAAAAAAAAAATATATATATATATATATTGCCAACCCTTGACTTACAAGATTGACATAATGGTTTTCATAAGGAAACCTACTAGGGAGAAAACGGTACTCTATAAGTACAAAAATGTTATAAGTATTTCATTTCTAAATCTGTTGCTATTATTTCTGAGCTATTTGCTTCCAGGCCTTATAATGTTAATAGGTGCTAATGCACAAGAATAGAATAATTCCTACCATAATTGTCCACGTTCACAAAAAAACTGCAGGTATAACTATAGCCAGATGTTTAAACAATGGGTACTGAAATGAAAATGTATAAGTCTTTACTAGAGAAAAAATAAATTAATAATATAGGAATTGCATGTAAGATCTGGTAAGAAATATAAACAAAATAATTGTTTGCTTTTAATTCATGTATATAATCTCTGGGATGGATTTTTAATAGCCTCATAAAAAGCTCAAGACATTTCCAAGACAATAAAACAGTCTTCTCTTTTAAAAGAAAAACTTTAATTTTCTTAAAATTTAAATAACACCAACCACTCTAAATTGTATTGTATTAACAATGAATTGTATAGAAAATCTTGACAGTTTATTTACAATTATAATATAAAGCCTTGGCAATATGTTTATATCTCTTTGGGGTAAGTGTGTAGAGTGTTAAATCTGTGGCAGAGGGGGAAAAACAATGATATCAGATTTTGAATAATCTAAGGAAAATAGAGCAGATTTTAAGACTACAGGCATTTTTTTTTTTTTGGAATAAAAGTTTATAACATAGACTAACTTAAAATAGCACAAATGGAAGTGAAGTTTAACGAATGGAGCTCATTTAACTAATGTAGACAATAAAACCAGATATTTCACTCTCCAAATAGGATTACATTTTGGCAGTTATCTAGTTAATTTGATTCATGGGAATTTATAAGTTGGATCATTCTGAGTCCACAGTGAAATGGTGATTTAAATGCAGCCCTATAGCCTCTGGAGAAATAATCAATTCTTCAGAATTCATCTGAAGAATTAAGTTTTATCCTAATTACTCACCTGGAGAAATAACTTGAATTTTGAAGCATTTGACTAAGAAAAAATAATAAACTTGAGCCTTCTGTTTAGAAAAATTCTATAGGGAACAACTTTAGAAAAAGTCAAGCCCAATAAATGACAGACCAGAAGCTTACTTTCTTGATCTAAAACAAACAAACAAACAAACAAACAAACAAAATCAATTATGTTGCTTCCTGGAGTTAACAGATTCAGTCACTTGTTTATTTTGTAAGTATTTATGAAATCCTTTTATGTGCTAAGAACTTATGTAACCACTGGGAATACAGAGGTAAACATGTAGACCAAAGAGGTTACCTGCCTTCTTGGAGGTCACGTGCTTGTGGGAGGAGATAGATGATAACTATGTTAAAAAAAGAATTTTGGCTAGCGACACATACCGTTGATAGAGACTAAATAAGAGGCACTATTCTAGCTATTGAGGTCAAGGTGGGACTCTCTGAGGAGGTAGCTTTTGAGATGAGACCTAAACAATAACAGGGAGCTGGTTATGGGCAGTTGTTAGAGAAGATACACCTAAATATGTGAGATTAACCTGAGTACAGAGGTAGATTTCATTCCAGAGGTTTGGTTTTACTAGACATCAAAATTCAATCTATGTTTTCCAATAAATACTCAGAAACACCTTAGAGAGGTAATTATGACATGGATTTATTACTATTGTTGTTATAATTAACATTAGAAGTTAAGAGTTTTTTTTGCCAATATCATTCCATTTGAATTAGACTGTGTAGGTACTAATATATCCCCATTGTATGGAAGAGAAGAGTTGAGGTTCAGGGAGATCAGGTACCTTGCCAAAGCCATGCAGAGAACAGCTTAGTAATTATGGAGTAATTATGGCTTTGAGTCCAGAAATTTTGTTCTTGTTTTCCAAACTGCTCATTTGATTATGCCATTTTAATTTCAACAGTACCTGCAATCATAAAAGTCTGGATACTGATTAATATCTACAATGGACAACGTATTTCTGTTTGATAAAGTAAGATCACTTAATATGTACTAATTTAGGAAAAGTAATCTGAACGAAGTTTTTAGGACACACAGATTACCCATGTGTGTAAGTATTAACATTGTTATTAGTTTTTTTTTTTTTTTTTAAGTAGAATTGTTCTTTGAGCATAACATTAGTCAGAGTGTAAATTTACAATTTATTAGAAGTTTGTTTGGCTTACTTTTTGTTTTGTTTATGTTTATGAGATGCCCTGGCATTAATGCTAAAATACTCACTTGCACTAACCTGGGTTTGTCAGGTATTCATTGACTTTGTGTCCATAGTAAAGTAGTGCACATTGTCTAACGTGCATAATATATTTGGCTATGGTTGACAGGATTTTCATTTTCCATTCATAGATGTAAAACATTTTCAATATAACACAAGCCTCAGTATAACAAAATTAGCAATTTATGAGAGGGACACAGAACTGCTTGGCTTTCATTTCTCAGAGATTGATGGGAAACATCTATATTGCTTGTTCAATCTGTTAATTGTACGGTTTTATTCAAGCTGAATTGATAAGCTAAGATCTGTTCACTCATATTAGTCTGTAGGGATGTTTATCAATGAATGCCTTTAAACTGCTGTACATGTCACCTAGAACTCATGCAATTCTTAATAAAACGATATTCAAAAGGTTATCTATACTTTAACATTACTTTTGTGACACACCCTAAACAATAGTATACATACTTCAAAGACTACAGTTTAAGGTTTATAATTTAGTTAACATTAGATGGGTTAATATTAACGTTGAGAAATAAATTATGAAATTTATTATTGATAATGGTATGCTTTTAATTTTTAAATTGCTCAAACATTTACAGAGAATTTGGGGAAGTTTGAATAAGTAACATGAGTTTTAGAGATTTTCCTCTCCAATACCTGAAAAATCATTTCAAAATCCAAATTATAGAATATTTTAATATAAAAGCATAGTGGACAATGAACCCCTTGAGAATTATCTCAACTGCTTAGCTCTGGGTCTAGAGTATAAAAAGTGTTCAGTAAATAATTTATGAGTAAATCACCAGTCTAACATATTAATTTTACTATTTTTGAACCTGAGGCCCAAAGAGGTGAAATGACTTTTTCACAGTCACACAACTTCATGGTAGAAAAAGAAAGAGAACTCTGATCTCTTGAATCAAAATATACTCACTGCCCTTTCTTGTATAGTACCATGTTTCTTTTAATGTATTTACCTTGCTTCCTCAATCCTAATTTCCAGTAATTTGTAAATTGAGTAGATGAATGGCTACTTAAGCTATGTCTCAATATAAAACTAAATCCTCGAAACAAAGAAATTATAGATACTCTATCAAAGCATATATATATATATATATATATATATATATATATATATATATATAATCAAGCTTTTAAGGTGTGAGAAAGGAAAATAAATTTCCTTCTACCTTTATAATTTCTTCTGACTAGGCTAATAATCAAATTGACATGAGACAGATTAACAGGAGGAAATAACCGAATTTATTACATATATACATGTGAGGTTCCATAAGAATATGAGATTGGAGGAAACACTGGGCACTTGGGGTTAATTTGCCATTCTTCTTGAATAAGGAGAGGGAGGCAGAGGTCTGGGACTTCAAAGGAAAAGTGGACAATTCACAAGTATGTGAGAAACAAATTCTTGCAGGGCCATCCAAAAAAATGAGCAGTCTAACAAACAGACTTTGCAGGTTCCACCTTGTCTACTAATCTTAGTTTATATTGTGCTAAGGTGATACCTCCTTTTGTTTAGCAGGGTTTTCTATCTGAATTCATTTAAGCAGGTAAGGGAGAGGGTCAAAGTCTCTTTCTGAATCTTTTGTTTCTTAATAACAAGTTTAAAATAATCAACATCCCAACAGGAAATATTTTGGGGTGGGAAACTGGTTCTCCTCAAATGTTGATAATGATTCCTGCATAAAATGGTAAGTTTTTATTTACTGTGCCTACAATAGGTTGAATTTCAGCAATGACAGCTTATACAGCTTTTTCTCTTTAAGAAGCTATTGGGCAACACTGGGAGCAGGAACATTTTTGAAATAAATGATCAAGTTGAATTGCTTGCTCTGATATATTACCTGTATGCTCCTATGATATATTGCATAATCCTTTGGGAAGTTTTATCTTGTTGAAGTGCTGGAGAGAAGGTTTCACTAAGCATTTCCAAATAAAACACAAAATGGCCAGTTAAATTTTAACTTTAGCTAAGCCATGTTTATTTTTTGTACAAATATGTCCCAAATGAGACTTATTTACTAAATCTGGCAATCATAGATAATCCATTATAGGAAACACCCAAAGATGTCATTATTTGCTTTTGATAGCTTGCTCTGCATTGCTTGATTTTAATAGTTGTAGTAATTGCTTTACCCACTATTCTCTTTATTGTGAGTTATTGAATCTTCAGAGCTTTACTGTGGACCACTTGCTAATACTGGAAATTTCCATGACTTGAAAGAGGTTAATTATTCAGATATAACAGAAACCTTTCCCCAGAATCTTTTGGGAACTGGAGCTAAACATTGAAAACTATTTTTAACCTATTCAAAAGCCTATCTCCTTTAAAAAAACATAAGACCTGATATCCCTGAACTCAATTGAGAACATTATTTTCTATAGATTTGTTAATGGAAACATTTTATCTTTTCCATTTTATGAATATAAGATTATGGTATGATAGAAAGTATGCTTTTTAACTTACAATCCATACAATATTGCTCTAGAGATTTTGAAATGCACCCCTTGAAAATAAGGCCCCCAGTTGAGAATTAGTGGCCTATGAAATGTCATAATCAATCAGTGAAAAATCAACTATTCAATCAAGCTACCCATTTAAAATTTTTTTCTATTTATTGCCAAATTAGTGTTTCTCAAAGAGTAACTTTAATAAATTAAAATAACAGTTATATCATTACTGTAATATATGTTAGAAAATAATGGTTTTCTATTCTATTGTAGAGATAAAAAGTTTCAGTTTGAAAACCACTGGTCCATATAAAAGTAAAGAAATATTTTGCCTTTGTGGGGGTTGAAAAAAATTAACTTTCCTCCCACCTTCTAGGTTCTCATAGTTGTGTTAATAATCAAATTAACATGAGACAGATTAATAAGAGAAAATGTCCAAGATTTTTTACAGTCATACATTCAGAGATGCCACAAGATATCTGACTAGAGACACATTAGTCAGTTTAGGTTTATGTGCCCTTCTGGACAAAGGAGAAGGGGGACAGGGCCCTGGAGATTTTAGGGGAAAGTAGGCAATTCATAGGTAGATGAGAAAGGGCCAACATATGGTAAATAATTTCTTGCATGGCCACCCAGAAACAATGGGACATAGAGGAGACTAACAGACTTGCCAGGATCTTACCATCTGCCACACTTAATTCATTTGTGCTAAGATGAATATGCTAAGGTTCTTTTCTAGAAGCAGGGTTCTCTATCTGAATTCCTTTAGGTAGTAAGTGGGGAGGGTCAAAGGTTTTTTTCCTGAGTCCTTTGTTTTTTAATAGCCACCTTAAAATCAATATTCCTAAAGGCACATTTTGGGGTGGCAGAACTTTGTCCTCCCTCACCTTTTATAAAATTCTATTAAAAAATCCCTTTCACTCTTTTCTCTTAAGCTGACCGGCTGTTTGGGCGTTTTGTAGGTAAGAAGACTGCTGCCTGTAAAGATGGCAGGCCACATAAAAATCTGAAAAACCTTTTACTCAACAACTGTAACACTATAATACCTTGCATTTGTTCTCATTTATCTTTTCAATACAGGGATATGATTATAATATTGCCATTTTGCAGATGAAGGAGCTAAAACCCAGAGTGAAGAAATGCCTGGTTAAACTATTGAGGATCAGATTATAATCTTTATTATAAATCATAGTTTGATTTTATTTCTATTGAATTAGTTTTCAAAATTACATTATTGCACATTTCTGTGCTTCAAGTGTCTATTAATATATAAACTATTAGATTTAAAAGAGGACATTTTCATGAAAAGGTTAATATCTAGGTGATTATAGCCCTAGGAAAGAAGCTTAGAGATATGTACTATATTTCCCTATAGATATTTGTGTTTTTTTTTTTTTCACCTAAGTGATAGGTGTAGCATCATTCAAAGAAACACATAATAGCCAGGTTTGGTATTGTATGGTCCACTTGTGATTGAAACTTGCTGAGCTACTATAGCAGCCAGAGTTCACAGACTTAATCTGGTTAGGCTCTTGCCTGCTGACTAGGATTTATTGATTTTTTCAAATCATGAAGCAATGTAACTCATAAATCTTTACACTCTCATTTAATCAAATTAAAATAAATACCAAACTTAAACTAATTTCTGAGTTCATCACATAATATTGCTCAAGTATGACCATCATTTATCATTGTAGCTTATTCTGGTCTCCTAAATAAAGGAAAACACTAATTACATAGCGAAATTTTTTGGTGGAAAAGATATTAAAATATCATTTTACTAATTAATTAGACATCAATATCAATTATTCATGTGAAGAAAAGGCAGAAATAAATATTCAGGATTTGTAGAGCTTACTATAAATGTGAATTCTGTATTCCAAGGTTTTTTTGCAGATTCTAAATTCTACTATTAAAATTGAATACTAAATATTTATCAGGCTCACTTTAATATGCATAGTCTTGAAATAAAATTTCTACAGCAATAAAATTTGGATAAAATGTCTAAAATCTTAACCTAAAGCAATCATTTCATAGTTACTCTTCATTTATGATTACCTGCGTCTATTTGCCTAGACATTTGCCTCGACAATCAGTTGCATCTTTTTTGTTTACCAGCTGCTTTTGAGGACAATGAGGTGCAAGAAGATTAAGTAACTTCATAAAGGACATTTCTAAAGCTTTTACAGTCAGCACTAGAACAGAAATGTAGATAGATACCAAATATTTTGAGGTTCTGTCTTCCTAATAAAAAAAAAACATTTGTAGAAAAGTGAAATATCTCCTGTTAACTAGGAGGTGATCTATACAGTGCCCAACTTTTAGATACTTTGAAAATATCTAGTTGGTTATTTTTATTTGTCCGTCAGATGCCTGACAACCATGTCAACCATCTTGTATATATTTACAAAAAGTTGAAATATCATGTTAGTCAATCAACTAGACACCAAATAACCTCAACTAATACCCATGATTTGTTTTGACCTCATACATACTCATCTTTGGTCTGTGACACATCAGTGTTTTTACGTTTTCTTCCTTTGGCCTTCATTTAAGTGGATATTAGGGACAACAAAGGATAATGTATGTTAAATACAGTTCTCACTTGATTTAGAGTATTTTTTTGCAAATATAATTATTATACTTGTCTGTGAATATCTGTCACTTCCAATTGACTATAATGAGATTATCAAGATATATATCGAAAAGAATACTCTAATTAAATTATTATAACTTAAAAAGTGGCTCTGGTTATGATATATGTGATTAAATTATCACAATTATGTGATGTTTTTATTTTAAAGGACAGTTGTAAATATATTTAATTTTTAAATCTATTTTAATACTTTAAAGCTGTAAGGAGCCAATTTACTTCTACATGGGTGGTCTCATTTTAATATTTGAAATAGACAGAAATCTGTTCTTAGTTTCTATCACTGGAATATTTTTCCTCAAAAGTGTTCTTCAGCATATAAAGAAAACTCTAGAATCTCCTAGTAATGCATTTATCAAACTATGTTTTATAGAGCTTCTCCTTAAATAACATATACAGAACAAATACAACAATAATCTAAAAACTTATTTAATGCAATGGAGAACTATTGCATATTTATTATAGCATCATCTTGGAGATTCCCAGTGTACATTAGTTTATTAGAGGATTAAAATGTTCTGCAATAAAGAAATCTGTCTATTTAACCCAGGGTTTCCCAAGCTTAATTGACCATAGAACTTTTTTGTGGGTAAGTTTAACAGCTATTAGCATCCTGAAGAATGAGTATTATGTGGATCACACTTTGGTTAATGCTGGCCTAGCCTAATCTATATGAAAGTAAAAGTATAATATAAAAGCTTATGTTCTTTTTATATACAGAAATGTTCAGGAAAGAAATGTCATGACTCCAGCTAACAAAATAAATGAAACAAATTTAGCAAAATATTAACAATTATTAATTGTTAATATTTAATAATTAATATTTAAATATTAATTATAATATTAATAATTATCACTTATTAATTCAATCCAGGTAATAGGTGTGTGTGTGTTTATTATACTGTTTTCTCTATTTTTATTTCTGCTTGAAAATTTTTAAAAGTGTTTTACAAATTCAAAAAATATATATGCTCTTTTAATATAAAGCTACAATTAATAATTCAGACATATTTGCATGACTTTACAGAATAATGTATAAGATTGCAAAGAACATAATTATTTTGGAATCTTGTTCTCCCTGTAAGCAAGGGCAGACATTTGTTGAACTATCAAGTACGCTAAGAGTGGTCACATCAGAATTTATCTCTGTGCTAAAACAATTGACTGAAATGAGATTTACACTTAAAGCCTTAGGCTCACTTTGACCATGTTCCAGCACAATAATTCTGAGTATTTTTTGAACAAGCTGCATTGATAACACCCGGGAACTTGCTCAAAAGGCAAATCCACAGGTCCTATTCCATACTGCATCAGAAACTCTGGGGGTGAAGTCTAGAAATCTGTGTAGTAACAAGCCCCACACATGATTTTCATGTATACTTAGGTTTGAAAAATCACTGCTCTAACTTATTATGTTGCTCTATATAGACCAAAGTGCAATGTGAAGTTTCTGTCATTATTATTGTGTTAATTCTCTCTTAAATTTATAATAGGAATAAGTTAATAGAGATATATCATTGGTTGACTTAACATGGTGATTCTCCATCTTTTCAGAGAATTGTTTAGACAGGTGGAGTTGATTGAGTTAGTAGCTGAGAACATATCTACTATATTAATGATGCCACAATGGTACCATCCAATCAAGGCCTGCTTATGGGATGCAATGAGAGCCTCTCATCATGAGGCATATTTAGACACAGCATTCAAGTTGTTGTTGATGGCTTATTATCTTGATTTTAGTGACAAGGATATTCTCTAGCAGGGTCTGATCATCTGTGGAATGTAGATGGCAGCCTATCTCCATGTCTATAGCATATATAAAAGCACAGAAGTTACTGGATCACAGAGTTTGGATTCAGTTGCTATTTAACTTGAGAACTGATCACTGAAGTGGAAATGACTCTATCCGTTTTGGTGAAAAGCAAAAGGTACCCACAGTCGTCATGCTGAGGCCTCCAAAAGTTATAAAGCAGCCCAAACTCTCCCCGTTGAGGCTTTAGGGTAGAGGTGTCTAACGTCTCTTCTTTTGAAAATAAAATCCTAAATCAAGCTTCTTCAGAGAAATTCACAAAGCTTTGCATTCCAATGTTAACTTAATAGAAGAGGACAATTATTTTTATACAGGGGGAGACTGATGAAGAAATGGAAATTTGGGAACTTTTCTCTAGTTGCATACTTGGCATTATCTGTATATTCTAAATGCAAAGCAATATAGCCCTCTATTCTTACATCTTTTTAATGATGAAGGCCATTTTATTTATGATATTTCACTTTTCTTACTAACACTTTGCAAAAGGTCTTCCCTAACGTTCATGGAAACACAGGATCAGGCATTGTATCACAGGTAATTTTCTCAAAATGTCTTCCTGTTTCGATTGCCCCATGAAGAAAATGTCAGAAGCTTTTGGCTTCATAGACACCATGGCCATTTCTAATTATAACAGCTATAGTGTGAGTTTTGCTGGTACTGCCCTAATGGAAAACTAAGGGCATGTTCTTATTTGTACATTGAATCAATATTGGAATGGATTTTACAATGTACGATGTTTCCTTTCCTGCCCACTTTTAATTTATTTAATTCTCAAATATAACAAATTCTTTTTTCCATTTAACGAATCTCTTGGGAAAGTCAAGAATTAGGTCAATTTCTGAAGTGAGTTGTAGAAACCAGAGGGCCCTTTAATTAGTTAATAGAATCACTCAGGTTTTAAAGGAAGGACCCATTTTCTGGGTCTTTGCTTGGCAATTACTACAACAGAGTTTAGTAAGGAAGAAAAGATGAGGGAGCAAGTCTTAAAGAAGGGGTCCATTTTCTTCTTTTGCTTGATTTTCATCTAAATCTATATGAAATGTTTTTATCTAAAACCTTTTTGGAAAGGGCTTAATTTTGTGAGTTAAATGTACAATGGTAAATGTTAAAGCTATGTTTTTTAGCTTTATTGAGGTACAATTCACAAATAAAAGCTATGTATTTAAGGGGCATATACAAGCTAATTAACATCCATTACCTTACATAGTTACCTTATTTGTATGGTGAGAACACTTAATATTCACTCTCTTAGCAAATTTCAAGTACCCAGTAGAGTTATTGTTAACAATCATTACCATGCTATACATTAGATCTTCAGAATTTATTAATCTTATAACTTAAAATTTGTACCCGTTGACCAACATCTCTCTCCTTTCCCCTAAACTCCAGCTCCTGTACACCATCATTCTTTTAATATTAGGAACTTGAGCAGGAAACCAGACATTCAATCTAGGACTGGTTAAAGGCATTTGTGATCAATAGAGATGAGGTTCAGGAGATTTGGCTGGTACCAAGACACTTTTGAGCTTTAGCTTAAACAGGAAAGGAAACTCAGTGAATCAAGGGAAGAGACTGTGACTTAGAGGACAGGTCTCACTGGGATCTTTATGTATACAATGCCAAAACTCTTTTGTTGGTACAAGAATGTGTTCTCCATTTACAGTATTAAAATAAATAGACCAACTTCAGACCTTGATTAAATGAAACTTAGGAAGGATACAGACAACATATAGTGATTACAATATAAAGTGATAAGTGCAATAATAGTGTAAGTACAGGTTGCTGTGGAAGCACAGGTGAAGAGCACTGTGTACTTTAAGCCCTCATTCATTCACTAAACAAATATTTAGTGGATACCTACCATGTTCCAGGCACTAAGTGCTGAGAATACAGTGTTGAATAAAAAAAAGATGTGACCCCTGCCTACCTGGGGCTTAGCCTATGAGGAGAGACAATCCAACAGCTATACTCCCCAGGTGTGACCATTAGTCATTTTGGGTTCATGGAAACCATTGTGACAGGAAGTAGGTAGACTCCTATCTTCTGACCTTGTGTGTGTGTGTGTGTGTGTGTGTGTGTGTGTGTGTGTGTAGTCTCTCTAGATATACAGAAGTAGATGTCAAGGTAGAGGTAGAAATAAATACATATACACAGAAAGTCAGTCAGGCTAAGTAGTAATCCTGTAGCAACCCTCAAATCCCAGTGGTTAACCACAATGAACGTTTATTCATTTGCTTACTTCACAGTCCAGTGTGAATTGGTTGGAGTTGGATTTAGGGGCTCCATTCTCTGCACCCATACCTCTCATTTTTTTAACCCTTTCTTCCAGCTTTACTGAAATATAATAGACAATAAGTTGTGCATATTTACATTGTACAGTTCAATAAGTTTTTTTTCAATTATAGTTGGCATACAATAATATATTAGTTTCAGTTGTACAGCATAGTGAGTAGAGATCTAACTCACAAAGTGATCACCCCACTAAATCAGGTACCCCTCTTCACCCTTAATATTTATTATAACATTAACTATTTTCCTTATGCTACATTTTGTATCTTCATGACTATTTTGCATCTATTCATGTGTAATTCTTAATTCCATTGCCCTTTTTTATCATCCCCCAAATCCCCTCCCATCTAGTAGCCCTCAAAATATTCTCTGTATCTATGAATTTGTTTCTATTTCAGTTGTTATTCTGTTTAGTTTGTTCTTTAGAATCCACATATATGTGGGATCATTCAACATTTGTCTTTCTCTATCTGACTTACTTCATTCAGTGTGCAATACCATCCAGGTCCATCCAGGCAATATCTTTTTCCATCCTCTTCCTTGCAGTCTGCATGGGTCTTTTAATTTGAAGTGAGTCTCTTGTAGGCAACATATGTAGGGGACTTGTTTTCTTATCCTTTCAGCCACCTATATTTTCTTAATTCTTTCTATTTGAGGTTTTTGCTGGTAAATATGTAGTTATTACCATTCTTTATTCATGATTTTGATACAAGAATAAAAAAATGCTTATAACTACATATTTATCAACAAGTCCCTCCAACAATCCCTGGAATACTGACTTGGTGTTGCTGAATTCTTCTACCTTATTTTTGTCTGGGAATTTCTTTATCTGTCCTTCAACTATAAATTATAGCTTTGCTAGGTTGTAGATCCTGGGTTTTTATCACATTAAATATTATGTGCCAGACTCCTCTGCCCTGCAAAGTTTCTTTTGAGAAATCAGCTGCTAGTCTTATGGGTGCTCCCTTGAAAGTAACTAACCACTTTTATCTTGCTGCTTTTAAGATACTCTATTTGTATTTTACCTTTGGTATTTTAATTATAATATGGTGTGGTGTGGGCCTCTTTGAGTTCATCTTTTTAGAGACTTTCTGAGTTTCGCGGGGTTGTATGTAATTTTCTTTCACCAGATTATGGAAATTTTTCATCATTATTTCTCTAAATACATTTTCAATTTTTTTGTTTTCCCTCTTCTCCATTAGGTACCCCTATGACACAGGTGTTTTTACATTTAATTTTGTTCCATAGGCTCCTTAAGTTATTATTATAGCCTTGGCTTTTTTTTTTCTTGACATTCTGACTGGGTATCCTTGCCTTCTTTATCCTCTATATTGGTGGTTCAGTCCTCTTCTTCATCTACTCTGTTGATTCCCTCTAATATACTCATCATCACCGATAATGTATTCTTCATTTCTGACTGGTTACCTTTAATATTTTCCAGCTCAATTTTTATGTTGTTGATCTGTCTGTTAAAGTTCTCACTAAGTTCATCTACATTTTCTCTAAGTTCATTGAGAATCTTTATAACCAGTGTTTTGAACTCTGCGTCTGTTAGATTGCTTGACCATTGTTTCTGGATCTCTGTTCCATTCTCTCATATGGTTTCTGCTTCTTTGTCTTCCCATTTTGCTACCTTTCTGTGTCTGTTTCTATTTACTAAACAAAGCTCCTAAGTTTGTTTTATTAGCATGGCTTATAGTAGGTGTCTAGTTGCACAGTCCTGAGAGAGGTTCAGCTGCAATCCAAGTTTAGCCCCAGACTGTGCTGCTCTGGAGCCACCTATAAAGATTCAGTAAGAAAGGCACAAATTCTGTGCTTAAACTTGCCTCCCAAACCTACACCAGAAACTGAGGCCAGCTGCCACCAATGTGGGTCTTGGAGCTGCTCAGCAAGGGACACAAGACTCACCAAGGACACAACTAGATGTGGTTTGGGTGGGGCCCTGAGATGAGGAGGTAGATTTTCAGAGAATCCTCTGGGTGGAGCAATCTCTGTTATCTAGTTTGATGATGTCTCAGCTAAGGCAGCACTGTGTCTGCACACTGGGAAGTGAGAGGGCTCAACAGAGGAGCAGGGGATACTTCTAGCACTTCTGCCTGGAAGAAACCCTCACATCTGGCCCTCAGTTCAACAACTCGGCGCCCCCTGTAAGTCCCTGGTGCCCCTTAAGTAGCGGACCTGGTTCTGGTGCTCAGGGTGCGAGTCCATCACTGTGAAAGCCTGTTCAAGGACACAGCCCCTTTAAGAGTAACATCTGCAGCTGCTGGCTACAGCTGCCATAGCCTCTGTCTTACTCAGCCTCTGGGTACCAGGCAGCCTTGCATCTCCACCCTATCCTACCTCCTACTGTTGTAGAATGACTTATTATTTATCTCTCTAGTTGTAGGTCTTCTGTTCATCTAAACCCCAGGGGACTTTGTTTGCTGTTTGCTTCATATTTCTATCACCCTTTTTATGAGGTCACAGGAGGTGATGAACAATGCCTCTATCATTTATGCCATTTTTCCCAGTCCCCCATGCCTTATGTTTTCTTAGTAAGATCTCTTAGTTTTTCCAGTGCTTCTGATATGTTTGTTCAAGCTAATTTTCTAGATGTATATAGATTATTAATTAAAATAATAGAGCATCTTCAAAGTGAGTTGAATCATAGATAGTTAAAGCAGGGAAAAGAAGGTATTCCAGTCAAGATGGTGTAGGTATATGCTGTGCATCCCTCTTCTCACAACCACATCAGAATTACAACTAAACTGAAGTCTAGCTGAACGTAAGTCCTACAACTAAGTACATACAGAAGAAGCCACCTATAAACTGATAGGAGGGGCAGAGACATGGAACAGGGTGGTCCCACACCTGCATGTGGCAGTTAAAAACTAGGAGGGATATCTGGGCTGCAAAGTTTCCTCTAGAAGAGTGAATGGTCCCAGCCTCACACCAGGCTCTCCAGCCTAGGTTCTAGTGCTGAAAGTAGGAAGTCTCACAAAATTTGGATGTGAAAATCAAAGGAGATTGTAGCTGAGTAAACACAGAGGGTTTTGGGAGTCCCACATGTCACTCTTAACAGAACATTGTACGGACTTACCTACTGAGAAACTTTCTCTGACCTACAGTGCTGTGGCAGCAGCTCAAAATGTGCCAGAGATATTTGGGGAGAAATTGAATTGTCTGGCTTTTGGACAAGGTCTGGAGGATCAGCTCTCTCCAAAGCAGAAGTGCTGGTGGATGACACTTTTTCTTTGTTGAGCCCTCCCATCTCCTTGCCTGCAGACACAGGTGGCTGTCATATCTGAAACTCAATCAACCTGGCTATCACCAGTCACTCTGTCCTGGTGTGCCCTGTATCTCTTGTTGAGAAGCCTCAATCCCAGCACTATTGGCAGCTGGCCACAGTATGCAGCTTGGCCTCTTGAGGCACGGACAAGCTCAACATGGGTGGAGGCTATCTGCAGATTGTTTTGTAGCTTATACCAGCTGGCCCAGAGCAGGGCACAGGCTGTGTCTGAACTTTGACTGTCGAGGCACCCCTCCAGGAGGCTCTGGCCTTCATGCTCAGTGGCCTGCACAGTCTGAACCTGAGCACCACCCAGGGTCACATCCAAGAACAACAAACCTAATGGGCAAACAGAGTAGGCAAAGCAAATCCTGCTATATAGTGTCACCCCTGCACAACAACTTCTCCACTGTTCTCACTGGCCAGACTTCACAGCCAATCAGCCTAAGGGTCAATTCCTCCCACTCATGAACAAACAGGAACCAAGGCTCAACTACAACAGGAGGGCACACACAACTCATACAAAGGACACACCTTGGGTACCCAGCTCAGGTGACAGGGAAGATGGTGCCACTGGGCTTCATAGGACACCTGCTACATAAGGCTACTTTACTAAGACTGGAAGATATAATGACCTAACCTAATACATAGAAACAAACACAGGGAGGCAGCCAAAATGGGGAGACAAAGAAAACATGTCTTAAATGAAAGAAGAGAACAAAGCGCATGCGTGTGCGCACACACACGCACACACACACACAAACTAAACAAAATGGAGACAAGCAATATCTACCAGATGCAGAGTTTAAACACTGGTTATAAGACTGCTCAATGAACTTAAGGGAAGGGTAGATGAACTCAGGGAAAACTTTAGCAAAGAAAGGGAAAACATAAAAATGGAGGTATCAAACATACAAAAAAAATCAGAATTTAAAAATGTAATAACTGCAATTAAGAATACGATCAGAGAAATCAATAGTAGCTTTGATGAAGTGGAAGATTGAATCAGTGATTTAGAAGATAAAGTACAAAAAATACCCAATCAGAACAGCAACAAGATAAAAGAATCTAAAAAATAAGGATAATTTAAGGGATCTCTGGGACAACATCAAACATAACAACATTTGCAGCATAGGAGTATCAGAAGGAGAAGAAATTGAGCAAGCAATGGAAAACTTACTTGAAGAAATAATGACAGAAAATTTCCCTCACCTGGCTAAGGAAATAGACATACATGTCTAGAAAGCAGAGTCACAAACGGGATGAACCCAAAGGCCCACATCAAGACATATCATGATAAAATGCCAAATGTTAAAGACAGAGAATCTTAAAAGCAGTAAGACAAAAAGAGTTAGTTACCTACAAGGGAGCTCCCATAAAACGGTCAGCTGATTTCTCAACAGAAACTTTACACACCTGAAATGATTGTCAGGAAATATTCAAAGTGAAAGGCAGGGACATACAACCAAAATTACTCTACATGGCAAATCTATCATTTACAGTCAAAGGATATATCAAGAGCTTCTCAGACAAGAAAAAGCTAAAGGAGTTCATCTCCGCCAAGCCAGGATTACAGGAAATGTTTAAGGGACTTTTTTAAAAGATGAAAGAAGGGGGCAGGAGATTAAAAAATATAAATAATAAGATGGCAATAACTACATATCTATGAACAATTTCTTCTGAAGTAAAAGAAAAACTGCTCTGATTAAAAGATAGTGTAGCTGAATGGACAAAAAAAAAAAAAAAACAAGACATTGATATATAATACCTACAAGATCCTCACTTCAGATTGAAAGATGCAGACTAAAAGTAAGTGATGAAAAAAGATATTCCATGAAGATGTAAATGAACAAATAAAAAGGTGGGTAACAATATTTATACCAGATAAAGTGGACTTTAAAACAAAGGCTATAACAAGAGACAAGGAAGGACCCTGTAATCCTACTTCTTAATATTTATTAAAAAAAAAAAGCAACTAAAAATACACTTTGAAACAACTTGTGAATTCATAAGTTCATTGCAAAATATTTTATTTAAAATAGTCAATAAATGGAGGCACCCTTTGAATCCATCAGATTATGAATGGATAAAGAAGAGGTGCTACATATAGACAATGGAATATTACTCAGCTATAAAAGAATGTAACCTTGTCATCTGCAACAACATGGATATACTTAGAAGATCTTGCACCAAGTAGAGTAAGTCAGGTAGAGAAAGACACATGCCATATGATCTCACTTATATGTGGAACCTATCAAAAAAAATAAACAGAAACAAACACATAGATACACACTACATTTTGATGGTTGGCAGATGGGAAAGTGGTTTGGGGGGAGTGAAAAAGGGGAAGGGATAAAGAAGTACAAATTGGTAGTTACAAAACAGTTATGGGGATGTAAAGTACAGCATAAATGATATAATCAATAATATACTAATAACTTTGTGTAGTGCCAGATAGGTACTAGATATATTGGGTTGATCACTATAATTTACATAAATATCTAATGACTACGATGTACCACTGAAACTAATATAATATAGTCTGCTAAGTATAATTGAAATATTTAAAAATATTTTTAAAAATAAAAAAATGCCTAGGGATTTTGAATTCAAATATAAAAGTAGCACGTCCTTTCTAAAAACTATTAAACTCTCTGTATATATAACAGTACTTCCACTTTGCTTGGCTTTTATTAAACAGAATTATTTAAGAAAATAACACTATAAAAAGAAGTAAATATGTCTTTTTCAGTTACAGAACTGAGGCTACCCAAGCCCTAATTCATTACCACTTAGAAATTTATATTGAGTGTACAAGCAGGGACTTGGTTCCAGAATTTATTTTGAATGCTAATAATATATCAGACATTTCTTTTAAAAACAGCAATGTGAGGGAGTGATGTCAGAAACATGGTGGAGTGAGAGACATCTTCAGATCTCTCCCTTTCAAGTAACAATAAGCTGAACATCTAAAACTCAAAAAAAAAAAAAAAAAAAAAAAGAAAAGAAAAACCCACCAAAACTGCACAACAGCATGTCTGAGCATGGAATCTGCATATAAAAGCTAACCCAGAAAATAGGTGAAGCTTGGAATTCAAGAACCCAATTATCACAACCTAAAAAAAGCCTTCTCCAAGACATTTTGTATTAAAATTATCAAAAATCAACTACAAAGAAAGAAATCTCAGGGTAGCCAGGGAAAATAAGACGGTAACCTATATAGGAATCCTACTAGATTATTGTCAAATTTCTCAGCACAAACCTTATAAGTGAGAAAGGATTGGAAACAAATATCCAAGCTATTACAGGAAAGAAACTACCAGCCAAGATTAATATACCCAGCAAAACTCCTTTACATATGAAGGAGAAATAAAGATCATTCCAGACATACAAAAATTGAAGGAATTCTCCATTATGAGGCCCGCACTAGAGTAAATAATAAAAGGGGTCAGCTCACCTAAAACAAAATGACCAAAAAAAAGTACATAAATAGGAGTAAGGGGATTACCAGGTAGATATAAGCAGAGGAGTGCAACCCTTACTAAGAACAGGGTATTATAAGTTTAAACAATAAGAAGAGATTTGCAATAGCAAGATAGTAATGAACATTCAGCATACATAGGGACATGTAGAAACAACAATGATTGAAAAAGAGAGGATTCAAAGATCCAAATTCACAAAGGGGAATGGAGATAAGTCATGTGCAGAAGAAAAATGGACTGCTCATGTGTGTGTGTGTGTTTGTGTGTGTGTGTGTGTGTGTGTGTTATCTACCTATTCATAATAGTAACTTCACACTAAAGGTTTAGAACTGAATTATATAACATAAAACAAGAAGGACCAGACAGAAAATCAACAAAACCCAAGAAAAATAAAGAAAACAGACATATAAGGACAAGGAAGCAATGGAACCACTGAACTACCAGAAAGCAAAAGATAAAATAGCTATAAGAAGACTGCATATTTCAATAGTCACCCTAAGTACAAAAGGACTAAACTGATGAATAAAAGGTCACAGAGTTGCAGGTTGGATCAAAAAACAAACCCTGACTATATACTACCTCCTGGAGACACATCTCAGCTCCAAAGACAAATATAGACTCAGAGTGAAAGGGTAGAAAACTATATTTCAAGCAAATGGTGATCACAGAAAGGCAGGAGTAGTGGTGCTAATATTGGATGAAAAGACTTCAAAATAAGAAAGGTAAAGAAGGACGGAGGGACACTTCATAAAGATAAATGGAATCATGCACCAAGAAAACATAACACCTTTTAATATTTATGCTCCCAATCGGGGAGCTTCAAAATATGTAAAGCAATTATTAACAGAACTAAAGGAAGAAACAGACCAAAACAATATCATAGTAGGGGAACTAAATACCCCACTTTCGGAAATGGAAAGATCATCCAAACAAAAAATTAATAAGGAAATAACATCCTTAAATAACACATTAGATCAACTTGACATAATTGACATTTATAGAACCTTCCATTCCAAAATGGTTGCTTATACATTCTTCTCTAGTGCAAATGGAAAATTCTCAAGAACCAAGCACATACTGGAAAACAGAGATAGCCTCAACAAATTTAAAAGTGTAGAAATCATGCCAATCATATTTTCTAATCACAATGCTTTGAAGCTGGAGATCAACTGTAAAAAATAAGCAAGAAGAACTACAGATACATAGAGATTAAACAACATGCTACTGAAGAATGACTGGGTCAGAGAAGAAATAATAATAGATCAAGAAATACATAGAGATGAATGATGATAGAATAACACATCAAAACTTTTGGGACATGGCAAAAGCAGAAATAAGAGGAAAGTTCATATCATTACAGGCCTTTCTCAAAAGACAACAGCAAGCCAAAATAAACAACCCAATGCTTCATCTTAAAAAACTAGGAAAAGAAGAAAAAATGAGGCCTAAAATCATCAGAAGTAAAGAAATAATAAAAATTACAGCAAAATTAAATGAAGTTTAAAACAAACAAACAAAAATCAATGGAAAAAATGAATACAACAAAGAGCTTGATTTTTGAGAAAGTTAATAAAATTGACAGACTCCTTGCTAGACTCAGTAAAGAAAAAAAAGAGAAAGGACACAAATTAACAAAATCAAGGACATAAGAGGGGATATTGCAAGACACACTGCAGAAATACAAAGGATCTTACAAGAATACTATGAAAAAGTATAGAACACCAAATTTAATAACATAAAAAAAATGGACTAGTACTTAGAAAGATACAACCTTCCTAGACTGAATAAGGAAGAACTAGAAAATCTAAGTAGACCAGTCAGCAGTATGGAAATTGAACAACATCAAAAATCTACCAAAAAGTTAAAGCTAAGGACAAGATTGCTTCCCCAGTGAATTCTACCAACATTTAAAGAAGATTTAATGCATATTCTCCTCAAACTCTTCCAAAATCCAGTAGGCAATACTTCCTAACTCATTTTCTGAGGCCAATATCACCCTGATACCAAAACCTGGTAAAGAGAACACAAAAAAAGAAAACTACAGACCAATGTTTCACATTAACATAATGCAAAAATCCTAAATAAGATATTAGCAAATTAAAAACAGCAAAATATTAAAAAGATTATACACCATGATCAAGTGAGCTTCATCCCACCGGCACAGGGATAGTTCAACATACACTAATAGATTAATGTGATACACCACATAAACAAATTAGAAAATAAGAATCATATGATCATGTCAATAGATGCAGAAAAAGCCTTTGACAAATACAGCATCCATTTATGATAAAAAAAATTTAACAAAATTGTTTTAGAAGGAAAGTATCTCACCATTATAAAAGCCGTATATGACAAACTTTCAGCCAACGTTACACTTGATGGTGAAAAACTAAATACCGTCCCTCTAAGATCAGGAGCAAGGCAATGTTGTTCACGATTGCCACTGTTTTTAATATAACATTGGAGGTCCTATTAGTGCAATTATGCAAGAGAAAGATATAAAAGGCATCCAAAAAGGAAATGAAGAAGTCAAACTATCACTATTTATGGATGACATGATTCCCTATATAGCAAAACCTAAAGAATCCACAAGAACACTACTAGAAAAAATAAGCAAATACAGTAAAGCTTCTGGATACAAAATCAACGTTCATAAATCAATAGCATTCCTATACTCTAATAATGATGTGTCAGAAAAAAAATGGAAAAAAGAATTCCTTTCGTAATTGCAAAAAAAAAAAATAGAATAAAATGCCTAGGAATAAATCTAACGAAACATGAAGAAGACCTATATAATGAAAACTATAAGATTCTATTAAAAGAAATTGAAGAAGTTACAAAGAAATGGAAAGATACTCTGTGTTGTTGGTTTAGAAGAATCAACATACTTAAAATGACCATATTACCTAAAATATTCTACAGATTTAATCCCCATCAAAATCCCATCATCAGTTTTTAAAGAAATGGAACAAAATATCATCAGATTTGCATGGAAGCACAAAAGACTGTGAGTCGCCAAAGCCATCCTGATTAAAAGGACTAGGCTGGAAGCATCACTCTGCCCTACTTCAAATTTTATTACAAATATTCAATAATTAAAACAGCATGGTATTGGCAGAAAAACCAACATAGAGACCAGTCAAACAGAATTGAGAGTCCAGAAGTAAACCCATATTTATATGGGCAAATAATTTTTGAGAAAAAGCGGAAAACATACAGTAGAGAATGGGAAGCTTATTCAATAAATGGTTCTGGGAAAACTGGAAAGCCACATGCAAAAGAATAAAACTAGACTGTTGTACTGTTGTCTATCACCATACACCAAAAGTAATGCAAAATGGATTAAGGACCTGAATATAAGACCTGAAACAATAAAATGCATAGAAGAAAATATAGGAACTAAACTCAAGGACCTTGGACTTAAAGAGGATTTTATGAATTTGGTATCAAATGCAAGGGAAATAAAAGCTAAAATAAACAAATGAGACTACATAAAAGTAAAAAATCTTCTGCACAGCAAAAAAAAAAAAAACTGTCAACAAGGTAAAGAGACAACAATCCAAATGGGAGAAGTTATATGCAAGCAACACTTCTGATAAGGGCCTAATATCCAAAGTATCCAAAGAGCTCATACAAGTGAATAACAACAACAAAAAGAAACAGTCATCAAAAAATGGGCAGAGGACCTGAACTAACACTTCTCCCTAGAAGACATAGAAATATATTAAAAGATTGTCAACATCACTAGCAATTAGGGAAATGCAAATGAAAACTACAATGAGTTACCATCTCACACCTGTTAGGATAGCTGTTATCAACAGGACAAGTAATAAAAAAAAAGGTTGGAGAGGATGCAGAGAAAAAGGAACCCTAATACACTGCTGTTGGGACTGCAAATTGGTACAGCTACTATGAAAAACAGTATAGAGATTCCTCAGAAGACTGAGAATTCATCTACCATATGATCCAGCTATCCCTCTACTGGATATTTTCCCAAAAGACTTGAAAACCCATATCTGAAAAGATATTTGCACACCGATGTTCATAGAAGCATTATCCATGATGGCCAGGATATGGAACCAAAGTCCTATAATAGATAATTGAATAAAGAAGTGGTGTTCCATATATACAATAGAATGTTAGCCATAAAAAGAGATGAAATACTGCCATTTGTTACAATGTGGATGGACCTCGAGATAATCATGCTAAGCGAAAGAAGCCAGACAGAAAAAGTTGAAAACCACATTATATTATTTATAAACCTAAAAGCAACAAACAAACAGGAGGAACAAACTGAGACTCCTGAGCATGGTTACCAGAGGGTTGTGGGAAGTGGGGAGGTGGAAGATAGATGGGGTACAAGGGGTCACATATGTGGTGACAGATAGAAATTTAACTATGAAAGGTGAACACATAGTGTAAATATATGTGTGTGTGTGTGTGTGTGTGTGTGTGTGTGTATGCCTCACTATTGAAATGTATAGCTGAAATTTATTGGATTTCATTAACCATTTTTGCCATTAAAATTAATTAATCAATTAAGCAAAAAAAAATAAATAAAGGCAGTCATCTGATTAAAAACAAGGAATTGTCGTGAAAATATCTAAGTTCTCATTAAAGGCATTTATTTCCTTTAACAAAAAAAGGACAGCAATGTGATTGGATGGTTGATTACAATGTTGATCTTAGAAACTAAAAGGCATAATCATATTGAAATACCAGGGGGTTAGTCAACGTGATGGTTAAGGCAGAACTCAGTATAAGTTAAATTCAACTTCATATAGAAATCAAACTTGGTTTAATGATCTGAGAAATACAAAACCACCACCTGCATTTAGGAGTGCAAAGTGAAGAGTTCAAGGCATTTCATTATTAGATTTGGAGATGGAATCCTAACCCATGCGTTCTCCTCGTTTAAGACATTAATGTGAGCTTCACCCATAAAAGCTGCCTAGTCTTCTAACAAAGTACATGTCATCTCATACTGTTTTCCAGACACACAGAAGAAGAGTTAAACATGAAGCAGTCCATTCCTTTTTAAAGAATGTCATTAAAGAAAATCAAATAGTATTTTTTATATAAAAAGTTTCTCCTCTATCCTAGTGTTCATTTAACTTTGATAAATTTAACTTTGATAATATAAACTGTTAGATCATCACACAAGCTTTTATTTCACCTGAGGCATGGGAGCTAAATTTTGGTTTTATTTTGTATGATTTGTTTTTATTTCATAAGCATATCCTCACTTTAAAGTTTTACCAGTAGCCTTAAAGTCAAGTGTTTAAAAAATTTGTTTGACTGTTTAATATAGCCTTCCATTTCTAAAGTTACATCTTTGTTTTCTGCCTTTGGATGTTTGTATTTAATAAGACATAAATGATAGTAAAGTTACAAAGACATGTGTGGCCAACAATATTGTACCTAAGAGCACAGAGCAAGGGAACAGTTCCCAAATATAGCTGAGTCACAGACACAGTGATGTAGCTAATAGAAACTGAGATGTGCTATATGTGTAAAAGGCATGCAGATTTCAAAGACTTAAAATGAAAGAAATTGTGAAATATCTCAATATTTTTTACATTGTTTCCATGTTGAAATGGTACTATTTTGGATATATAGGTTAAATAAAATAGCTTATTAATTTCAAAAAAAGTAGGAAAAATAATTTAGTGATCATTTAGTTCCAACTACCTCATTTTACAGATGAGGAAACTAAAACCTAGAAAATATGTAGTCCTAAGACTATCATTTCTCTCAATGGATCTCAAGGGACATAGTCAGCCAAATGGAAGCCCAGTCACATATGGAAAGGGCATTGTAGGACAACAGAAGATGATAAAAAAATAACTATGATGTGCCCTGCTTCCTGCTGTCTTGCAAGGTAGGAAGAAGGGTGTTTTAGCTATCTACATTATTTATGGTGCTTAGAACCCCTACCTCATTCCATTAATTTATGTGTTCAAGGATCTTTTCAAATATATAGCAGAATGGAAAAAAATGAAAATAGAAAAAAAAAACACGTGTACTGATGGGACGATTGCTGTACACTCTCAGGGAACTGGGCAAGTCCTTTGCAGGCTTGTTGTAAACCTCCTCTGGAATTTAATCAAGACACTAATTTGAATTGAATCAACTATGGGGTAGGGATGGGGAGTGAGCTCATTCAACTACATTAAATTGAATTCCAGAGCAGTAATTTTCTGGTTGTGATTAGAATCCTCAAAAACTAGAAAGGGGAACCTCAACTTCCTAGAGTCAGCAGCTCAAGATGAGTTTGGGAATGTTTTTATTTGAGAATATACCTCTCAAATGGCTGGGCTTGCTGGCCAGTGAAAACTGATTTGGTTGTAATAAATATAACATGTACATGGTTATTTCTCATTTTATGTGAAAATAAAAAAAAAAAAACAGACTCAAACAAGGTTTAGAATTTTCCAGGCAGTTTATCACTCAGTGCAAAATAACAACAGCAGCAACAACAACAACTTATCAAACCTCATCTGTTTATGCCAAAATCTAACTTGATATACATGAACATATCTCCTTTCATATTTGTCAGTGCCGAGCTGTTCGAAAAAGGCATGTTTTGGTGCTGAGACTCCCAGTTGGAAGAATGCACAAGGAACTGACATGTAACTGAAATGGCAGGCACCAAATTTATTGTGGGGAAAGCACTTCTATTAAGAAGAGTGTAGTTCTACAGTGGGGAGTGCACTTCTGCTTCTGCTCTTCTTCTGCTCCCCTGGGGATCACATGGGCTCCACATATATTAGAGTACAATAGTGGCATTCAACCACCCATATGTGATACCATAAACTGAAATATGTTTACATATTTTAGACACAGGCACCTTACTACACTAATGTAACATTCTAAATCTGGGATCTTATTTCTAGCCGTGAGCCTGGATCACAGCCAGACCTGGGAACTGCCAGACCTGGGACCCGCCAGGCCTGGGACCCACAATATTTATAACATTTGCTTTTTGGAAACATGCTTTTAAAGCAATTCTGGAAGTAAAAATACCACAAAACAATGCAATGTTATTTGCTCATTTGCTAGTTTTTATATCCTGACATAAATAAAAAGATGACCTAAGTGTTCAGAGACCTTTTTTCTCAACCATGAATGTCAGATAAAGTTCCAAGTTTCCGACATTTTCTTTGCTCTAGGTCAGATACTATATTCAATTATTAAAACCATAATCTTGAAGACAAGCATAATTTTTTTAGTTTGCTTGTAAATTTGTAATTTTAATGACTTAGTTATCCTTAATGTGAATAATAAACTATCACCTATTAAAACTGGAGAACACCACATGTTACTAATATCATTTAAAATCCATTGTAAAATGGAATTCATTATTATCTTGCATTTTAAAGGTTTGCAATAGAGTAGTCTAAATAAGCATTTAATTTAATGAAGGAAATAACAAGGAGTTTTTACAGCTGTATGTTAGGTAGAAAATGATTATCCAATAACCAGAAAGCTCATACTTGGTAAAAAGAATTATCTGCATTTATTGAATTCTACCAGAAAATTTGTTCATTCTTTTGAAAGACAATAAACCATTACAAAAAGTTTATCTACACACTGCTGATTCGCTTTTCAGTTCTTGCCAGCTTCCCCAATCTTTAAATCAGGGTCAGATGGGGGGCCTTTAGACAAGGGAGAAAGAATATTAAGTATCCATGATACTTTTGTAATATTGACTTTGTAGAGCAAAGTATTTATTAGTGTGTCTTGACAGATTCTTGAGGTTACACAATCACTGGTGGAGGGATAATAGGCTATCTTTAGATCATATTCAGATTCCACAATGGTATCTATGTTTGTCTTTCACTGCTACTCTCTAATATTAACATATGCTTTGGCTGGTGTTTGGTTTAAAAAATGGGTTTTAGAAGGGCTGCTATTTTATATGTATTAGAATCTTGAAGTTCAGTTTTAGTAGCTAATCAGTTAAGATTCTTCTGCCCCACATAAAAGATCTTTTTTTCTCACTTATTGAAATTTAATTCTCCAAGCCCAAGTCATTCCTACTTCTTTCCATGAAACCCTTGTCAACTAATCTTTAGTTCTTGCTGATCTCCACATATTTGAGTAGCTATAGTACTTACAATGTATCTGTGCCTGGCTATCTCATATGTAAAAATCTTATTCTAATGGTCTTACATAAAGTCTATGATATAAAATACATAGCCTCTGAATTTTAAAAGAAACAACACTTACATTTTAATATGAACACACATACTAGAAACAGAATTTATAGAGTTAAGTTTTCTTCTAGGGAAGTTATGACAGATTTTAGAGGTGCTTCTGCTGCTCCAAAATTATGAGGGAATGCTTTCAGAGAAAAATTATATTTCATTTCTTCAGGTCATATCTTGTTCTTGACACCAAATGAAATTATCTACCTTCAAAACTCACTTCATTTGACAGACTTTATTCCAACTTATTTTTGTTTTTAGGTATTTACAAAATTTAAATTTTACCTCTATGATAGGCTTTTACTAGTGAATAAAATAATGGTTATGGGTGAGGAATAGACTTTCCTCTAACTTCAAGGTTCTTTTGGCTGGTTTAATAATCAACTAAACATGAGACAGATTAGCAAGAAAAAATAACCAAATTTAATATATACATGCATATGGAAACTCTGTGTACATGAGAGAGTCAAAGACCCCACAGACAAGAGAGGTTCAGAGACAGAAAGGGAACATGGGTATATAAGATATCCTGAGCTGGATAAAGTAATGAACCTTGGAACTCCAGAAGTTTACTGCAAGGAGAGTATGTGTTCAGTAATTATCAGTTTGCCCTGCCATATCGATGGTGGTAACTTTTATCATGGACCAGGCTCCTAATTAAAATTTTTCTGTATAGTTAATATCAAGAGGCAGAAGTTTTTCTTGAGCCTGTATGGTCTCAGTTGACTTTAGCTTAAAATAAGTTGCATATCATTGGGGCACATCTCTGGGTGGCTCATTCTGAATCCTCACAAATATGTTTCAGGTTTAGAACACAATCACTAAAGAAGAGTTAAATAAAAGTTTCCAGCTGTGTAGTAAGTTTATGGCTGCCTACTGGACTTCTTTAAACAAGATAATTTTCACTTGTTGGTATAAATTCTGCTATATTGTTAAAAATAATTCCATGATTGCTGTGTTCAGGAGGAATACATTAAGATGTATATTTGTCTTGTTGCCTCAACCTGGTATTTAACCCCAAAGTTACTTAAGATCTCTGTGCCTCATTTTTCTCACAAGTCACATGGTTATAAAAGGCATGTCTCACAGGATGCTATGAAAACTAAATGAGAATACATGGAAAGCAGTTATACACTGAGCCTGCCATGCCATGGATACTCAATAAATGTTAGTTGCTATTCTTGTTATTATCATTGGTTCTTTGGAAACCCTTGTTCATGTGTACCCTCTTTAATGAAATCCTGTGTTCAGATTTCATTTGGACTCCAGTTGTTTTATATTTAGGTGACAATGTAGATCTTTTCTTTAAACCTCTTAGTGGCTTCCTATTTAATTCTGTTCCAACTTCAAAACACTTTAAGTCAGTTTCAATGTTTATATGCTATTACACTTATTGAAATCAGAGACTATACTTCTTTATGGTGTCTAGTATAATGTAAATTACATTAATAAATAACAATAATAACATAATGAGCTGCACTGAAAAACTACAAATAACCTGAAAGGCACTTAGGGGACATACTTGTGGAAAGTCACATGGTGATTGGCCATAATGCAGAATCACAGGGGAAACAATTGAAAAACTCACCCCTTTCTAAAACAAACATAGAATACTGATGCTGTTAATAAACCTTAACCTTGTACATAGATAAAACAGCGTGGTTTAGGAGTATGTAGGCTTTCTAGAGTGTTTTAAAAAATGGTTCAGAGGTTATTCTACTTGACCAACCTTACTATCCATGTTGAAAACGGGATAAGGGAGTAATCAGGTCTAAAGTAGAAAATTACAGCCCAATTTGTGTTCAGGTCTCCTCTGTGTTTCATTTTTGTGTCCAGAACCACTGCCTCACACCTGGCACTAAATACACCAGGGAATGTGAGATTTTAGCATTTTACAGAGCACATTTTCAAAATTCTTTATCATTCACTTGACCTAAATTAATAGAAGCATTCATTATGAGAGCACACCAGTAATGTTAAAGCATATTAAACTGACACCTTTTGTCTCTGTAGAATAATGTCATGTTTTGAGATTTCTCATTACACAAAGTAATGAAACAGCCAAATCATTATGTACATTTGTGTTTGTTGATACTTGATATTTGGTTTTAAATTGGGATTTAAGAGTCCCATTATCTAATTTGGGTCTTCTGTGGCTCAATTTATTCGTTGCCATTTGGATTTCATCTCTATATTTGAAGCATCCAGTTGCCTCAACATAAAATTTAAGGCTATCTTTAATTGATTATATTTACCATATTTTGCTTCGTTATTCAGCTCATTCACCTTAAGGAGTTGGATTTAATTGTATCTCAGGGTCACAGACAAATGGCATTCTCAGCTGAATCTGTGCTTTGGAGAGGTTTTGGAATACAGTTGTAATTATTATTGGCTCAAATTCAAACTCATTAATCTAATATTTGATACATTCCATAATCTGACCCCAATTTGCATCTAGATGCTAGATGCTGGTGGCTAGTTGATTAATATTTCATATAGGCAGATCTTTTCGGCAAGATTATAATGGCCATGTGGGTAAGAACCATGTCTTATTCACTTATTCTCCAAAATACCATGTAGAGTACTAAATTTATAAATGATGCTTACTGATCTATGATCAAGTGATTAATTGGCCTCCTGTATCTTTGAAATTGTTTATTTGATGTTTATTTGATGAGTATATATTGTCTACCCTAAGGGAGTATCTGAGAAAGTGAGAATTTTATGATGAATGAAACATAAGGATGAATTTCATTTGAAAGTGTAATTATATTACTCTGGAAGGGTGAAAGTGGTTTTGTTTGTTTTTTGGTTATTTGCTTCATAGCTGTAATGGCATCAGTAGATCCCCTCCTGATTTAACATAGAATATGTTGGTAATGAGGTGTTAGGTTTTTATCTTGAGATCCAGAATATAAAATTGAACTTCAACTAGAATATCTATTTTTAGGAGTGCTGTATTAGGCTTATATTTTCATAGATACTACTCAGAACCGAACTACATCTGTAAGCTAAGAGCTAACATAGGGCAGCCTGAATAAATTAGGTTTCTGTGTCACTAAAATATTTTCAGGGACTTAAGAGTTTTTGCAAAAAGCTAGGTCAAAAAGTTAATATGGAAAAGGATTAGAGAATTTGAACCTAGATGATTATAGTACTTTAGGATTATAACTTGGATTTTCTATAAGAATTTTTTCAGAAAAGCATTTCAGAAATTTTCTTTAATATTTCATATAGCTTTAAAATATATATATTTTAGCTTGTTTTTTTTTTAAGGAGAACAGAGTTTTCTACTTTTTTTTTTTATTCCAGTAGGTAACAAGTTCATCTGGGAAATGTTGTTTTTGGTGTTTCTAAAAACCATAAGGCATTTTAAAGAAAATTGAGATTTAGAAACAAACTGAAAGTATTGGAGGAAAAAACTTAATAAATCGGTTGTGTAAAACATGGTAAAAATAAACTGTGAAACTGTAATAAGTATAGCACTGTATCTTTAGGGGAATTTGAACAAGTCAGGAAGGTCAGAGCAGGCTTTCCTGAGAAAGTGATGATTAATGCCTGAAGGCACAAACTAGGCAAAGAGGAGAGGGAAGATCATTAGAGACATAGGAAAAATGTGTGCAAAGCGCCTATAATGTGAGGAAGCTTGGCAAGTTTAAGGGACTGAAAGCAAGTTTGAGTGGTTAGAGCAGAGGGAGTGAAGATGCAGGTGAGACAAGATAAGACTGCAGAGGTAAGCAGGGATTATAATAGTATAGAGCTTTTTGGTCACACTAAAGTGTTTATCCTAAGATAAATGAGAGGCCTTTGAAGAGTTTTAGGCAGAGATAAGTTGTGATCATATTTGCATTTGAAACGATCACTCTGAGTACAGCATAAAGGGAAAATCAGAATTGGACCAGAGGAGAATCAGAGAGACCATTTTGGAGACTGTTGCAGTGAGTAGTAGAGGAAAACAGTGATGGCAGCTTATAGTAGGGTGATAGTACAGGAGAGAAGTGGCAAGATTCAATACATAGGATGTAAAACTGGAAGAGATTAGACTGGATCTAAGCAGAGATGATGAAGACGGGGCTGTCAAGGATGACTCATAGATTTCAGGCTTGTATGCCTAGGTAGATGGTATTACTCTTTGAAATGAGGAGCACTGTAGAACTGATTATTTTGTGGGGGGGGGCAGGTGGGTAACAAAGACCATGAAATTTTTTATAAGGTATATTGAAGTTGATTCATTTAGCCTGTTTGGGCTTCAATTTCCTAATCTATAAGGTAAGGGCCTTGAATCACCGAGGTCTCCTTTAGAGCAGAGGTCAGGAAATTTTTTCTGTAAAAGGTCAGACAGTATTTTTGACTTCGTGGAACATGCAGTCTTTGTTGCAACTACTCACTCACCTGTTGTACCTAGATTAAAGCATTATACCGCAGTTATCAGATATAACAATCTGATAGGAAAACACAAACATGCCAGCTGATTTGGTCAATTGAAGGAAATAATCAGTAAATTTCAATGAAGAACTGATTGTATCACAAATTAATGAGTCAGATCAGTGAAATTAGTTGATGCAGTAGACTTGAATAGAAATAACTATGTAAATTATGAATATGACAGACTTTCCCACCAACCTAAGGGGTGACATTAGGAGGTTATGGATTACCCACCAATGCAAAACCTAAACAAAGAAAATCACAAAAATCATCATGAAATGAAGGCTATCCTAGGCATACTAGGCACTTACTCTCTAAATAGAAGTTACTGTTTTAGCTAATATTGCTTCCTGTTGTCGTGGATATTGTTTTTGCTTCTGCCTTGGAGCCTCAGATATGACTAATGGGACAGTCCAGCAACAGAAATGCACACACACACACTTAGGAAAATAAAATTATACGATGAATATTATATATTTTAATCTGATCTTTTGCTTGATGTGTGTTTTGGACATTTGCTAATATTATTAGCTTTTTGTTGAAAATATGCTAAGAACTTGTGACTTGTCTGTATTTAATTCTCATTTGACCTTGTCCTTGCCACTCAAACTTTTGGAAATATCTCCTCTAATCCTCAATTGGTATATATTTTGTCTATAGCCACTGCTCAATAAATGTTTGTCTGGGAGTGGACTAGAAGCATCAAGTAATGTATTCCCTAAGCCTCAGGAAATTGAGGTTTTGAATAATATACTATTGTCAATGAAATGTTTTTCTCACCATTAACACGGATGATCGAAGGTATTCAATGTTTGAACATGACATAATAGGTATGCAAAATGAAGCTTCTGATTATATGGACTATGGTAATTGGGTGAATAATTATCTCAGGAAAAAGTAAAAATTTTAATCAAATCATACCCATAATTCATCCTTATGAACTACTACTTCATTTTCATTTTTACAAGTTCTTATGAATAAATATAAGAAAGCTAAGCCTAAAGCCAAAGATATTTTTTTATTAAATTCTTTTAGTTTGAGACAAGTAGGTTGACATTTCCAAGATTTATTTAATAAGACAGTTTCTCTCCCATGCTATATTATTATTTTTTTAAATTTATTGAACACTATGGACTGAGATGGATGGGGGGGGAGGGAGTTTGTCAAGTCTTAGTTTACACCAGTTATGAGCAAAAGTTTTGTTGTAGTATTGAATCAAAGCCACTAGCCCTGCCTGTACTGGCTGGAACATGACTAGCAGTAAAGTAGCCCAAACTAAATTGGCCAAAATCTGGAATCCAGGAAGATTGAGAGGGACTAGAAACAGCATTACAAAGATCCAGGGATGTCTTGGAAGAGGGCAATAAATACAAAGAAGTCTCGACATGTAGGTAATTATACTCAGGGAAACCGAACAGTAAATGCAAAACCTAATGAGTAAATTTAACATGCATCAGTAAGGCTGGTGGCAGATATTTAGGTATTCTGGTAGCAAATAAATGCCAGATCTAGCTCTACTAGGAGATGATGGGTCCAGAGATTGGAGCCAGGTTTTCATTCCTCAGAAGGACTAGAGTAAAGGCATTACTGACACCCCCAGAGAACTCTGATTTTAGGCAAAGAAGTTACAAAGAGATGGACAGAGATTAGGTTCCTGGAACTAAGATCAAGGATGAGGCTTAATTATAAGGAGCAGTACTGAAATACTAAAAGAGTTCTCAGAGTTAGATCAAGTCTATCAGCAAAGCTAATTTGATGCCAGACATTTGAGTCATGTAGAGCTTTTTGTATTATTCCACTCATCTAGTTCATGATTGGTCCCAGATTCAGGTGGGTGCACGATGATAAATGGAACAAACTCCCTTTACTCTATCAATCATTTGACTGAAAATTATAATAGAAATAGTTATGAGAACCACTTTGATACATGCTCTTGAATTCTCTCTCTCTCTCTCACACACACACACATACACACACACACACACACACAATTCACAGTCTCACAAATTTGTGGATCCAAAAGTGAGCTAAGCCAGCCTTAAGTATACATAGCCTTCTCTGTGATGAGATGTACTCTTATCCACATCTAGCTATCTTCCACTCTGACTGGCCTGAATCCCTTTACTGGCCACCCTTTTGGGAAGAAAAAAGAGATAGTGTTACTGAAATAAAAGAGGTTTATTTTGCCTGCATTCATCAAAGCCAAACAATACAGGAAGAGGAGTTTGCAGCAAAGAAAGTACTTTGTGCCGAGTACCATATGAAGCACTTAACATGCATTATCACTTTTATTCCTTACCACAGGTCTTTGAAGGAGACACATTCCCTCTCTCTCCCTGTCTGTGAGGAAGGATGAAAATGAATTTATTCTTGTCTCTAGCCTTAGCAAATGACACAGTAACTGTCATGTTATTGGCAGTCAATGGAAGATTATTGTTTGAAGGAATGAATGCTGTTCCCTTGATGCTCAAAACCCCCAACCAAGGTGTGCTACCTAGACTTGAACACCTGGTCTCATCCCTAACTCCACTCACATTAAATTGTATTTTTCATATATTTGATACCCTCAGGGCTTTTATTTCTACTTGAAAGTGAATAAATTAAAACTGATAGGATGATTTATGTGAGTATGTTAGTGTGTCACCCCTCCTACATAGTTTGTTTGCATTTTAATGCAGCAATTCTGGAGAGAATCCTTTAAAGCAAAGGAATGAATCTTGATGGTGAGAAAGAAAGCTGCAGTTTGTGGGAGTGGGAGAGGAAAGTAGTGATATACCCTTCTCAGAACTAATGACCAAATAGACAGCTGCCTGCTCCACCTATGAGTCGTACTACCTTTGATTAATAATTTTTAAAAGCCAGGATTATGTTCTGCTGCTATCTTTCCTTAGTTTTTTTTATTATTATTAGCTTTGTTTGTTCTCTAGAGCAAAACTTCAAGCCCTTTTGGGCTAAGAGGAATGGCTGAGCCTTACAAGATGCATGGTATTGTAAAATTAGATTAATTAACTAGGATTTGAACTGAAGTATTTGATATAAAATTTGTCTAAAATGTATTAGTATGAAAATTTTATTTCAATGTCTATAGTATGCCACATTAAATGTAATTCTCCTGATACTGGGAAGGGGAGCATGTACTGGGGCATCTGAGAAGAGGAGAAAAAATATTACACTCCATACCTTTCTCTCATCCAGAAGTTTCAGTTAAACTCACCATGGTATATTTCATTTGGGTCAATTATGTTTTCAAGAGGTGTATGATATATATTACCATGGATTTAAAAAAAATTTAGTAATTTCACGTTTCTAAGACATATGCACATAGTCCACATTTACACATAAATGATTTATTTTGAAGTTAATGGAGCTAGATTATTTTCAAAAGATAAAATAATGTCATTTACCAGAGAATTAATTCAATCTCTGCCAAATGGTTTATTGCTCTAATGTGAATGTTTAAGATAACCGTTTATTCAACCAATGTCGAATAATACTAACTATGTACCAGAAACTGTGAAAGGCACAATGGGAATGTAAAGATTATTCATAAATAAATATATTTCTTATATCCTCAAGCCAGACCTGGGGTTTCAGATATTTTCCCCTGCAGAAGACTTGATATTTATAAATTGCTTTCATTTGATTTCATCAATCTACTTATTTTTATACCAATGCCATACTTTCTCAATTACTGTTATTTTGTCATAAGTTTTATAATTAAGTAGCATAATTCCTTCAACATTTAAAAAAATTATTCTGGCAATTCTGTATTCTTTGTTGTTCTACCTAAATTTTAGAATCTGCTTGTCAATTTCTACAAAAAAAAAGTATTTCATTAGAAAGACAATTTGGGAAGAATTAACATCTTAATAATATTTACTCATGAATATAGTATATCTCTATATTTATCTAGATCTTATTTAATTTATCTCAGTAATGTTACATAGTTTTAAGCATAGAGGTCTTGCACATTTTTGTTATTTTTTTCTTAAATATTTTATATTGGCATTCTAAATATGTTTCCAGTTGTTTGTTGCTAGTATATTGAAATGCAAATATTTTTTATATTTTAATCATGGATCCTGTGGTCTTCCTAAATTCACTTATTAGCCAATTTGTCAGTACCTTAGGAATCTCTATGTATAGAGCAAATAAATGCAGTTTTTCTTCCTTCTTTAAAATTCGTATTCATTACATTTATTTATTTGCTTACCTTATTATGTGATCTAGGTCAGTATTTAATGGAAGTAGTGAAAGCAGATATTTCCTTGTTCCTGATCTTAGGAGAAAAATTTTTAGTCTTTCACTATTAAGCATGATTTTAAGTATAAGTTTGTTTTTGTTTTGTTTTGTTTTGTTTTGTTTTTATAGAGGCCCTTTACAGGTTTAAAGAAATTACTTTTATACATAGTTGGCAGAAATTTTTCTTTTTTTTTATTTTGAAAAATGAATGTTAAATTTTCCCAAATATTTTTCTGTACTTATTGGGGTGATCGTATGAATTTTATCTTTTATCCTCTCAATAGTATAAATAACATTGGTTGATTTTTTTGAGTGTCGTACCAACCTTGTATCCTTTTGATAAACACTACATAGGTATGATTATTATCCATATTTATGTATGTCATTGGAGTACATTTCATGCTATTGTATCGACGATTTTCTGCCTGTGACAGATATTGGAGTATATATAATTTTTCTCGTAAAGTCCTTGTGAAGTTTGATTATTGGTGTTACACGGGCCTAGTAAAATTAGTTAGGAATATTTCCTCTTCTATTTTCTGTAATAGTTTGTTTAAAATTAATATTTAGTTTTTGAGTGTTTGATAGAATTAAATAATAACATCATCTGGATCAAAAGTTCTCTTTGGAAATGTTTTGAAAACTACATTTTAATGTCTTTAATTAATTTGGGGGTAATTAGATTTTTATTGCTTCATTTTCCCATTTCATCTATTTTGTTGAATTTATTACTATACAGTTGTTCTTAATATTCTCTTATTTCATCCTCTTTACCGACTATAGAATCTGTAGAAATGTCCCCACCTTCATTTCTGATATATCTTTCACTTATTGGTGGGAGTTCGATCAATTTTGAATAAAATGTAGTTATGTGCATCCCTCTTTTTATTTATTTTTCTCTTTAACCTTTTATGTTTTATTCATTTATTTTTAACTTTATAAAAACTAAGTGTATTGTGGTAACATTTGTTAATACAAATACATAATTTTCAGGTATACATTATAATTTAACATCTGTATATTCTATTGTGTGATTACCAGCCAGAGTCCAGTTTCCTTCACCTACCACATATTTGATCCTCTTTACTCACTTCACCCTCCCTCTAAGCCCTATATTCAAACCCCTTTACCATGTTTACCTCCCCCCCTTTCCCTCCCCAACCCCGCCCTCTGGTAACCACTACTCTATAGTCCATATCCATGAGTCTCTGTTTGTCCTATTCATTAGAAGGTTTATCATATATGGTCTTCATTATGTGCTTTTCTTCTATACTGATTCTGTTAAGTATTTTGATAATAAATGGATGCTTGCATCTTGCTAAACAATGTCTCTGTATCTATTGATATGATCATATGATTCTTATTTTCTAATTTGTTTATATGGTATATCACATTAATCGATTTGTGTTTGATGAACCATCCCTGTGCCTTTGGGATGAAACCTACTTGATCATGGAGTATAATCTTTTTAATATATTGCTGTATTCAATTCGCTGGTATGTTATTTAGGATTTTTGCATCTATGTTCATGAGAGATGTTGGTCTGTAGTTTTCTTTTTTTGTGTTATTTTACCACATTTTTGTATCAGTCTAATATTGACCTCATAAAATGAGTTGGAAAGTATTGCCTCCTCTTCAATTTTTTGGAAGTGTTTAAGGAAAATCGGTATTAAATCTTCCTTGAATGTTTGGTAAAATTCACTGGTGAAGCCATCTAGTCCTGGACTTTTACTTTTTGGTAAGTTTTTGATGATTGTTTCAATTTCCATACTGCTGATCATTCTATTTAGATTTTCCAGATATTCTTGATTCAATCTAGGAAGATTTTATTTTTCTAAGTACTGGTCCATTTCTTCTAGATTATTAAATTTGGTGTTATATACTTTTTCATAGTATTCTTGTATGATCCATTGTATTTCTATGGTGTCAGTCATAATTTCCCCTTTTTCATCTGTGATTTTGTTTATTTGTGTCCTTTTTCTTCCTTTGTGAATCTAGGCAGGAGCTTGTCAATTTCATTAACTTTTGCAGAGAAACAGTTCTTTGTTGATTTATTTTTTCTATTGTTTTTTGTTATCAATTTCATTTATGTCTGCTCTAATTTTGATTAATTTCTTTTCTTATGATGACTTTAAGTCTCATTTGTTTTTCCTTTTCTAGTTTTGTTAAGATGGAGCATTAAGTTGTTTATTCAGGCTTGATTTTGTTTTTGAATATCAGCCTATAATGATATGAACTTTCCTCTTACGACCACTTTGTCGTGTCCAAAAAGTTTTGATATGTTTTAGTATCATTTTCATTTGTTTCTATGTATCTCTTGATCTCTCTTTTTATTCTCTGACGTTTTACTTCTGCAGCATATTGTTTATTCTTCATGTATTTATGGTTCTTACTGCTTTTTTTTTTGCAGTTGTTCTATATCTATAGTTTAAAAGCATTATGATCAGAGAATATTGTTGGTATGATTTCAACCCTCTTATATTTGTTAAAGCTATCTGTGTTCCAGTATGTGCTCGATTCTTGAGAATGTTGTATGTGCACTAGAGAAGAATGTATAGGCAGCTGTTTTGGGATGAAAGGCTCTGCAAATGTCAATTATGTCTAGTTGGTTTAATGTGTCATTTAAGGTTGTTATTTCCTTATTGATTTTCTGTTTGGATGATCTGTCCATATCCGATGATGGGGTATTTAGGTCACTATTATGATAGTGTTTTGATCTGTTTCTCCCTTTAGTTCTGTTAGTAATTGCTTTACATATTTTGGGGCTCTGATTGAGAGCAGATATATTAATAAGTGTTATATCTTCTTGGTGCATGATTCCCTTTATCATTATGAGGTGTCCCTCAGTATCTTCCTTTTTTACCTTTTTTTATTATGAAGTATATTTCATCCAATATTAATACTGCTACTCCCGCTTTTCTCTGAATGTCATTTGATTGAAATATCATATTCTGCCCTTTCACTTTGAGTCTATCTCTGTCTTTGGAGCTGAGATGTGACTCCTGGAGGCAGCATATGGTTGGGTTTTGGTTTTTGATCCATTTGGCAACTCTATGTCTTTTTATTAGTGCGTTTGATTCATTTACATTTAGAGTGATTTTTGAAATATGAGGTCTTTTTATAACCATTTTATCATTTGCTTTCTGGTAGCTAGGCGTTTCCATTGCTTCCTTGTCCTTGTGTTTCTATTTTCTTTAATTTGGTTGGCTTCTGTGGGTTTCCCCACTGGTTCTTCTTATTTTATGTTATGTACTTCAGTTCTGAATCTTCTGTGTTTGGTTACCATTATGAATATATAAAGGGTAGTTATATATATTTGTTCATTTTCTTCGGTGTTTGCCTTAACTCCATTTTTTTTAGTGAATTTGGATCTTTGAATCCTCCCCTTTTCAGTCATTATTATCTCAATTTGTCCCTATATATGCTGAATGTTCATTACTATTGCTATAGAAAAACTCTTATTGTTTAAACTTATAATGTCCTATTCTTACTAAGGGTTACACTTCTCTGCTTCTATCTGTCTGCTAGTCATCTTTCTCCTAATTATGAATTTATTTTTGTTATTTTGTCTTAGGTGAGCTGACCCGTTTCAGTATTTCCTGTAGTGTAGGCCTCATAGTGGAAAGTTTCCTCAATTTTTGTATGCATGGAAAGGTCTTAATTTCTCCTTTATGTCTAAAGGAGAGCTTAACTGGATACATTATTCTAGGCTTGTAGTTCCTTTCACTTAATAGTTTAAATGTTTGATTCTATCCCTTTCTGGCTTTTCAGGTTTGTGCTGAGAAGTCCGTTGATAGTCTAGTGGGTTTTCCTTTATAAGTTACTGTTTTCTTCTCTTTTGCTGCCCTGAGAATTATGTCTTTGTTTTTTTTTTTATTATTATTATTATTTTCTATTTTAATACAATGTGTCTTGGTGAAGGCCTTTTTGGGTTTAGATAATTGAGTGTTCTGTTGAATTCTTGAATTCCAAGTTCTGGCTCATTCCTTAGATTTGGATAGTCCTCGTCAACTATTTGCCTGAAAATGCTTTCTATTCCCTGCTTCATTTCCTCACTTTCAATAATGCCCACCTATCCTTATGTTTTCTCTCATGATAGTATTAGCTAGTTTTTGAATTTCTCATTTCTCATTCTTCAGTTTCTCTCATCTTCCTTCTGATTTATTTCTACATTTCTGTCTTTGATATCACTGATCCTTTCCTCCATTTGGTCAACTCTATTTCCAAAGCTTGCTATTTCATTTTTCAACTATTGCAGTGTGTTTTCTTATCTCCACAAGTTCTATTTTCTTCTTTTTGAGGGTTTCAGTCTCCTTGCTCTGCTCATCTAGGTATTTTTTTCAGTTCCTGATATTGTTGATATAACTCATTTCAGAACTTAACTGAGTTTTTTCAGAAGTACCTTCCTGAATTTTCTGTAATATCAGTCACATATTTCTATATCTGTAAACTTTTTTCTGGAAAATTTTCTCTTTCTTTCTGAGATGCCTTGTCACCTTGGTTTTTTATAGTGTTTAATGTACTATTTCTCCATGTGGGCTTTAATGGAAATGTATTCTGCTTTTATTACAGAAAGAAGATTTATTATATAAAGGTCTTTCTTTAGCATGTTGCAAAGAAGGCACTTTTCTTTTGGTTTCTAGTAGGTGGTGTCAAATCTTCTTGGATTCCTGCTTTATATAAAGGCTTAATAATGTGTTTTTATTTTCATATAGATATTTATTCACATACACTACCCTTAGTTTTAGTTCCTGTTAGAGTTAGCAACAATTTTGATAGCATTTCCTTAGATTTCCCTGGGGCTCTGTGGTGTTCGGTCTTTGAGAGTTTGGGGGAAGGTTTCCTCTGGGTTGTGGATTGAGGACTGTAGCTCAGCCTTGGTTTACAATCTCAGCCAGTAAAAATCAACTAATTTTTTTTCTGCTGTCTTGCTTCTCTGCTTTCTTCCCTGATGACTGGACCTTTCCACTGGCTGTGTGGAACTCACAAGTCTCCCAGGCAGAGCTGTTAAGGGAACTAGCCACACCTTCATCTCTGCTCTTTCAGGTAGCTCCAGAAGCAAGAGGTAGCTTCTTTTTTCCTCCCAGTCCATCACCCAACATCCAGGCTTCTGACCTGTGGTAGCCCTTATGCACTAATCCCATTCTCAGATGCACAGGTGTGCAGTTTGGGTATGTTTTGTTGAGTTTTGGATGTTCAGTTTATTGTTGTTTCAAGGGGAAATCTGGGGACATTTCTCACTCTGTCATGTTTCTCCATTCCTCCTACTTTAACCTTTTAAAATACATAGAACATGAATGGAGTTTGCTGGACTGAAGTTGCTCTGGGTGAGTCAGTGAGTGAGCAGTGAGTGAGTCACATTTCTCTTTTTAGATTTCATAGCCAGTCTTTCTTAATCTTCATGCACTTGTTTGTCTCTCTTTCCTATTTTACCATTCCATCCTTCCCAAACAACTAGCATACAGTCATACATTGCTTAATGACAAGAATACATTCTGATAAATGTATCTTTAGGTTTCATCATTGTGCATACATCATAGAGTGCACTTACATAAACTTAGATGGAAGAGCCTACTACACACCTAGTCTATTTGGTTTAGCTTATTGCTCATAGGCTGCAAACTTGTATGACATGTTACTATACTGAATACTGTAGGTAATTGTATCACAATTGTATTTTTGTATCTAGGTGTATCTAAACATGGAAAAGGCACAGTAAAAATATGCTTCAAAAAAGAAATAAAATATTAGTACAGCTGTATAGGGCACTTACCATGAATAGAACTTGCAGGACTGGAAGTTGCACTGGTTGAGTTGGTGATTGAGTGGTGAATGAATGCCAAGGCCTTGGACATTACTGTAAACTTATATAGACATTATAAATATTCTATACAGACACCACTACAAATACATTATACCATGATGTCACTACACAATAAAAATTTTTCAGCTTCATTATAATCTATGGGACTGTATATGTGGTCTATCATTGCCCAAAATGTTGTTATGTGGAGCCTGACTGTATAAACTACTGCTGTTTCTTCCAGGGAAATTTTAACCAATAAATTGATTATCTTGAGCTAATTAAACCTGACTCCAAAAATATCTGCCACTTTTAAACTTTGATGAGCTATAGTAGTTTTTAGATTCTTTAAAGAACAACCAAAAATCTAGTATTAGTGTAAATGCTTAAATTTTTTATCCAGAGTTCACAGTTTTATAGTTCTTATAAAATCCTGGGGATTAAAACATAAACATGGTTAGAAAGTATAAAATCTTAGCTGATATTAGATAATGTCTTGAAGACAGTCACATACCATCTTTTAAATTTAAAAGACATATGTATATAATGAAGAGCATGTGAACAATATGTATCATCCATAGTTCCAACATTTTAACTGCTGTCCTTTTTACACATTTCCATTTGGTCCTTTCTATGCACAGATTTGATTGTGTGTGTGTGTGTGTGTGTGTGTGTGTGTGTGTGTGTGTGTGTGTGTGTGTATTTTGCATTTTTAAAATTAGGATAGGCTCATAGAGATGCGATTATAATCAGATATTATATGAGAAAGCTGCAGGATTTCTTTTTTAATTTGGCTAACTACACAGATTTTGTGATTATGAACTTCCTATTGGAATTTGTTGTATGTTGAGGATGGTGATTAGTATTACTATCATGGGATCTCAATTTGGCCTACAGAAAAAAAAAAGGCAGAGTACATCAAAAATATAAGAAAACTTTAAGCCTTTAAAGATCAGGGATTTATAAGGAACCCAGGTTTAAGGGAAGGATGTGGTGAGGGAATGGTGGGGCAAGGTGTGCAGTTCATTATATTGAAAAGTAAGAAGATATGTAGCAGCTCAAGTAGTTTCACAGCTGAGAGACCTGAGACATATTCACTGTGAAGGTCCTTGTTTCATAAAACAAAAATTACTTAAATATTCTCTGTAAGAATTCAAAGATGCAAATGATATGATTGTTTCTAAGGTTGTTGGACATTATATTGGCTTACATTCAGAGGGAAGGAGTCACATATTTCATAGGATACCTCAGTGAGTGTTGTATGATCAAGTAAACCCTAGAGGACAGCAGCCTCTATGCTTGAAAAAGTTAAGGAGTCTTTCAAATTCTTCCTCAGCATAAGGTTTAGGTATTATATGACAGTGACAACTCCATTTCATTTTTAATTAAGAGGAGAAATGTTGCACTTACCATCATACTTAGAAAGATTCATGAAAATATTCAAAAGTATATGCTATGAAACCATTGGGCTAGCCTTTCCCAAATAATTGCACATTTTAACATTTGGTTTTCATTGATTGAAAAGTCTTAAGATCAAGAAAAAGAGAATACAAGAAATAAATGTGAAAAACTCCTTATTTAGCAAATACCTAATTTTGAATAAAGCTATTATTAGTATTATTATTTAAAGGAAAAATAATAGTAATCATCTGTCCTTGTTTCCCACTGTGTATCAGCTTGCATACCATTCATTCTAATTTATGTCTTGATTATTAGTTAGAGACTTCAAGCGTTAGCTACCAGATTTCCCCTTCCCCAACTGGCACTGTAGTTTGGTACACTTGATGTGCCACATTTAATTTTCAATGCTTTTAAAAATGATGTTTGAGTTGTGATGTTGTATAGAAATTTCAGAGATACTGATTTGTCAACCTCATTATATTCTGCTCCAGTGACTGCTTTCCAAACATTAATTACATTGCACAGAGACCATGTCTATTGTTCTTAGTTTTTTTTCCCCCTTTTAAACTATGAACATTAAAGTTGCTTTAAAAATTAAATACAACTAATTAGTGTTTATAATATTCTCTTAATTAATACAGTTAGAAGTCCAGGCTTCGTATCACTTGAAACACTGATAGCATTGCTAAAAAGATAGTCCACACCCAGTTCATTTTCTGTGACAAGTTTGTAAATGATTACTGCTCATGCCACACTTGTCAGCCTATGTGTATTCTGATGTCAAGATGCCTTAGAGATATAAATGACTACTTATCTCTAAGCACAGAACATGTAAACCATGTGTTAGTCACACCTATTCATGAATAAATGCTTTAAGGTGACACTGCATCAAAGAAAGATATAGTGGGCCTAACAAAAGATTCAGAGGTCTGTGCCTTGATGATAGTGTTTTCATAAATTTAGTAGTTTTGAAGAATCAGATGCCATGCTTTATCAAATAATATGTTTTGTACCACTTCCATTGAATGAGAATTTAGTAAACTGTATTTAAATGTAAAACTGTAATGAATGGAGTAGTTTTTCTTTGAATATTTAGAAGGCACTTCTAGTTTATACTGTTTTTCAGTATCATCCTGAGAGATATCTATTATGGTACTGGCTGAAGCCCTAATCAATAGACATTTCTTGCTGACAGAATGCCAGAACTCAGAGTGTTGACTGTAATTCACATGCCTTGTTGAGGACAAAAGGGTCAGCATCAGTTACTGTAGGAATTTTTAACCTAACTATATGACACTCTGTGAGGAAAAACATTCTAGAAATATCAACTTCCTTTCAGTAACTTGAAGCCAATAGCATATCAAGACTCTTGTAGCATTGGCAGAGGGAAAAAGGAGTCATAACTTTGTATCACTGGATCCTACTAGAGGAATTATATATAAGCTCATGAATTAACACCTGCATAGCAGTGTTAAGTCATATGTTCAAGCAACCAAAGATATGTTACTGAGTCCCTCTGAAGTTGTAGAGGGGAAAAATTAACTAGTATTAGTTTCTATCTAGGGATGAGCTCAATTCTCTTCACTTAATATTAAATCCATGGAAGACATTCTGTGAGAATTTTGGCCAGTCCTGTGTCTGCCCTGAGGCTCAAAATATCAGGTTCAGCTAGAATTCAGCTCCATAAAGCCAGTGGTTGCTAGAATACAAAGGAAAGCCCACTCCATATAGATATCTTCCTTAATGGTCTCCTGTAGGGCCAGAGTTTCTAAAATGAAAATTAATATCTTTAGTCAAAGATGCTGAATTTCCAAATAACCTCTTTAAAAAATATTTTTTCTAGGAAGAATAACTCATTTAGTTCTGATTAGTCATTAATCATTTTAAATAAGTTGATGACAGGTAGATGTCTGGAAAAAGCATAATAGAAAGGGATCTATAGACAGATAAAGTAACCTTTGATGAAAGAGTAGAAAGAGGGATAGATTTTGAGTAGGGATGAAGGTAAAGTGCTATATTAGGATCTTTTATTCAGTCTAGGAGAAGCAAAAAGATACCAGGATTCTAAAAGGTGAAGCGAAGAGATTTTCTCTGTATGTTTGTGTGTATGTGTGTGTACATGCATGCACCTGTGCACATGAATATGACTGAGAGAAGGTGGTGATTTCAGAGGAAAGTTACCTACTGATTGTAACCTATGAGCATCGATAAATTATTATTGAAGAACATTGTTATCCTTTAATTTTTATTGGTAAGCCCTTCCTTTTCTTAATGTGATTTTATGTCTCTGTCCAATCTTCATATCAACTTGCATCAATGTTCTATTGACAAAAGTAGGCTCTATTTCAAGCAGTCTGATTCAGAGACTATTGCATATTGCTTGGTTTAGGCTGGTGACTTCCTCAACCAAATCTGCTTATTCATGGTTCATGAAATGACATGTGTTTATATGTGTGTATATTTCAAGGAGTATGTCAGTCCTTTTACTTACTTCTGAGATATATGGACTTAAGTAAGCTACTAAACCTCTTTAAGCATCTGCTTTCTTTCTTTTTTTGAGGTGTTTTTTTTTATTTTTTTATTTTTATTTTTAAATTAGTGTTGACATTCAATATTATTTTATGTTAGTTTCAGGTGTAGAGAATAGAAATTAGAAATTTATAAGATTTATGAAGCGATCCCCTCTATTAGTCTAGTATCCACCTGGCAAAACACATAGTTATTACAATATTATTTACTATATTCCCTATGCTGTACTTTATATCCTTGTGACTATTTTGTGACTACCAATTTGTACTTCTTAATTCCTGAACCTTTTTAACCCAGCCCAACAACCCCCACTCACATCTGAAAATTACCAGTTTCTTCTCTGTATTAATCCTCTGCTTTCACACCTATAATTAGAACAGCAAAATGAGGATGCTGTTAATGACAAAAATTACGGCAGCCAAAAATGAGGAAGTATTGTGTGCTTCACACTAGAATAGAAACTTCACATATATTATTTTTAAATGGTAAGTGATATTGTTTTCCTCATTATATCAGAATGTGTTCATTGTAAAAAAAAATAAGATAATAAAATGTTAAAAATTCACTTATAGAGCCATTATCTAATAGTGAACCTAAGAATTCTACTGTCTAACCATTGTTGATACCTTGATAATGTATATACTTTACACTTTTTGCTGTAAAATATATGCAGCACATTTTTGTTAATTCTCACATCAGCATTGAAACATAGATAGTTATAATTTTATAGATGGCAGAAATGAAGTTAAGTGAATGGAAGAGCTAGTGGTAGGACACAGGTCTGTCTGACTCAAAAGCTCTCTTCAATATGCTGCTACTCTCTCTTTTGTAACAGAGGTAAACAAGGTCACATACTCTTCCCTTTAGCCATCTACATGTCTGCACTGAAAATGAACTCCAATATATTACACTTCTTTTCTACAAACCAGCTTTCCAGTGGGGAGTTATCTTCATGTAAAACAAGGTTTACCAAATGGAAAAGATTGATCATACCAGTTGGAGGATCAAGTGATCCAAAGTGACAGCGATATTTCAGAAAAGAGCCCTATCTCAACCAGTGAACCCCTGTACTTAAACATAGCATATTTTCTTTGAGAGTTTCTACTGAATTGGTATCCAAGGTTTTTGTAGCAGAGAAAAATTTCTTGTCCTTAAAAATCTACAGAGATGTTTTCTTCAAACGTCCCATGGTACCCTGCTCTCCAGTATTTTCTTTCCCTGTTGGAGAAGATCTAGACTCATTTAAAATATTTAGATCTTTTGTATCAAACTAAGATTTACTTGGTGCTTTTACAATCCCGCAGGGCAAAAAGGGCAAATATAATCTATACAGGAGCACTTAGCTCCTTTTGCCCTATGCTTTTGATATTCTTGGTTGTTTCCTGGTTTAACTTTTATTTTTTTCCCTGGGGGTTATTTTCATTTTTCTTAAATTATAAATCCTTATTCTGTAGCCAGGAATAATCCTAAAACTCACTTGTATCCCCACTCTCCCTAAGCTGATGGGGAATCCTTCACCACAGTGAATAATCTCGATAGTTTGCCACCACAAATGGGTCAAGCACATTGATTCAGTGTTCCTTCCAGTCATGACAAGTCCATGCTTTCATGGGTTTAGATTTCAAAAGGAAGGACTAGATGGTTGTACATTTCCTGGCATGCGGTATACCTCTTAGTAAAATGAATGACACTTGGCAGACCAAAAGCTGGCATGAAAACATACCTTTGATTTCACCAGCAAGCATGCCATATGTCAACAGAATTCTACTATTTCCTCCTTGTTGTTTTATCTGAGTACCTCTTCATTGCACATGGCTCTTTGTCACAGTTAAGCAAAATGGATAGTACAGTCAATTGATATAAGTAACTTCAATTCAATTAGGCCTGAGTTAGTTATTTAATTGAAACTAAATTAATTTTATTCTGAGTTTGATACTCTTTATGGGGAGGGGGCAATATGTTATAATTATAATAGTGAAAAGAGCACTAGATTAGGAGCAATGAAACCTGGGTTCTCATCCAGGACTGCTGCTGCCTTGCTATGTTTTGCAAATATTTGAGTCTCTGTTTTCTCATCTGAAACTAGGAATAATAATATCTTCCTGATGTGCTATGTCAGCGAAGTGTAAGCATATAAATTATAATACTGTATGTGAATTTAAATGTTTGAAAATGTCTACAAGTGCTTTGCAAAATATGGGCTACTATAAATATATACCTTCTAATTAATGATTTAGCCACACATCTATATGAACACGGATAGGAAAAACAGAAAGCCAAGTAAAAATTTGAAGTTTTGCACACAAACATTTTCATTCCTATTTTTCTGATGAAGTAATGTCTTCAATGTAGAGAATAGGGGAAAATGAAGGAAATAAAATAGCATGTACAAAATACACACAAATGAAAATACACATCATAATCACACAACACAGAGATAATTGCCATTTATATTTTGATGCAATCTCTATCAGTTTTTAAATTTTATTCAAATAATTGGTAATAAACCTCTATGTACGAGGAGTACTGTCTTTCTGATTAAAATTAATAAGAATTAATTATAGAGAATTTAACAGAAAGGTAAAATGCTTTGTAATCACCCCTTTTCCCCATGAAATTAGTTTTAACATTTTCATTATTAATTTCAGTTTTATATCTATTTTTTCATTTAATATTTTATTCTAGTGTTCTCCCAAATCATTAAAAATTCTCCAAAACTGTATTTCAACCTTTCTATTATCTAAAAATTTAAATATATCAAAGTAGAGAGCATGATCGAATGATCTCAACACTTAGGCATCATACAATTTCAATAATTTTCAATTCATGGACAATTTTGCTTCATCCCTCCCTCCCACACACACCTGATTTCTTTTTTTCCTCCATAGATTTTTAAAAATGAGCCAGATATCATAATTTTACCCATAAAACTTCAGTATAGGATTACAAGTTATGAAGACTCTTCTTTAAACTATGATACCATATTACACCCTTAAAAATAAATCATAAATCTTGAATATCATAAGATATGCTATGCACTTTCATATTTCCCAGACTATCTCATAAATGTATATGTAGTTTTTTTCATTTTTTTGTTCAAATGAGAATGTTAATAAGATATACACATTATAATTTATACGTATATCTTTTACATCTGTTTTGATCCCTATGTTTCTCTTCCCACTTTTACTTTCGTTTTCATTGCAATTTATTTGTCGATGCAACTGGATCATTTTTTCCCATAGAGTTTCTCACACTCTTAATTTTACTATTTGCATCCCTATTTCATTATTATTTTTCTCTTTCCTAGTCTGGATGTTAAGTGTAGACTAATACTGCTTAATAGAAATACAATACAGGACACATAGATATTTTTTTTTTAATTCTGGGAGCCACAATTAAAAAGAAAAACAAGTGAAATTAATTGTAATAATATATTTACTTAACCAATATATCCAAACATTATCATATCAATATATAATCAATACAAAATTATTTATGAGACTTTTTGGATTGTTTGTCTTACATTAATCCTTTGAAATACCAAGCAAAAAAACCTTAAATCCCTAACATGTAACATTTCTATAAAGTTTTGTCATTAAAGGTTTGGTGATTTGGGCAGTATTCCCGGTTGTGCCCTAGTGAGGATCTACAAATACACTTCTTAAAAAACAACTATGAACTATAAAGCTTGACAAGTTAGCAAAAACAACCCTTTATGCATCCTAGAAGTCAACCAAGGGCCTACAACAATCTAAGAGTCACTTATACTTGAATGAACTATTGGACTTCAGACAATAAAAGTGGGAATCTATGGTGTTTTGTCTTGGAACTGTTCCTGTCTTCTAGTTCTCCTGATTAGTTAATGCCCATGGTGAAGCAGGGTGCTAGAATTGTGGCTGAACTGCTTTGGACGACGATGGTTCACTTGATGTGCTTGATGCCATTGTCCAATGACATTGTTGATAAAAATGACCATCATCAGTGAAGTTGCACCAGAGGGGAGGGCCAACAGTTCTGCTCTCCTGATGTATGAAAAGCATATTCATGTCTGAGACTGTGTACACACACTGTTAGTCAACACTGAGCCAGTGCACAGAGATATGAAAAGGCTTAATGGAAAATAAAAGTTGTGTCAAATTTGAAAACGTTGTGAACTTTGAATGTGCTCCTAGATTCATTGGCAGAATATATAAATGTTATAGGCTCAGGGTAGTTGAGCAAAAACTCTGTATAATCATTGACCACAAAACTAAATGGACACATAGTTCCCTCTTAGGAAACAAGACTTAAAAAAATAATATAACAAAAATCATGACTAGAGAAATCAGCAGCCATATATCATTAGGCAACATGTTTCACAGATTTAACCCAGGCAGGTTGATAAATAAATACAAGAAAAAAAAAAGCAGTACTTGTTTTAAAGGAAAAATCTAAATTTGAAGTTGCTACGATATATAATCTAAAATGTCCAGTTTTCAACAATAAAAAATATGGAATATTGAAAAAGGAGAGCATGCTATATACTCAGTGGAAAAAAATATAAACTGTCTCTGTATCAATGTTACAATTAGCCAAAATGTCTTCAAAGAAGCCATTATAAATATGTTCAAAAGAAAAGAAATCGTGGAAGCCTTAATGCAAAATATGATAAAAATTAACAAACAAGTAGTTTTCAAGAAGGAGGTAGAAATTACAAAGAAACAAATGAGAATTCTATGATGGGAAAGTGTAATCATTGGAATGAAAAAAAAAATCACTAGAGGGACTCAAAAACAATCTAGTAAATTAAAGACTGACCTATAGAAATTGTCCATCCTGAAGAATAGAAAGAAAAAAGATCACAGTAAAGTGAACAGAGCCTTAGTGTCATGTAGGGCAACATCAAGAATACCAACATATAAAAAACAGGGGTGGTGGTGTGAGAACTTTTATTTGCTCTTCTTCCTCACCTTCTTTTTGGTGTGCTGTTTCTGTTTGCTGTGATTCAGGCTGAGGCCATTTTCCCCCTTATCTTCCCTGAACCCAACTGAGGAGGTTGTCTCCTCCTCTGCTGCTGTCATTGCTAACTTCTTTTTTTGAATGGGAGCAACTGTTTGCTGAAGTATGATGTGCAAAGAGGTGGAAGGAACTGACTTAAGCATTTCAATTCAACTATCCTAACAGATGTGTAGTAATAATTCATTGTGGTTTTTACCTGCATTTTTCCTGATGATTAGTGATGTTGAGCCCCAAAATATTTTAACAAAAAATATTTTGAGATGATGTCAGAAGCATGATGACATGAAGGATCTCCCAGGATCACTCCCCTTAAAATAACAACAAGCTGAGCATATAGACCTCAACAAATAGTATCCAACTTTCAATCTGAGAGATCTGCACATCAGAGAATCCAAAGATGGGAAAACCTGCATGAGACTGGGAGGAAGATTAGCAGTATGAAACAAATGAGCTACATTTCACAGCTTTAGCTCCCTGCAAGAAGAAGAGGAGAGGACATTTTACAGTCAGGTCTTAGCCTTTGAAGCCTAAAGCAGTGCTGTATGAGTGATCAGCATATTTTACACACCAGAGCCTGGGGCTCAGGGCAGATTGCTTAGGGGTGATGGCTATGCTTAACGACTGCCATTTATAAGTAAGAGGCTGAATCAAAGAGACTCATTGTGCCCCTTCCCCACCAACCCAGAGTGTGCTGTCCCCCATCATATCCTCTCAGAGCTAACACACTGAGCCCCAGGGGAATTTGCACAACTAGCACCAAAACATACATTACAGCTGATACCAGAAACAAGTGTGGTGATATCAAAGCAAGACAGGTGAAACCTAGGGGACAAGTCTAAGGCAGAGTCCCCAAACTTTTTGACACCAGGGACCGGTGCTCCTATGAGAATCTAATACCCAATGATCTGAGGTGGAGCTGAGGTTGTGATGCTAATGCTGGGTAATAGTTGCAAATACAGATGAAGTTTCGCTAACTCGCCCACCACTCAACTCCTGTTGTGTGGCCCAGTTCCTAACAGGCCATTGACCGGTACCAGTCTGCAGTCTGGGAATTGGGGACCTCTGCACTAAAGGAAGGGAAATAGCCTCATGCACTACAGACCTCCCTTAATCAACTCGACCGCCACCCAATTAGGCTGAGTTGGAAGGAAGCAGCAGAACATTGAATCTGACTGTTGGGGCAGTAACAGGACTTCAGGACCTCTTCAGAAACTCAAACCCCCATTGCTCATCATACGCTTTCACAAGGGTGGAGGCCTGAGACAGAGGGATCTGACTGCAGAGGCACACAGGCACATACCAGAGAATAGGGCATTTTTAGCCTCAAAAGAGAAATCCAAGAGGCTTAGATGCCATCTGCAGGAAATCAAAAGAAAAACCCCTTCATGTAAATCTCCTAGAGAGAAATAACTGTATAATAAATTTTTTTCTCCTCCTCCTCCTCCTCCTCCTCCTCCTCCTCCTCCTCTTCCTCCTCCTCCTCCTCCTCCTCCTCCTCCTCCTCCTCCTCCTCCTCCTAAAACAGAGTACACTCCCATTAATGTGCAGGTAGAGAAAGAGTTTATCAAACACCACAAACAACCAAGTGACAATTCAGATTATAAAAAAGTGAAAAATCCCCAGAAAATAAGTTCAAAGGCACAGAAATATGTTACTTAGATGACAGAGAATTTAAGATTGTACTTCTTAAAAAAACCTCAAGACACAAGAAAATTCTGACCAATAATTCCAAGAAATTAGAAGCAAAATGAACTAACAAAATGAATACTTTACCAAGGAGATTAAAACCATAAAAATAAATAAATAAATAAAACTTCCAGAGATAAGGAACGCATTAAAAGTGATAAATAATGAAATAGCAAGCTTAGGAAGGAGAGCTGACCTCATGGAGGAAAGAAGGAGTTATGTAAAGACAGAAATCTGGAAATAACACAGATGGAAGAAGAGGAGTGACTTGAGAGTAAATAAAATGAAGGAATTTTACAAGAACTATCTGACACCATCATAAAAAGCAATATAAGAATAATGGGTATATCAGGAGAGAAGAGAGGGAGAAAGAAACAGAGAGCACATTCAGACAAATAGTTGACAACAATTTTTCAAACATATGAATCTTTGAATACAAAATAAAGAGGACACCCAATTATCTCAATGCAAAAAAGTGTTCTCCATGACACAGTATGTTAAAATTGTCAAAAATTAATGACAAAGAAAGAATTCCTAAAGACAGCCGGGGAAAAAGATAGTAACTTATAAAGGAAAGTCCATTAAACTATCATCAGACTTCTTAGCACAAATCTTATAAGGAAGGACTAGAACCAAATATTCAAACTATTGAAAGTAAGAAATTACAAATTATATATATATATATATATATATATATATATATATATATATATATATACTTCAAATATGAAGGAGAAATAAAGACCTTTACAGACACATAAAAACTAATGGAATTGTCCATCACAAGGCCTACATTACTGGAAACTTTTAAGGGGGTCATTCTACCTGAAAGAAAAGTGTAAAAAATACACAATTATGAGTAAGATGACTAACAGACAAACAGAAGCAGAAATGTACAACCCTTATTGAGAATAGGGTATTATAAGCTTAAGTATTACATCATGTTTAAAGGCAAAAAAATACTCTAAAAGGAGAAAAAGATAACAGCCACTATAACTTAGAAATGAATGTTCAGCATATGTAGTGATAATTTGAGACAACAAAAGCAGAAAAGGGGAGACAGAAAGATCTGAATCCTCAAAGGTGAATGGAGAAAACGACCATGCAGAAGCAAATGGATTCCTGTATATATATATATAACTTTTACATAAATTTTATGGTAACCACACTCCAAAAATCCAGAACAGAGAAACATACCATAAAACAAGAAGGAACAAAGGGAAAATCTAAAAAACAACACCAAATTAAAATAACAAACAGAAACATAAGGACAAAGAAACAATGGAGACACCTAGCTAGCTACCAGAAAGCAAAAGATGAAGTGGCTATAGGAAAACATCATATTATAATAATCATTCTAAATGTAATTGGATTTAACTCACCGATAAAAAGGCACAGAGTTGCAGAATGGAAAAAAAAAATCCCAACCATATGCTGCCTTCAAGAGACACATCTCAGCTGCAAGGGACAACTTTAGACTCTTAAGTGAAAGGGTGTAAAACAATAATGCAAACAAATGGTATCCAGAGAAAAGCACATGTAACCATGCTTATATCGGACAAAATAGATTTAAAGATAAAAAAGGTAAACAGAGACAATGATGGACACTTCATAATGATAAAAGAAACTATATCATATATCAGGAAGACCTAACACATTATTATTTATGCTCCCAACAAAGGAACATCCCCCTCTCTATATATATATACATACATACAAACATATATGTATATATACATATAACAGAAATAAAGGGAGAAACTGACAAAAACACAAATATAGTAGGAGATCCAAACACTGTCAGCTATGGATAGATTTTCTAAACAGAAAATCAGTAAGGAAATAAATCCTTAAATAACACATTAGATCAATTAGACATAATTGACATCTACAGAGTGCTTCTTCCCAAAATAGCAGCTTATACATTCTTCTCTAGTGTACATGAAACATTTTCAAAGATAGACTATATGTTGGAACACTACTAGCCTCAATAAATTTAAGGAGATTTAAATTATACCAAGGATACTCTCTGACATAATGCTTTGAAACTGGAGATCAACTATAGAGAGGAAGCGGGAAGAATCACAAATATGTGGAGATTAAACAACATGCTTATGAAGAATAACTAGGTCAGAGAAGAAACAAAAGGAGACATCAGGAGATACATATAAACAAATGAGAATGAAACTACAACATATGAAAAATTTTGGGAACAGCAAAACAGTAATAAGAGGAAAGTTCACATCATTACAGGTGTATCTCAAAAAATAAGAATAAGCCCAAATAAACAACTTAACATTACAACTTAAAAACCAAAAAAAAATAAAAAAAGAACATATGAACTCCAACATCAGCAGGACAAAGGAAATGATCAAAATGAGAGCAGAATTAAATGAAATTGAGAATAACAAGAGAATAGAAAAAAAATGAATGCATCAAAGGCCTTATTTTTTGAATATAATGAAATTGGCAAACATCTGGCTAAACTAACCAAAGAAAAAAAGAAAGGGTACAAATAAACAAAATTAGGAATGAAAGAGAAGTTATGACAGATGCCGCTGAAATACAAAGTATCATACAAGAACACTATGAAAAATTATATGACACCAAATTTAATAACCTAGAATAAATGGAAAAGCTCTTAAAAATTTACAACATTCCTAGACTGACTCATGAAGAACTGGAAAATCGAAACAGACTGACCAACAGTATGAAGATTGAAACAATCATTGAAAACCTCCCAAAACATAAATGTCCAGGGCCAGATGGCTTCACTAGTGAATTCTACCAAACATTCAAAAGAGATTGAATACCTGTTCTTCTCAAACTTTTCCAAAAAACTGAAGATGAAGCAATACTTTCTAACTAATTTTATGAGTTCAACATTGCCCTGATACCAAAACCTGATAAAGATAACACAGAAAGGAAAACTATAGACCAATACCTCTCATGGACATGGAGACACAAATTCGAGATAAAATACTAGCAAATTGAACACAACAGCACATTAAAAGATTATACACTGAGATCAAGTGGGTTTCTTGCCAGAGTCATAAGGATAATTTAGCATATGCAAATTGATTTATACTGTATAAACAAAATAAATAATGAAAGTCATTTGATCATATGAATAGATGCAGAAAAAAACATTTGACAATACGGCATTCATTTATGATTAAAACACTTAATATAATGACTATAGAGAAAAGTACATTAACATAATAAAAAAAACCTCAGTTAACATCAAAGTTAATGGTGAAAGCCTAAACACCTTCTACTATCAGGAGCCAGAGAAAACTGTCCACTATCATCACTATTATTCAATATAATTTTGGAAGTCTTAGCAAATGTAATCAGGCAAGAGAAATAAATAAAAGGCATCTTTAACTAGGGAATAAAGTCAAATTGTCACATTTTGCAGATGCCGTGATTCTCTATATAGAAAACCCTAAAGACTCTACTAAAGAAACTATTAAAAATTTCTAATAAATAATTATTAGAAATATAGTAAATTTTCAAGATACAAAATTAATATGCAAAAATCCATAGTGTTCTTATACTCTAATAATGAATTTTCAGAAAAAGAAACAAAAAAAGAACAATTCATTTTGCAAAAGCAACTAAAAGAATAAACTACCTAGAAGTAGATCTAATGAAAAATGTGAGAGACCTATACACTATAATCTTAAGACATTATTAAAAGAAATTGAGGAAGACGCAAAGATATGGAAAGACGTTCTGTGTTCATGGATTGGATGATCAACATAGTTAAACTGACCTTATTACCTAAAACATTATATAAATTTAATGCTATCCCCATCAAAATCCTAGTGTCATTTAAAATTAATAGAACAAAAAATCATCAAATTTGTGTGGAATTATTATAGACCTCAAATAGCCAAAGCAATCCTGAGATAAAGGAATAAGTCCAGACGTATTACCCTGCCTGACTTCAAATTCTACAAAGTGAGAAAAATTAAAATAGCATGGTATTGGTGGAAAAATAGATACAAAGACCAATGGAACAGAATTGGGAGTCCAGAAGTAAATCTCTGCATATGTAAGCAAATAACTTTCAACATAGGAGCCAAATGATGCAATGGAGAAAGGAAAGCTTCTTCAATCAATGGTGCTGGGAAAACTGGAAAGCCACCTGCAAAAGAATGAAATGAGACTGTTGTCTATCACCATGCACCAAAATTCACTCAAATGAATTAAGGACGTGAATCCAAGACCTGAAACAATAATTTGCGTAGGAGAAAACATTCATGGATCTTGGATTTAGAGAGGATTTTATCATTTTGACCTCAAAAGCAACGGAAGTAAAAGGAAAAATAAATGAATGGAACTACCTCAAACTAAAAAGCTTCTTCACAGTAAAAGAAGCCATCAACAGGGCCAAGAGGGAACTATCTAAATGGGATGATATATTTGCAAAGAAATCCTTCAATGAGGGCCTAGTAGTCAAAATATACAAAAAACTCATATAACTCAATAACAATAAAAAACGAGCAATCTAATTACAAAATAGGCAGACCTTAACAGACACTTCTCCAAGGAAGACAAACAAATGGCCAACAGACATGTGAAGAGTTGCTCAACTTCAGTAGTTATTAGAGAAATGCAAATCAAAACCCCAATGAGATATCATCTCACACCTGTTAAGAATGTCTATCATCAACAGAACAAGTAATAGCAAGTGATAGAGAGGTTGTGGGCAAGAAGAAATTCTCATACACTGCAGGTGGGAATGCAAATTGTTACAACCTCCACAGTGTGGAGGTTCCTCAAAAAACTCAAGAATTACCATATGACCCAGCAACCCCTCTCCTGGGTATTTACCGAAAACACCAGAAAACATTTATTCGTAAAGATATATGCACCTCGATGTCCATAGTAGCATTATTTAAGATGTCCAAGACATGGAAACAACCAAAGTATCCAACAATAGATGATAGGATAAAGGAGAGGTGGTTCATATATACAATGGAATATTATTCAGCCATAAGAAAAATCAAATACTTCCATTTGCAACAGCATGGATGTATCTTGATATAACATGCTAAGAGAAATAAATCAGACAGAAAAAGTTGAAAATATGACCTCATTCATATGTAGGATATAAAACTGAAAGCAGCAAACAAACTTCACAAACAATCATGAACATGGACTGTGGATTAGTGGTTACCAGAGGAAAACAGAGGCGAGGAGAAGTAATGGGATAAAAAGGATTAAATACTTGGTAACTGAAAGAAATCTAACTTTTGTTGATGAACACACAATGTAATATACATTTCTGACATACTGTTGAATTGTACACTTGAAGCTTATTTGGTTTTATTAATGTCACTTCTATAATTTTTAATTAAAATAAAAAAGAATACCAACATATACACAATATAAGTCCCAGAAGAGCAGGTGAAAAAGAAAGGGTAAAATATCCTTCACAAAAATATTTTCAAATTTACATATGTCAAAATAATTGTTATAAAATAAAAAAGACATGAAATGCTGATGTACTACAGCATGCATGAAGAAGAGCATTATTAAAGCATTGTGAAAAAAGCCAGATGGCAATGATCTGATTCCAGTTGCAGAAAATATCTAGAGTAGGAAAATCCATAGAGACAGAAAGTATTATTAGTGTTACTTTAGCCTGGAGGAAGGTTGAATTGGGAGAGACTGCTTAATGTATGTGAGGCTTATTTTTAGGGTGATAGAAATCTTTTAAACACTAGACGGTGGTGATGGTTTTATAACTCTATAAATATACCTTAAATATTTGAATTTTACATTTAAAATGGGTAAATTGTATATGAAGTTTACCTCAATAAAGCTGTTTAATAAAAAAAATAGTAAAGAAATCAACAAGAACAAAACAGATCAATAACATTGACTACCTGAATAATATATTTTTTAAAATAATAGCTAACCTAGGATTGATGCATCTACAGTGGCAAAAGTCATTAATTAACAATCATAACTATAAAAATTTTAATTTACATGGTGCTTCTATATTTATTATTTCATTGGAGACATTTGCCAGCACTCTGAGAGAGGATGGCAGTTAGCCTTAATTATACAAAAGAAAAAGAGGTCAGCTGATTTATTCAATGTGAGTGGCACAAGATGGGCCCAGACTGAGACTTTCTAAATCCTAATTCAGTGCCTTTCCTTCTAAATTATGCAAACCCTTGTGGCAACCCAATTGGAATCACATTGTATTACTCCCTGTAGGTGAATATGGAAACTTAGATATTAGAAGAGGCAATCACAAAGGTGAAAATTACAATACAATCTCGGTTGTGTTCTTACTGAGTATTTGTTGTTAGGGAGGCTGAAGAAATGTTCTAAATCATTTGCTTGTGGCCTGGAATGGTGCAGAGATCTGTTTCAGACTTATCACTCATTGATCCAGCAACACCAAGTCAATTTGGTGTCTAATAAATGCAAACTGTGTAGGCAGGGGAAGATTTGTTCCAGACTGACACCTGGTAACCTTGTAGAGCAGCCATGTTTTTATAGATTGACTGGTTTCTCTTATAGCATCTTAGCACTCTTCCACTAGGTCTAAATTCCCTCTTTCCTGGGCATCTTTATGTCATCTTTGCCCAAGAAGCTTGTTCTGTTTGTTTCATAAGCAAAGCAGAGTATCTTTCAGATGCTCTATGTAGGACCTAGAGGTCACCTGGTTTTCTAAGCTACAACCTAAAATCTAGACTGAGTTTCTCACTCTGATTCTAGCTGAATCTTATATAAGAGAATCTGTGACCCTCATATAGCAAAGAGATTAAGAGTACAGGCTCTGGAACTGGACTTTTTGGATTTGAAATCTAGCTCTATTTGCTGTGTGATCTTGGTGAAATTACTTGACCTTTCTGTACTTCTGTTTTTCAACTGTAAGGTGAGGAAAACACATCTCATTGTGAAATTTTCAAGCATTAAATACAATTATAGATGTAAATTTTTTAAAGGAGTACCTGAATCTTCTTTTTAGTCATTCTACTTCCAATAATAATAATAATAATAATAATAATAATAATAATAGTAATAAGCATTATTATTTAAGCAAGCTGACAGCTTGAACTTATCCTGGGGGCTTTCCTGTGATACCTGTTTTTTTAAACTTTCAATTTTATTATTTTCATGTATTAGCCACAACAGCCTTATAAGTTTCATAGGGTTATTGATAGTAGGTTTTCCCCATTTTTTATATAAGAAAATGTTAACACACTACTTTGTCATAAAGCTGGGTCTAGGACCTACATTTTAGGATTCTTTCATAGGGCTCTTATTTTTAATTAAATTTATTGGGGTGACATTGAATATAAAATCGTATAGGTTTCACATGTATAATTCAATGATATGTCATATGTATATTGTATTGTGTGTTCACCACCTAAAGTTAAATTTTCTTTCATCATCATAATATAGCCTGCTGCCTTTGGTCTAGTTAGCATTTGCCCAGAGCAGCAAAATACTTGGTTCAAACCTTGGCAATAAATTTTTAATACCTGTACCCACCTCTCCAATTAAGTCACTTAAATGTCTATTTTGTTGTAACATATGTTACTTAGATTAACTCTTTTTTGTCTAATATTTAGCATAATTGAAGATGAATTTCAAGTTGTAAGCAGTGAACATGTTTCTACTCCTACTTGTTATACATGAAACTTGAGAGGGCTATAGATTTTACTGAATCACAGTGCAGAAGATGCATGACAAGAGTTCTATGTTAATACTTGTTATTTGCAAACTATGGAAGAAAGTAATATCTCTGGTTGTTCAATGCCATATTTAAAGCCTATTACTTTTCAAGATACTATATTAAAGATGTTACATTTTGGATAAGTATGTTACTGTTGAAATTACTGTGAAATTTAGAAAACCGCAACAAAATTCATTATAAGAGGAACTGAATATGATTGTTTACTTGGGGAAATAAATAGCTATTATTCTTCCCCTCGAAAGCCATCATTTGCCAGATAAGAGGTCCTATATGCAGTACATAAAATTCTCAGCCTATCTCCTGAAAAAAAATGATTTATTCATCTTTTTTATTTACTAAAATGTTATGGTTGTATCCATGAGACATCAGAATAACTGGCTAATTCCCTGAGAAAATCAAACTAGTGCTTCAGGCTTTATGTATTTATTCAGGCTCTCATCACACAGAAATTGAATTTTTTTTTAATATTAGAATTCAGTCAGACTACAACTTATTTGGTGAATAAGTGAGGTCCATCAAATAGCTGTTGAGTAATTAGATACTAACAAACTTTTAAAAAAACTCTTGATTTTACCAAATCTGTCTTATTTTTCTAAAACAACTGATTTATGTCTAGGCAGTGATCTTTCTTTCCTCTTAGCTTAAAGTTCATTCATCTAAAAAAGAGAAAAATAAAAAGAGCAAACAACAAGCTATTAAAAATAGCTTCATCAAATACTATAAAGGCTTAAATTGTTTTCTATGTTGCACCAAAATAGTTTAATTTTTTAAAAACTTACTAAGGTCCCCAATAAATAAATGCACAAAGAACATAAATACATAGTTCAAAAGAGAAGAAATAGAACTCTTCAGCATCACTGATACCCAAACAAGTGCATACTAAAAGAAAAAAATACTTTTAATTTACTAAGTTCAAATAGACATTAAAAAAATGATCCTCAAAGTTGCCAAGGGTACAATAAGAGGGGATTTTTCCCACACGTTGCTAATGGCAGTGTAAATCATTACATACCCCCAAACTCCAAATTGTTCAAACCTTTGGCATATTGATTCAAATTTTTGGAATCTGCCCTAAGGATATAATAAAAATATTTAAGATTATCATGTTATCTTTTTATGACCTCAGTTATAATAGTTAAAAATAGGGAGAGAAAAATATAAATACTCAACATTTGTGAATGTGAATGTAAATTATGGTACATCCACTTTACAATGCTATTAAAAATCATGGTTATAGACATTGCATAAAATATGCAGAAAACATCTAGACTGAAGGAAGCAACATGAGAAAATGTATGTGTATGTTATGACTAGAACAAAATGAACCAGAATGACAGCAGTCACTCTTATAGGCTGATAGGATTATGATGGAAATCTCTTTCTAAATTTTGTGAAGATGCAAGCAATTTTGCTACTTTTATAGCTCCTTGCTACCCCTGACCCCCGCCACAACATAACAAGTTACTACTGGAGTGTTTCCTTAAGGAAAACAAAGAAGTATGAGAAAAGAATCAGCCAAGAGTTCATATTCCATTTAAGGACTGTCAATTTCAGTGTTTTCTAAATCAGTCAATCTGCATCCATGAAAAGGTCGTTGTTGAGGAAAAAAAATATTGTAATACTTTCTAAGAGTACTATTACCCTTTGGTATCTATTTTCCAGGCAGTGGGTGGCCTCCTTTCTTGTTTGTTATGCTATGAAGGCCTGTTCTTCTTGAGCAATGTCCTATGACCTTTTTTTTTTATGGAGTAGAGTGAGCTTTTTTGGTGAAGGTCTCCACCTGTAAATAGTTTTCTGTGGGTAAGACAAGACTTTCCTGTGCTGAGGGTAAACCAGAAACATTTTTTTACTTGGAGAGGGCATTATATATGATTAAGAACAAGAAAGAGAAAGAATATAACAGGATAGATGAAGAGAAAGGGAAGTTTTCTCATGCACTCATGTGCACACACACACACACACACACACATGCAGACCTATGAATTCAAAAATAATATTTTAAGTAAACTACCCTATAGTAGATTGGAATGTGTGTAAGAGGGATTGGGAGAGGAAGAGGAATAGAAGGGGATGGAGAGGAGTGGAGGAGAATGATAAATAATGCAAATTTGGTCTTGGATATACCCACCAGTTTCTGTTTTGTTCTGTTTTGTTTTTGGCTAATCAACCTAAGCTTACTTTAATTTCATATACAATCATGGGATTTTAGAGCTGGACAAGTTCTTTGAGATAATCTAGTCTTCTTATGACATTTAGAGCAACTAGAGGCACTGATATACCTAAGGCCACTCTGCCAGTGTTCTGAAATACAGAGTGGAGTAGTGATTAAAAGTATGGCCTTTGGAGCTAGATTGTCTGAATTGAAATCTCAGCTCTACAGTTTAGTAGTTGGTTCCTTGATTTTTCTTTATCTAGAAAATGGGGATAAAATAATACTTATAATGTGGGATCCTATAAGAATAAAAAGAATTAATACATGTAAAGCACTTAAGGCAGTGCCTAGGACGCCTGATACCTGATCACTACCATATGAGTTAACTGCTGGTGCTACTGTTACTGTGATAATTCTGCCATTTCCAGGCCAATGATTTCCACATACCAAAGTGTCTCTCCATGGCCTTATACTGACTAAAGAAGCAAACATAAACTTCCATGGGTTTCCTCTGAAGTCACCTTGGAGTTTATCTTGTTACCAGCTAGAAAGTGAAAAACACAAGAGTAAACCCCAGATGGTAACATTTGAATTTATTCTATGTGATCTATCTGAATGGGTCTCCTGCAGAAACAAAGATGATTGACTTCTTTTTTATCATTCTCTTCTATAACATCATGTGTATTACCTATACTTTGCTTTTTGGTTCCTCAGGAAACTAAGGATTGATCTACCATATGATCCAACACTCTTCTACTTGGTATTTACCCCAAAGACTTGAAAACCCATATTCGAAAATATATTTGCACATTAATGTTCATAGCAGCATTATTCACAGTGGCCAGGGTATGGAAGCAACTGAAGTGCCCAATGATAAATGATAGGATAGCTGTTATCAACAGAACAAATAATAAAAAATGTTAGAGAGTATATGGAGGAAAAGGAACCCTCATACACTGCTGGTGAGACTGCAAATTGGTACAACCTCTATGGAAAACAGTACAAAGATTCCTCAGAAAACTGAGAATTCATCTACCATATGATCCAGCTATCCCTCTACTGGATATTTTTCCAAAAGACTTGAAAACCCATATCTGAAAAGATATCTTCACAGTGATGTTTATAGCAGCATTATCTATGGAGGCCGGGATATGGAAACAACCAAAGAGTCCTATGATGGATGAATGGATAAAGAAACGGTGTTCTATGTATACAATGGAATATGATATAGTCATAAGCAATGAAACACTGCCATTTGAGACAACAGGAATGGACCTAAAGATAATCATCTAAGTGAAATAAGCCAAACAGAAAAAAATTGAAAATATGTTGGATATAAACCTAAAGACAACAATTAAACAGGATAAACAGAGTCTCATGGACATAGTCTATAGACTAGTAGTTACCAGAGGTTAGGGGGTGGGGGAGGTGGAGGTAATGGGGGTAAAGGAAGTCAAATATGTGGTGATGGAAAGAAATCTAACTATGAGAGGTGAATACACAGTGTAATATATATATATATATATATATATATATATATATATATATGCCTTATTTTTAAAGTGTATAGCTGAAACTTATTGGATTTTGTTAACCAATTCCATCATAAAATATAAATAAATTTTAGAAAATTATATTTATCAAAATATAGAGAAATAAAAAATTGTTTTTATGTGAATAGTATTGTATGTACATTTGGTTTTTATGAGTAAACAGTATCATTATATCTAAACAACATTTGCTTGTCAGTAGATCTCCAGGATGTTATGTTGGGCACTGAATGCAAAAGTCAATTAATCAAATATGAGTCTATTCTTTACCTGAGAGTATTTGGAACAGCACCTATTCAGAATTACTATGCTTTTAATGCTTGTTAGATTTAAAATATTAAAGTTTTTATTAATGTTTTTCCATTTCTTTTGTTTTCAAGAAGTGAACTATGTGTGAGTGAATTCAGGCTCTGCCTCTGAAGGCTTTGGTAAATACCATAGATATATACCTTCACAGCTCTTGGCACACAGAGTCGTGTGTTCCTCCATATCAAATGCTTAAAGAGACATGGAATATATCCAGCCATTTGGGTCCCACTGGCACAAATTTTAAGATAAGAAATTGTTGAGGGTCAGGAAGAAGGGGGAGGATTATTTTCTTTTGGTTTAAACCAATTTTGTGGTTTAAAGGAAGATTGCTTTCCAGGACATTCAATAACCTTGAATAGGTGTGATATTCCTGTCTGATGAATAGCTATGAATAAGTTTGAAACAGCTATAAGAATGAATCTCTCTCTCTCTCTCTCTCTCTCTCTCTCTCTCTCTCTCTCTTTCTCTCTCTCTCTCTCATTTTCATGTTGCAAATAAACACCCTGAAGGAAAAGAGAATTTCTAGATTTCCATACATAGAAAACAAGTGTGATTTTAACATGATAAATTATAGATGCCAAAACTTAGCATGAACATTAGGAATTAGAAGTAATTTTTTTTTCATTTTTAACTTTGTTAGCTTTGCATAAAGTTAAATATAAAATCATGACCAACTGAGGCTTAAGAATGATTGCTATTTTGGTCATACCTCTGCTATGTTAATCTCAGTCAGAGTGAACAAAAGATTTGGTTGAAAAAGCAAGTGAGAGAAGGGCACTGTGCTTTTGAAAATAAAATAATAACTTTTATCTCTATATTATAACAGAAAGTACTTTAAATTATTTTTTTAAGTATAAGGGCCTTGATTGATATTTTTGCATTATCAATGTCCCTATGTGGAAAACAACTGTTTACTCCTACTTGGTGAACTCCCATTCTCTAATGAACAAATAACTCTACGTATGAGTTAGGCAAAATAAAGTTAGATGAATTTCATTGCTTAAAGAGCAAAAGTACGATTCTCAGCTGCAAAACTGCATCTCTGGAAGTCTGCTGTTTGTACATTTCTCAATCTGCCCTGTTTGTAGCAAAATTAAGCCCTATAATTCAGGTAACTCTGTACCTCCTGAACAACATGCAACAGGAACATTTAAAAAGGCAATTAAAACTGGCCTTATAAGATCAATGCTCAATGGAATTTCACTGTTTGTGGTGATGTTGTTGGTGATGGACAAATAAGCTAATTGGGTACAGTCTCTCCCCAATATCTTCATCTTTGATGGCCAACATTTCATTGTCTTTCTTTATGAGTCATTGCATTCTGCTTTGTGATAAAGTTGTTTTTATCACTTGCATTAAGTTCTGAGTTCCTTTGGCAGAGAATATGAACTATTCGTTTCCACATTCTCTCTTGCCCCTTTTGAGTTCTTGGCAATTGTTTACTCATTTATTCAATAAATATTGATTAATTGTTTACTATATGCCAAACATTGTGCTTATTCTGGGGTTATAGTGATGAATATAACAGATAAAAGTATCTACTATCATGGAGGTTACATTTTAATGTAGAGAGACAATGGCAGACAATAAACAAGCAAAATATATATTGTGTCATCTAGTGACAAGTACTATAAAAGTCAAGAAGGAGGATGATAAGTTACATTTTTTAGTGGTTTACAATGGGAGGTTGCAAAGGCCCTAAGGTAGAAATATGCTTGATATTTTCAGAAACAGAAAGAAGGCTAATGCATCTAGAGTGCTTGAGATAGGGGGAAATATCAGAGGATGCTTTGGGAGTGGTTATGGTAGGGAGAGGTGTACCTGGAAGGTGCCTTATAGATCATTGTAAGGATTTTGGCTTTTATTTTGAAGGAAACAGGACATTATTGCTACTTCTGAGCATAGATTCCTTCTGGCTGTAGTGTGGGGAATGTGCCACAAGCAGCAATTCAATTAGGTGGTTATTGCATTAATCCAGGTGGGAGATGATGGTTTGAACCAATGTGGTAGTGGAGAAGTGGAGAGCATTGAATTCTGGTTGTATTTCAAAGGTAGCATCAACAGGATTTACTGATGGGCTGTATGTGAGATGTGAAAGACAGGAATCCAAGATGGCTTTAAGTTCTGAGGCCTAAGCAAACAGAATGTACTTGCTATTTAGTGGAAAAGACTGTAAGTGGAGCAAAAGTTTGGAAGGGGTGGGAGTCAGGAGCTCAGCTTTGAATATAGGTAAAGATATTGGGTAGACAGCTGGACATTCAAGTATGTGGTTTGACGGAGAGACCTATGCTGGAGCTATAAATTGGGGGAATTATGAGAATATAGACAGTATGTGGAGCCATGAGATGAAATTAAATTATTATTGAATCATCAGTGTATGTCCATATGTAATACTTATCTACTTTTTCTGCAAGTATGCTTATCTCTGATATTATTTTAAACCAAACTAAATGTCTTTGTAGACCATTTAGAGAATCTTTAGGTTTAGGGGTTAGTTTTTATAATGTGCATACCTGGAGTATTGTTTAGTGTTATAGGAGATATGAAGAAGTGCAAGACTCAAATTTTGCCTTCAAGGACCTTAATATTTAGTTAGAGAAATAAGATTTTGGCTTGTGAATTTTTGTTCACACTACAAGGCATTATATAGCATCGAATGAATATCAGTCAGTCCATACACTTTATTGAGTGTTTTTGCCATATGTGTTTACCATACATGAGATAGGAATTCCAAAATGTGAGATACTCTATATAAGGAGCCACCATCTAGATATCTATAGATTTCTTTGAAAGTACATCTGGTAAAAAGCTGCAGAAAAAGAAAAGAGTCAATTTCACTGCAAAAGAAAATCATAAAGGTATTTAGTTTCAAACTAGGTTTTTTAACATTGTATGAAAGGACCAAGTTACAAAGTTGCAGCAGTGAATGAAGGTGATAATAAAATTAACGAATGAATGAAAATAAGCAAATTCTTTTAGGGCTTAAAACTTTTCAGTGAACTTTGACACCTCAGATAACATTTTATATTCTTGAACCCAAGTAAGGTGCTAAGTGCTAAGTAAGGCTGATAATACCTTGACGGGCCCTAAGAGCCTCAGTGGCTCTTAGCCCAGTATTCTGTGCAGAATGGGGTTTTCAGTGATTTTTCATGAAGTTTAAAATGTTTATTTCTAAACCCAATTTAGATCCTGCTGTTCTTATACCAGTATAGTCACCAGAAGTGTTGTTTACATCCTCTCTATAGTATGAACAAGAAGTTACCACCACATAACTTATTAAAAATGCTGTGTAAGCTTAAGGGTCAAAAACCAAAATATGAACACAAAGAGCTCAGTGCCCCTCAAGGACACTAGTATTTCATGAGCCTTTCACTCAGGAACCTTCCCTGTCCTAAATGCAATATTAAACCAGAAGCAAGAAGGTGTTTTTTTTTTTTTTCTGGGTGTAGTTCTTTTACCAGTTTTTATTTCAAATGTGGGATGTGATGGGTTAATATTTGTACTCTTGGCCACCTTCAAATCTTATAATATTTTTTAATCTATCTACTGACTTTAAAGACATACACATATCACAAAACAACATTGTCCTTTATTTGCAATGCAATACAAATATTTTTGAATGTTGTGTTTTTTACCTTGAGTATTTTCTGAGCCTACAACCTCCAGCTTAATCCTTAATGCTTGACAATGTATGCATGTAACTCAAAGTGTTATTATTGCCTCTGGCTAGTTTTATGTAGATGTCGTCTAGTTTGTCTTTTGCTCCACTCCTTTGATAATTTTATCAGGACCAATTATAAATCTTCCAGATGCATTTCCTTGCAAAAGGACAAATCTGAGAAGGCTTGTATTTTTCCCTCTTTCAGGACTGCTTACATTAAAGGAGTTCCTCTTTCTTTTTTTCATGAAACTGAGCTTCCTTAATCAGAGATGGAGCAAACAGACTGTAAACCCTACCAGCTTCTGTCAAAAGTCAAGCATGAAATGGATCTAGCCTATACTAGTTCTTCCGATGAGAGTGAAGATGGAAGAAAACCAGGACAGTCATACAACTCCAGAGAAATTCTGCATGAGTATAATCAAGAGCTGAGGATGAATTACAATAGCCAGAGTAGGAAGAGGGAAGAAGCAGAAAAATCTACTGAAGGTATGTTTTTATTGGATTTTTGTAATCAATATTATTTTTCATTAGAGAATGCTTGTGTGCATCAACTTATATTTCAAAAACAAATTTACTGATGTTAACTGATTAATTAACCACACTGCTTACATATGCTTAGTGAATTTGTTTCATATGCCAATCCAACTGAGGTTATAGGTCATGTGTGCTTTTCATGAATTATGCATGAATTTGGAAGCAGCAATTCTCTTATCAGAACATTCAAAATTTGTCTAATCCTACAAATAGCCATTTATAGATTGAAGGATAAATAATTTATAGTAAGATGAAAAGTAAATACCTAAGTGCTTTTTTCAAGCCATATGGGATGAAAGTCTCCAATAAATATTTGGCTTCTAAAAGAGCTTTAGAAAAGTTAGTGAATACCACCAAACAGAGGTCCATAAAGTCTGTCCATAGAATGCTGAAACCTTGTGCAGCACAGTCTGAAGGGAAAGTAAGAATTTGTTGGAACCCTTCCTGCCACAACCATTATGTGGAGCATATCCTTTGGTCTGTCAGTTATAGATTGACAAGAAAGTTTCTAGTACATAGAAACAGGTCAATAGAAATATTATTTTCTTATTTATTTTAAATTGATAAATGATCAGTATTAGACACTTTTAATTACGTAGAAAAAGATACTGACATTGGTACGCATTACCTTTTTTTAAGAATAAGTAAATGCTGAGATGAAAAAAAAATAGATTTGATTATCTAGATCAGCGGTTCTCACTGTGTGGACCCTGTATCATCAGTAGAGCAAAACCAGTGAGCTTGTTAGAAATGCAAATTCTCAGACCCTACCCCAGCCTCACTGAGTCAGAAACTCTGAGGGTGGAGTCTAACTATCTGGTTTAGGGATTTCTGATGCTGACTCAAGTTTGAGGACTATTGCTTCATCCCTTTGAAATCTCTTTTCAGCTTTAATGATCACATTTATTTGGGTGATTTACAAATATTTATCGTAATCCCTATCCTCTTTCCTGAGCTAGCTGTAAATTTTCCATTACTTGCTGGACATTTCCAAATGAATAACCTACTGGCAACTCTAAATCAATATTTTGAAAATGAAGCAATTATCTTAGCATCCCAATTCCACTCCTCTTCCTTAGAATGCATCATCTGTTAATGGTGCTGCCCTTCTCTCCAGCTATCCACATGCACTTTCTGTATCTAATCAGTTGCCTCTTCCAGCAGATTTAACCTCTGCATGTCTCAAATCCATCTTCTCATCTCCATTATCATTATCACTACTCTAATTATATCTGACATAGACTGTTATTTGTTTTCTAACTTATCTCCTTGGACACCACGTCATCCCTCTTCAATCCTATTGCTGTCCTGTTACCTCTTTTTTGGAATGTCTTTTACTTCTATCTCCATTATCTATATTCAACTATCTTCAAGGTCTAACTTACCAGCATCTTTGCCATGGAGCCATCTACTATCTTACCTGCCACCATCACCACTCCATTGTAAAGGTGATCTCCTTTTCCTTGAACTTCAAGGATACTTTCTTTGTTTCTATTTCTACTTTTTATTACTTTTATATATTATCTCCTAGATTGTACACTCAACAAAGATGGGAATCATGATTTATTTATTAATCTCTATTTTTCTATAATACTTTGCATATAATAAATGCTATAATTTTTTATTTAAGGAACATATTGCCATCAACTGAAACATAAGTACTTATGCATTGAAAACTGCTTTTTAAATAATAACATTGGTGCAGTTTACCTTTTTAAAGAATAAATCAAGGCTGAGATAAAAAAAGGGGGGAAGGATTTGATTATCTAGATCAGTGGTTCTCAAAGTATAACCTAGGCCAGCAGCAGCAGCAGCATCACCCACAAATTTGTTAGAAATTCAAATTCTCAGGTGACACTTTAGACCATGTAAAATGTAGTTATTACAAGTGAAAACTACTGTATTCTAATGAGTATTGGAATTTTATAGTAGAAAAACTTTAAATTGAGTCAAAGATTTAGTCATGCTAACATTCAAATATAAAGTAAATGTCTATGATATTAATTATATTACTCATGTTTAGTTCTTAATATAATTGGTAAAAGTTTTATACGTGATTTTTCCCAAGCAATATATTTTAATGTTCCTTATCAATTAAGCTAAAGACAGTGTAAATTTGCTACAAAATAATTTTATCCTTCTCCCTAACTGGAAATTGGGAAATGCTTTCCTGTGGGAATTTTTTTTTGGCTCTATTATGCTTCAGAAATGTGTAGTTCCCATTAAAATATTTCTCTATATAAGTTTGTCTTTACAGAATGTGAACTTATAGTTGAGAGTTGTGGGTTATAGGATTGGAGTGTAGAGTGCTTGGCTTAATATATTATTAGTGTAAATAAGAATACATTTGTAGTAAGAGTTCTAAAAATATAAACAGTTTTTTTTTTTTTTTTCACTGAGCCAGTATAAAGAGCTGGCCAGTCTCAGATTTTGTTTCTGTGTATTGTGATCAAAATGAATTTTTGGGTGAGAGAAGTTTGTTGTCTACGATGCCATCCTAACTCCCTTTTCAATAACCTACAATTACTCAATAGTTGTATTTTGTACTTGCTATGTGTCAGGCCTTGATTCAGATGCTGGGGATGGGGATAACTATGATAGTTTCTGCTTATAGGAAATTACTGATGTGGTGGAGAATATAGACATCAAATAAATCACTGTAATTAAATGTAATAAGTGCTTTTATAGACAAATAAAGGGCTATAGAAGAACACAAGGAATCAGGGTCTTATAGAAATGTAATATGTGATCTAGGTCTTAAAATGTGAGTAAGACTTTACTAGGAAAAGGACATGCCAAGAGGTTTGATTAACAGGTACAAAAGCATAAAGCTGTAAAAGGACCTGGAACAGTGAAGATTTTAATATGGCTACAGTGAGGATCCAGATCATGAAAAGTCTTGCATGCTCAATTTAGGAGTTCTTTTTATCCTTTGAGCATAAAAAAAAAAAAAAAAAAAAAAAAAAACAAAAAAAAAAAAAAAAAATTTTAAGTGATGGAGAATTTAATGATGAATTATATATTTTTTATAATGAGATGTATAAAAGAGAATTGTAGATGTGTATGTAGCAATATAGAATATTTACTCAATTGGGGAAAATTGGATAAAGGGAGGCAATCTGTGAAGGTACTGAATCAACCCAGGCTAAGAATGGTGGTGAATGTTTAAACTCTAGTTTTATCAGTGGAGGTGGAGAAACATATTCAAGAAATATTAGTGTGGTAGAATTGTTAGAACTTGATAATTGATTACTTGTCAAGGGTAAAAAAGGTAACAGAGTGAAGGATGACTAAATTTTAAGTTTTGGAAACTAATAGGATGGAGATCTATTTACCAAGAGAAGGAAAATAGAAGGAGGGGGTTTGGAAGGGGAAAAAAGGTTTATTTCTGGACTTGTTAAGTTTAAGATGTTGGGGGGACATTCAGGTGGATTTTCCATTAAGCAGTTGAAAACGTGTGTTTCTAGAGTTCAGGAAAGATCTGGACAATTTATATAAACAGATCTGAGTACATTAGTGTCTTATAATAGGAGATAACTAGAGATGGATGAGATTACCCAGGAAGAATGTGTAGATAAAAGGATAAAAAGGATAAAAAAATTTTTTTCTAAATTGGGTATGAAGCTAGGAAAAAAATCTAAGGACATAAAGCTGAATCTATCATCCATGTATTGATATAAACACACTTTCGACATTTTAAAAACTTTCAGTGAGCACCACCCTTCAGTGCTATGTATTATATATATTAAAGTATAAAGATCCAGGAGGTGAAAGATAAGAAACTCAGATTTTATCTGCCAATGACTTACTGATTTTTAGAGATACCTAGGTGGGAAAATAAGTACCTTTTTGGGAGAGAAATGAATTATCCTACATTAGGCAAAACTGTGGGCCCAATGAACATCTTTTTTGTAAGGTCTAGAATTCCAGTTGTTTTACTCCACATATTTACTACCTGTGAATAAGAGAAAATGTTCTTAAATTTCACATACATATGTCAGTGTTAGCATCTTGAATCAACCTAGCTAGAGTTGAGTCTGATTCATTATTTTTAAGAAATAAAATTATCAGAATATTGTTCAGTGTTAAGTCAGGAAGGAAGAAAGAAAACAAATTGATTGGGCACCTACTATAGTAACAGACACTGTACTAGAAGCCTTTTGAGCTTACGAGCTGTGCAACCTTAAGCAAGTCAGTGCAAGACACTGAGCCTGTTTCTCATCTGCAAAATTAATTTCTTCATCATCATCAAAATAATAATAATAATAATAATAATAATAATAATAATAAATCTTGAATGGTACATACTCTGTTCCAGGACTCTGCTAAGTGCTTTACAATTTATTCCTCATGAACACCTCATGAACTCCCATATTATATCTTAAGGTTGTGAAAAGGCTTAATTGTGATCATAAGTGTGAAAGTGTTTAGGAACTCTATAAATATTAGTTTCTGTTCATTTCCTTATGAGGTATGAGATATTATTTCCGTTTACAGATGAGGTAACAGAAACTTGGAGAAAAATAACTTGCCAGATTTCTGCAGCTAAGAAGTGGTCAGAGTTGGATTAGAAATCAAGTCTATGGCTTCAAATTTCCTATTGTTCACCATGCTACACTGCCTCCCATATCATATCTTGAGGTTGTTAAAAGGCTTAATTGTTATCATAACTGCGAAAGTGTTTAAGAGCTCTATAAATATTAGTTTTTATTCATTTCCTTCCCAACAACCTTGCCAGCCTCTTTATGTTCCAAGGTGATTTAGAAAGTATTTCCTTTCTGATTATCTTTAGAAAAAGACACAGGTATGGTATATAATTTATAATGAAGTATTCCTGAGTCTGGTTGTTAGTTTCCACTTTTTAGAGAAAATAGTGTGATTCAGGACTTGTTTTGGGAAACTATTAATAAGAGGAAATACTTGATCCCATCTGATAGTATCTTCATATTCTTACCTTTATTTGCCAAGAAAACAATCCCTCCCATTTACACATAGAATGCTGGATTCTAAACCTGATTTTTTTTCCAAAATATTTTAAATTAAGGGTTGGACACTAATCTAATATTATTCACAATTCTTCACTAACAGAATGAATAAGCCCTAGGCAAGCTCATTTTATATAATTTTAGCAGGTGTCCAATAGCAGTGGTAGATTTCCTAGAGGTACACAGGCTAGTGATTGTTCCCAAGCAGCCTCACTCCCAAGAAAGGCATCTATTAACTAAGAAATTAGTATAAGAGAAATGAAAAAAATAAGTGTTTGGACATATAAACCAAGGACAATAATTTTAGTTATGAGAATTGCCCTATAATTTGTTTATAATAGATAAGGTTAGTTCTGAATCTAGGCATTTAACTGAAAAGTAATTATGAATGAAAAGTCATCTGTGCCTAAAAGGAGTTATGGAGAGGACCTATTACAAATCCCAGGAGATCTTCAACTCCTGAGATACTACAGATGACACTAATATTTGTTTCTTTCTTCTTAACCTGCTCTTTGTAGCTCCTCTTTTTCCTAACATGGTTTTTGTTTGGTTGTTTTCTTCTTTATATACTATAACCTAGGCCTAAATCTCTAATTATTGCCATCCAATGGAAGAAATTTAAAATTGCCAATTTGTATTTACCAAAATTACTTATAATCAAAGCTTATCTGTCATCCATCTTTCATTTAGTGTCAAGTGTTTTTGATGTATCTTACTAGGTGGATGAAATTCAGCTTGAAAGAAATGGACACACATGACTACTATTTTTCCCCTCTTTGACCCAGGTTAATAAACTACTTCATTCTGTAGCAGAAGCTGCTCAAATGGCTTTGTCATTTGTAAGTTCAAGGAGTAGACAGAAGGCAAACTTTGAAAAGCACATTTCTTGATTCTTGTTTCAAGCATTTAACAGTAGTATAAACTATCGTTTGCTTATATTTAAACAGTTTGGGTAATAGGTCCTTCAAAAATTTTTTTAAAACTTTTAATCTCAGGGTCTGCATTTATGTAGTAAAGATCACAGATGGCAGATACAAAGTATGGAGCAAGGCTTTTAAAATGAAAATTTTAACAGAATTTGATTATCTATAATGAATTCTGTGCTATGAGCATATTATTCTTCTAGTTGTCACAAGTATCTAGCATGATAATAATGGCTGTCCAGAAATAACTTGGACTATAAAAGAAAAATAAATTACTTAGTAACAACTTCAATTCACTCATGTCTTTCAGCCAGTATCATTTGTTAATAAAAAGTTATATAGCATATAAAACTTGAGCCACTGCTCTTGTCTCATGGCAGACATCCCTAATCAAAGCATGGTCTGTTTTCTTGTTGTGACCAACTCAGCCTCACCAACACAGGATTCTATGAAAGCATTATTAATCAGTTAGAGTTGGCAAAAGAGATGGAATCTATTTCTTATCTGTGGCCTATTTGTATTTACCAAGTTCTGCATTAAAATTCAAAGATATATAGATGAATAGGAAGCACTCTTTGCCCTCAAAGAATTTAAACTACAGTTGGGAAGGCAGATATAAACCAGAAACAGTGATGCAATATGATTGACATTATAATAATGATATTTGTAAAGTACTATGGGAGTCTAGAAGTTAGAACTATGTATTCTGCTTAGGAAATGATAACAATAATTATGAGAAAAATATCTAATGATTTATTAATCACCAGGTACTGCATAAGGCACTATGGATGGATTATGTTATTTAATCTTTCCAACAATTCTGTGAGGCTGGGATCATTATTATTCTTGTTTTACATATTAGTAAAGTGAGGTACAAAGATGCTAATTTGCCCAATAATATAGAAGTAATAAGTAATAAGACTTGGATTGGATTCCAGGCAGTCTGTCTTTAGAGTCCACTGCCAGAACTACTATACAAAGATAGACAGCTCTAAATTCAGATTTTGAGTTCAAGAAAATAGTGTCATTGTGTGTGTGTGTGTGTGTGTGTGTGTGTGTGTGTGTGTGTGTGTGTGTGTTTAGAGTTTTCTATAAATACATGATTCTCAAAGCATTGGTATACAGTTGGAAATAAAGAATGTCAAATATGATACCCTGAAAAACATCAGAATTTAAAATAGTGAGTAGAAGAAAAGAGGTGGTCTCAAGAAGGCAGAGAAGAATCAGAAAAGAGGAATTGTACATAAGCCAAGGATACTTTTTATCAGGAAGATGTGATTGATATTATCAAACACTTCAGAATAAACATGTAGAATGAAAATTGACAAAAGGTACTAAAATAGTTTAGAAGACCCTTGATGACTTTAGACCAGAGATTCTCCACTTTGGCTGGATATTAAAATTACCTGGAGAATTTTACAAATCCCAGTGCCAAGACCATTTCTCAGGCCAATTAAATCAGAATTTCTAGGGATAGGACCCCAGCATTTTTAAAATCTTCTCAGTGGATTCCAATGTGCTTCCCAAACAGAAATTCATTACCTTAGAGAAAACAATTTCAATAATCTTAGAGAAAGAAACCAAATCATGAGGATTTGAAGAGTGAATGCAAGTGAATGTAATGACTGGGATAAGGCTCTGTTGGAGAATGTTTCAGGATCTCAGATGGAAGAAAGGGCTTTGAAAGGGTTCAGTGCTTCCTCGGAGACAGGAAGTAAGTTCTGAAATGGCAAAAGTTGAAGTTCATATCTTGATGATCTCAATTTTCTTGGATAAAGAAGAGAAAAATTATCTACTGAAAGTGTGGTTCAGGTCATGAGTCTCAGATGAGTAATGAGAGAGGTTTTTGACTAGGCCAGGGTGGAGATGTACATACATATCTGGAGCTCAGGTGAGGTGGGACTGACGATGGAGATGTGAAAATATTAATGACACTTACTATGATTGACAAATATTATATGTCAGATACTCTGCTGAGGGACTACACATATAGTTTTTATTTAGTTTTTATCACAACTCTGTGATGTATAGATAATCATCATGACCTCTATTTTATAGAGTTACATAGCCTGAGTAAATAGCACAATTGAGGTGTAAAGCCATGATTCTCTGACTAAAGCCTAATTTCATTCTACTACATGATTAGGTGCAGCTCTAGTAGATGATGTCTGCACTGGTCATCAAGCTTTAAAATTCATTCTCATTTAGAAAACAGTGGTTTCCAAACAGAATTTAATGCCAAACTGAAGTTGGAAATTCTATATTTTGGGGGTTCCACTCTGTATCAAATTTATGGAAGATAAGATATATATTTTGTGTGATGAAGTTTTGTCTTCTAATGAAAAAGGAACTCTGAACTGTATTCCATGTTGTTACCAGTCAGATTGTACCATTCTTCTGAAAATCCTTCAATATCTCCCAATGCTCAGAATAATGGTTCTCACAGTGGGAGGCAGAGGAGGAGGCACTACTAAATGCGTTGAGAATTTGATCAAAGTTCTGAATCTTCTTTTCAGATAAAAAATGCACACATCTATAGTATGTCATACATTTCAAGGGGTTCAGGAAGCCCTTGTCCTTCTGCATCCAAGAACCATGGGTTAAGGGAATTTCATCTCCCCTTAGTTAACGCAACTAAAATCTTCCAAGATTTAGCACTAAAAAAAGAAGCTATTGGGGTGGGAGGCCACCAAATAGTAAACCCAGCCTCTGAATTTCACCTTCCCTTGGTATTATGTCACCTTGGTTTACTACTACCATCATCAACTAGGAAGTTTTCCACTCTGCTAAATCCACAAGTGGTAGAGATTTTGTTTCTAAGAAGGGAGGCAGTATTTTTTTACATATAAATGCTTTTCTAAAGTTATGCTGATGTGTGCAAAAATATATTGTACAGGCATATTTGGAACCCAGTTTTGGAAAAGGGAAGGGAAATAGGTGGGAAAATAGTGGAACGTTATTTACAGTGATGCATTATAGAAGTTGAACTTTCAAGCATCCTTCTGAATGTCATAATTTCTATAAAACTCGCATTTTCCTCTTCTTCAGTTAGCTACTAATATAGGTAGCCACAGTCAATCACAATTTTTCACTACTTAGATATCAAATCATTATCAAATGGTAGCATTCACCAAGTAGGGCTAAATTTGGTGGAAATAATTTAGGAAATAGATTCTTAAAACTAACTTTATGAAACAATACATGGTCACCATTAATTGCAGAAATATTGCAAAAGTGTGGTTTTTCCTTTGACTCCCTCTCTCTTGTTGATGGACATTCTTTACCCAGGAATAATTCAGTTACTTTCTCATTTCTTTTACCTTGCTGCTTCTGAGGCTACTACATGGCCTTCTGCTCTCAGCCTGAAAATATCTCTTGCCTATGTACACTCATTCCATTTCTCCTGTATATCCCTGAGGCCACTTTGCAACTATGTTTAAACCTTAAATGTTTCTTTCTAAATCTAGATTAAAACCTACACCATAGTATCAGGGACAGTTTTGGTGCTCTCTTCTTAAATATCTCTTTACTCAGTGGAATTGTGTATATTACTTTGAGGAGATCTACAAAATTTCAGAAAGAAAGGACTATCTCCGTGGCTAAATGTCACATAGATAATTGCTCTGGAAAACAAAGCAACTATCCCCTTTTTACTACATAATTTGATTCTTTTCTTTGGATGCTTCAGCTACAGGGTAGGATTAAAGAGAGCATATAGGTCTGGGATTGGGAAGACCAAGGAGAAAAAAACTTTGTTCTTTTCTTTCTAACACTTTAGGGCCTATTTATTATATGGCTAAACCAAAAGCTAGACAAGGGTAAGTCAGAAAATTGGAATTACAGCCATCATAGATAACATGGCTGAAGCAGAGAGAGTATTGAAGATTCTTGAAAAAAGGAGATTGGTGAAGTATAGAGTGAGGCAATTGTTAAACATAAAAAGTGAGGTGAAGGGGCATGGGTTTGGTTCAATAGATAACAGGGAAATTGTGGCATCTTAAAGGCTTTTAGTTCATAGAATTGTTTGAGACTATGTCCATGTTATGTGCTAGTTCTCTTTTATTACAAAGATTTGAGCAAGATTCAGAATTGTCATTTCAAAATGTAGCTTTGTGTTGATATGAACAGTTACAAGAAGTTTTAAATATCTACACAGGCATGACTGTGAGGTATTGCCAATGTCTTCTCATGAAATCATTGAGAGGAAACTGTTATTCTGCTTTTTTGGATCATCTGTGATGCAGAACTAGCACCATCTACAAATAAGTTCTATGTATTTTTAGCACTTTTCTTTCTTATAATTCAAAAAAGGTCTATAGGTGACAAAAGATAAATCTTGAATCCCTTGGAACCTTGGAAATAGCCTCATTTGATGCCTTTAAACCAAAAGCTGAGGATTTTGCCGTTCTGACAGTATAAAATGAACCATATGCAGTGCTATTTCAGTGCCAATCATTCCTATAACACATGAAGTATTTTTATTACTCCTGAGTCTTTAACTATTTGAGCAAATGACCCCTCATATCTTTTATGTCATTTAAGAAACCAATGAGAAATGAGTTCAAAGGCAAAAAGTTAATAAAGACATGCCCAAACCTTTTATAGAATTTAAAATCTTGAGGTAAGATTCATTTCTCTATCTTCAAATGAGATATTTATAAGGCTTCACTACTAGAGTCCAATTATGTCTTCTTATTAATGGTTCAAATACAGTTTGAAGAACACTTTTAAAAATTATTTTGTTAGTTTTATGTATACAGTACAATGATTAGACATTTATATAATTTTTGAAGTAATCCCCTCGATGACTCTAGCACCCATCTGGAACTATTACATGCCATTACAATAATATTGACTATATTCCCTTTGCTATACTCAGAATCCATGTGATTATTTTGTAAAGAATTTGTACTTCTTCATCTTTTCACCTTTTTCACCCAGCTCTTCAACCTCCCTCCACTCTGGCAATCACCAGTTTGTTCTCTGTATCTGTGAATCTTTTTTTGTTTAGTTTCTTCATTTCTTTTGTTCCTTAGATTCCACATATAAGTGAAATCATATGGTATTTAATTTTCTCTGTCTGATTTAATTCACTGAGCATAATACCTTCAAGGTCTATCTATGTCATTGCAAATGGTCAAATTTCATTTTATTGGCTAAGTAATATTCCACTGTATATATAAACATAACCTCTTTTTAAAAATTTTTTATTAGTTTCAAGTATACACTACATTGGTTAGACATTTACATAGTTTATGAAATGATCCTCCTGATTACTCTATCTTCTCTCTGGCTATACACATAGCCATTACATTATTGTTGTCTGCAGTCTCTGTGACCCTCTACCAACTATTAATTTGTACTTCTTTAACCCTTCATTGCTTTCTCCCAGCCCCCCACCCTCTCTCCCCACTGGCCATCACCAAATTGTCCTCTTTATTTGTGGGTATCTTTTTAATTAGTTTGTTTTTTTTTTGTTCCTTAGATTCTTCACATAATTGAAATCATTTGATATTCTTCTTTCTCTGTCTGAATTAGTTCACTCATCATGATAACCTCTAGGTCCATCCATGTTATTGCAGTGATAAGATTTCATTATTTTATGGCTGGGTAATGTTCCATTTTATATATAATAATAGAGAAGAAAACAGAAGAGAAGTCATATTGAGCAACACCTAAAATTCATACATTGAAGGTTATGCCTCCTGTTTCTCCTGTATCTTCCCACCTCAAGTGGTCTAAGCCCCACATATGCTCAACAAGTGTTAGTGGCTGACAAACTATGTGTTTCTCAATTCCCTCAGCCTGTTGCATAGATGGCAATAAAATTGATTTGTGAAGCATTCTAACTGCAACACACAGCCGAAGTCATAAGTCAGTATATTCTTTCCAATCCTCACTATGATTGGCATGGCCAGTATATTTGGTCAATGCATCATGGAACACATCTGATCTATTGGATTTCAAATACATTTGAGCTGGCTGTGCCATTTTTCTTCTACCACGCTTTTGGAGTTAACTTCAGAGCCCACAACAATATTTGGCACATAATATGTGTTTAATAAATATCTGTTGAACAAAAGAATTTATTAAACATATAGCACTTAGCATTCTCTTCTGGTAAATTAAATTTATAAAAGGCTCAAATTTAAATATGGGCCACATTGATTGCTATATACTTGACCTTTGAACAGCACAAGTTTGAACTGTGCAAGTCCACTTGTATATGGATTTTTTTCAATAGATAATGTAAATGTATTTTTCTTATGATTTTCTTTATTTTCTCTAGCTTTATTGTAAGAATACAGTACAATAATACATATAGCAAAAAAAATGTGGGTTAATTGACTCGACTATTTATGTTACCAGTAAGGCTTCCAGTCAGCAGTAAGCCATTAGTAAGTAAGTTTTGAGGTAGTCAAAAGTTATAAATAGACTTTCAACTGCACAGGGGTTGGGGGATCAGCACTCCTAACATCTGTGTTCTTTAAGAGTCAACTGTATATCTTTTTTACATTTCATAGAAAAATATTTGATAGTTTTAGTGTTGTTGCCTTGTTTGAAAGGTTTATAGTCTTTACTGCACCATAAAAAACAAGTTTAGATACAATGATTATGCAATTAAGTATAAGTTCAAAACCATTTACAGTTAACAACAGTTAGCCTAAAATTCATCAACAAAAAGTTTTTTAAATGTATACCCCTTTTTATTCCATGCCTTAGTTTGTAGATTCCAATTTTGGTGTGGAATTGGTTTAAGGCTTTATGTGTTATGCAAGAAGATGTTATTCTGATCAGTTACATCCACTTTTATTCTACTAGACTATAGACATAGAAGCCATTGAAGAGTGGCCTTAATGTAGAAATAAAGGACCTGAAAGCTTGGAGGTGGATTTGTATTGTTAAATATTTGTCTCATTCTTATCAATACCAACTGCAACTGATGAGCAGAAAGAGAGATATTCCACTTAAATGAGATATTCTATTATTTAAATTTCTGTTAATAATACTATACTGATAAAATGACCTAAAATATATATTTGTAGCTTATTTGCACATATTTATATATCATGGGATTAGAAATTTTCTTTTCAATATAAAGTTCAGAGCCTATTTTGTTAGAATTATGCCTTTATAACAACACTGTGAAGGGCCATCATCCTCAGATTTGAAATCTTACATGACATTCAGATTTTGCAAGTTATCATTTCAACAGACTAAACAGCTCTCATAAGTCATTTTTTTATCACACAGTAGAACTTTTGCTAAAATAACACTTTAAATAAAACTTTAAAAGGGAACAATTAAGCAGTTTTTTATTACTCAGGTTCAAAGCATTTAAAGTTTAATAACAAGGCTTCCAAAGACCATTAGAGAACTCGCCTTCAATTAGGACCACAGTAAACCTACCCCTGTACAAATTACATGAAATTTGATTCTATTTCAGTCCTATCACCAACCTTTGGTGACAGTGTGATGTGTTGATTTTTCCCTTCCTACTATATCATAGTGCTTCAAAGTTTTCATTCTGTGGAACTTTAAGTCTCATCAGAATTCAAGTTAGTAATCATTATTTTCCAGAGGAAACATACAGTAAGTATTGCTGATCATTGATTTTGAAGGCATAAGGAAAATTTTTACTATTTCTAGTATTTGATAATGTCTACTGCTAAGTGTATCTTACCAAAATTTCACAGTTGGCACTTTAATCGTCTTACCTCTTATCTTGTCCTTGGAGATCACGGAGTATAACAAGACACCATTAACCAGTAACTGGACACATTTATATAGTGCAGTATTTTGCAAAAACTGGGCCAGACATTTAACAGATATGAATAAATTGAATTAAAAAGTTGTTTATCTTTGTTTTGATGTATTTGTTGATGAATTATTCTGGGTGGTATAATAGAGAGAATACTGAAATGACAGCAATATGAGTTCAAATTGACCTTTTACCTAATAGCCTAGTGCAGTGTCATCTCAGAATAAGTGCTTAGTAAATATTTCCTGAAAAAAAAATATGAATTGAATTGAATGGATGAAGCCTTGGGCACTCTCTTCTCTGTAACTATCTCAGGTGATTCTTCTCACCTTCCAACCTTCCTTGACATGACTTTTGAGGCCACTGTTTTAAAGCCTACTCTTCCCTTTCTCACATTCCACAAACCTCAATCCCCACTGCAGCACTAAAACTCCTTACCTTTATGTTAAAAACTAACAAATGTCAATCAATCAAACAACAATAAAAAATATGCTCTTTTGTGTTATATGCCATCCAGCTATATTATTTTATCAAACTTATATGCACAGCCCTTCATTTCTTTAATGTTCTTGGACCTGATTAATTTCTTCCTATTGATTCCAAATGTTGGTATAACCCTGGGCTTCTTTGTACTAGATTTTATTGTGTGGCTGATCCATTGTAATAAACCTCTCTTTCCCTGTTCACCTGCCTAGGTCCTTCTCAGCCTTCAAATATCCATCTAGACGCTATCTGCTCTTGAAAGCCTTCCTCGATCCTGTGCTCACTTGAGTGGATGCCCTTCCTATGTGCTCCTATAGCCCTCTGTACATAATCCTACCATAGCACCAATTTCCCTTAATGGTAATTGACTATTAAATTTTTTGTTTCTCCAACTGAATTGTAAATTTCTTGAGAGAAGAGAGTATGTATTTTTTTACTCTTAAAAACTCTATCGCAGAGTAAGTACTCAAAAATATTTTTTTCTTTTAAAAAGTTAACTTTTACAAAGTCTGTTTCCTCTTACATAAAGTGAAGACAGTAGTATTCACTGTGGTACAGAGGATTAACAGAGATTATATACATAAATAATTCTGAAAACTTCCAGGAGACAAATATTATTCCCAACTGGCAAATACTCTCAAAGTGCTTTCAACTCACAGAATGCTTGTTATAGCTATTTTAAGAGAGTGATTTCCTGCCCATTATTAGGATCTAGGAAATTGTGTCACTGGAAACAACATGAAAATGAATGAAGTGGAACTTAATGTATGGGAATAAGAGAGCATCCCATGTCCACAGCCAGTCTGATTTCATTGAAGATTCTAATGACTTGTTCTGCGCTTAACTATATGGATGAGCGATAGTGGAAACAGGCTTAACAAACGTTTTAGCCCCATCATAGTGATTATAATTATAGATGTTCAATTAAGCTACTGTATAAAACCAGGGAAAGGTTTTAAATTTAAATCTTCTTGAGAATGTCTCTACTAAAAATGACATGATTAATGTCAGATAATACAAATTTTAAATCCTGAATGAATATATTGATGAAAATCAAATTTCTAACACCCATCTCTTTTAGTACTACAGTTAAGCACTTTAACAGATTGGACTAGAAGACGCTTAACTTTTCTAACATCTGCTCAAATCATCATGGCTTTTGTTACACTTCGGGTCTTGGAAGAATCTATCCAGAGTTATTCAGCTTTAGAACATTTATTTACTCCCTGTAATACTGGCTGATGGCATTGATCCGAATGATGGAGTTCTAATGATCCTTCAACAGATTTTCCTGTCAGATTTTTCATCGCCTTTTATTGCCTTCATGCCACAAACCCGTTTGAATGTTTTATGATCCAAACTCATTTAAGTTACTAACATTATACACCCATAGTTATTCAAAATTCTGTACCTATTAATGTGTCTGTTATATTAGGAAAGCTAAGAAACTTAAAAAAATGGAACAAATTAATCCAAACACTTTACTTCATGGTAGTATAGAAGAGGCACATTCTATTGAAGTTATTTGAATAAATGGAAATATTTCTCTTTAGTTTATTATCCTTATAGCCTTTCCAACTAAGCATCCCCTGGATTATTTTATAATTTTGTCTACTGAGAGTGAGAATGGGAGAGTTTGTGATCTTCTAGAGGATTTTTTTTTCTTCCTTGAAAGGTTATGATAACTAGAAACAGCTGAAACAAAACAAAATTCAGTCTCTGGTGAGTTCTCAAGTTTAAAACAAAGTTAAAAGCTGGTGCAGAAAAATGCTAGCAAAGACAGCAGAGTGGGATCTTATAAACAATTATATTTCAGCAAATACATCATCATGTGTTTTTTTTTATTTTGAAGAATAATAAATTAATATTTATTATGTGACATACACTGTGCTGAGCATGATCTCTTTTGCCCCTTAAACAACACTATGACAGTTAGATACACTTATAATTATCAATTTACGGATGATAAAATTAAGATTTAGAGAGGGAGATTAATTTTTTTAAGATGACATATCCAGTAAGTAGCCCCAGCTGAGATTTGATCATATGTCTGCTGGATACTAAAGGCCATGTTTTTTAATCTATATAAAATTATAGTTGTTCAAATGGATCTTAAATGGAAGATGATGCTCCTTACTTAGTATTAAAAATATCTGTGTGGTTTTCCTAGGTATAGAGAAATACCCTGAGTCTTCTGCACTTTTATGTCGGGAATCCACTGTAATTAACATCATGCCAGTATCATTTGCAAAATAGCTGTACAAGACTAAAGTGCATGACATGGCCATGAGAGAGTGTTCTTTTCTTTGTCAGGCTAATACCTAGGATGAAGATCAAAGTGGTGACCTTCACTAGCATTATGCACCAACTAAATTAAACTAAATTAACTGAACCAGAGGTAATTTACTCATTGATAACCAATTTATTCCAAGGACTTCAGTTTAACAGTCTTCTTCTTCTGTAACTCACAGCATCTGACTTCTGTTTTCTCCTTCCTTTGACCTCAGTAAAGTGGTCTATCAATCGTAGACTATTGGCAGGTTATTTTCAGTGCCTGGTTGTTACTTTATGGTTTTCTTTATTTCATCCTCTACTAATACATATATATAGTAAATCCAACATTTAGGTTAAATTTTTTTCTGATGTTTAAGTCTGAGTGTTCCTTGATGTTCTTAGCAATTGCTCTTTCCAAGATCACCAAGGCCTCTACATTGCTAAATTCAGTGCTCATTTCTTAGTTCTCATTTTAACCTTTTAGCAGCATGTAACACCATTGATCACTCCTTCCATTTCACTTGATTTTCAGGATATCATATTCTTCTGAGTCTCCTCCTATCCCACTGACTATTCTTTTTGACCTATGATTCTTTGTTGGATCCTTCTCATCTTCCCAGCCATGAAACATTGGAAGGCCTGAGGATCTCTTATCTTCGATACACTTATTCCCTTGTCACATCATCCCATCTCATGATGTTAATACCATTTACATGCTGAAAAAAAATTACAACTCCTGCTTGGATCTGTCCCCTCAAATCCACTTGGATGGCTGATAAATATCTCAAACTTAACATATCGCTATCAGAAACCTCTTGTTCTCCAGCTCACATCCTCTTATTCTACCTTTTTATTCCAGCTATTGCTGCAATTACCAGCTGTTTGCATAGGTACACTAATAACACTACTTCTCAGCTGCAACAGGTATCTCTCATGTCCTGCCTTTTCTGCTAACTCTGTGTGGAATGCATGTAGAAACACATCAACTATTCTGAGGAACTTGCAAACCTGAAAGTGTGAGAGAATTAATATTACCATAGGAGAACTCTTGACTTATAAGAAAGAGAAAGCCAGTCACAAAAGCCTCCCTTTTCTGAGCTCAAACAGACAATCTTCCAGGCATTTTATAAGCTCCTCAGAGGGTCCTCATTAAGATTAAGCCTCAGTTGCTGATAGCTGTTACCAGCTTAAAACTCACTCTTGTCTTGATTTTCCTTATTTTTCTATTTCACTTCTACTGGTCCTCTATTTATGTTTTGGAATCACTTCTCAAAGTTTACTCCCTGAACACAGTCCCTTGACTCAGGTTCTGCTTTTTGGAAAACCTTACTAAAAAAAATCAATACCAAACTCTTGATCCTTACTCCAAAACTTGTTCCTCTTTCAACCTTCTCCATCTCAGATTATGGCAACTCCTTTTTCAAGGACCTCTTATCAAAATTCTTGGTATGATCCCTGACCTCTCATATATTTTATCAGCAAATTGCAGCCTCTACCTTCAAAATATATTCAGAAGCTAAGTAATTCTTCCCACTTTTTACCTCATCCCTGTGCTATTTTTGAGGTGGCACCCATGTCTAAGCATTTATGTGTTTATATTATATTTGTGTTTTATAATATTATGGAGGATGGGTTGTTCAGCTAAACAACTAGAATTGAGTTATGTTTTTCTTTGTACCAACATATATGAAATTTTATCACAATGTATTTTCTTTAATATTTTGGCTAAATTACAGGGAGAAATGTTAATTTTTTAAATAGGAACACTGCAGACCACTCTGTAATGCACACAATACATAGTCAAGATAAATAATAGCTATAAATAAAAAGAAACTATTATAGTATTGATAACAATCACTCAGCAAATAAAAATGAGAAAGTTCAATGCTATACTGCAATGACATAGCCCATTGAGTTGCTATATGAAGCAGCATGAATAGTAACCCTTCAATTTGTTTATGTGCCTTGCAATATAATCAGTATCTTGGATGGTTCTCTACTAGAAAGGATAAACAGACTTAGTTCATATAGTGCTAAGCTTAGTACTACCCCAAAAATTAAATGTCAATATGAATTTATGCTACATGATAGAGCTTCTCCTAATATGAGTGTGCTCATCATTATTGACTAACTTTCTAATTCTCATTAGGATTTTTCCTTTACATCTATGTTTTCTCTATTCTTTATCAGGGAATCTCTCCATTTGAATCAGTGTGTTTCATAATGGAAAAGCTCATAGTTTATGTCTGTTAATACCAGGAGAAGCACTGACATGAGCATCACTTATTTGCTGAACATGGCAAATAGGCACTCTCGGAACAATAAAAGTAAAATAAAATTTATGGACACTACTCTCCATATATAGAGTCTATACAGGAAGAATAAGCATATACCTTTGAATGAGTCTAAGGACTCTTAAATATAAACTGATAGTTTCATATTTAAAATTGTATCCATCAATTATGAAAGCATTATTTCTATATATAGGTTATCATAGTCATTATTGATTCCATATTACTAATTAATTTGTTGACTGAATGGTGAATGAATAGGTGAATGTTTTCAATGGGTTTATCAGTATTTATATGTGAATTGTGGTAGATTGGTAGATAAGTGCTAGATAGTTTTACTACATTTTAAGAATTATGACTAGCCACTAGAGATCAGTTTACTAAGAGTGTGCCCTTCCTAATGATTAACTATATTTTGATTTTGCATCAAAGACAACGTTGCCATTATTTGCATTCTCAATCAGTATCTATTATGAATTTGCTTAGTATTCCATTCAAATATATATATATATATATATATATATATATATATATATATATATATATATATATAGAGAGAGAGAGAGAGAGAGAGAGAGAGAGAGAGAGACAGAACATCTGTTATGTGCCAGGCATTATACTACATGTTGAGTATTGTGATAAATGATACAAATAGACCCTGCCTTTATTGAGCCTATGGTCTTATCAGGGAGGTAGACAGATGATAAACAGTGCTCTGAAGGTAACCATCAGAGCATTGTTAGATACTAACAGGATAAGTTTAGAGGTTTACTTCCTGTGTTCAGGGAAGCCCTATATACAGAAGTAATTTATAAACTGAAATAAGGGTAAAAAAGAGCCAAGCACATGGAAAAGCCAGGGATAGAGCATTTTAAGTGGGATGAACCACTTATACAAATTCCATAAGGCATGAAAAAGTTCAGTTGATTTCAGTAACTTTAAGGAAATCAGTGTTGCTGTAATGAAGGAGAAAAGGTGCTACTTGATGAAGTGGGAGAGATAGGAAGAGACGAGACTAGGACTCTGTAGTCCATGCTAAAGATTTTAGTCTTTAGGTAATGAGATGATATTGATAGGTTTTAATCAGGGGTAAGAGTGGGGTTTATATATTTTAAAATGTATTTTGGCTGTTGTTTGGGTGATAAATGGGAATTACAAAAAAATCTAAGAAACCAATTATAATGTTATTGCAGAGGCCATGCAAGAGGTAAGCTAGAGGGAAATGGACTAAACTGAGATACATTTGAAGATACAACTCGTAGGACTTTATGTTCTGGGTTATATGGGAGTGGAGAGGGAAAAGAAAGAGTCAAGAGTCAGATCTTTCCTTAGAGAAACTAATGAGGGGAAGACTGATAAACAAATGGGTTTCAGGCTATAAGGCAAGAATTTGTTTTAAACATTTTCATTTTGAGATGCCCATTAAATATCTAAGAATATAAATACGTAGTTTCATTTACTAGCAAATGATGTAGCAAGTTCAGAAAGTTATATTATAAAAACAATGGACAAGAATGGTTTGACAATCATGCTTCAGTTAATTTAGCAAACATTTGTTGAGTCCGTCATGTGGCAAGTACACTCAAAATACAAAGTCATAGTCACTGCCAGTATGAGTTTATTGTAATCTAATGAGTAGATTGAGAAAACATGGGTAATTTAAAGCCCAGTGTAACAACATTAGAAGGAAATTCTAACTCAAATAGAGGATTAGAAGGTTCATGGATGGATTCTTGGAAGATAGATATCTAAATTAAGTTTAAAATTAAAATTTATCAAGACACAGAGGAACAAATGGCATCTCGGATTATCTTTATTTTAAAAAAGTGTATCAACAACACACTTAAGACAAGTTTGCAACAGAACATTTTAATATTTTTCTGACCACAGATTTAACATTTTTCTTTTTAATGTTTTAAATTAGTTAATAAAATTATGTGTTTTGAGTGTATAACTCTATAATACATCATCTGTATATTGTATTGTGTGTTCATCATCCTTCTGTCACCATATTTTTGATGCTCTTCATCCTTTTCTACCTTCCAGCTATCTGCTTTCTCTCTGATAACCACTAAACTATTATCTGTGTCAATCGGTTTTTTTTTGTTTGACTTGTTCATGTGTTGCTTTCAGTTTTATATCCCACATATGAGTGAAATCCTGTTTCTCAACTATTTCTGTCAGACTTATTTTGCTTGGCATGATAATCTAGAGATGTATCAATGTTGTTGCCAATGGCAGTATTTCATCTTCACTTATGGCTGAGTAATATGCCATTGTAAGTATGTGCCACATCTTCTTTATCCAACCATCTATCAAAGGGCACTTTGGTTGTTACCATGTCCTGGCCACCATGAATAATGCTACAATGAACACTGAGGTGCATATATCTTTACAAATAAATATTTTCAAATTTTTGGGGTGGATACCTATAGAAGGGATTGCTGGCTCATATGATATTTCTACTCTTAATTTTTTGAGGAACCTCCACTTCAACACTTATTATTTTTCTTGTTGATAATAGCCATTCTAAAAGTGTGAGGTGGCATCTCACTGTGGTTTTGATTTGCATTTCCTTATTAGCTAGTGAAATTGAGCATTTTTTAATATAATTACTGGTTGCTTGTATGTCTTCTTGGAGAAATGTCTGTTTAGGACCTGTACCCATTTTTTAATTGGATTGTTTGATTTTTGTTGTTGAGTTGTATTGATTATTTCTATATTTTGGATATTAGCTTCTTATTGGAGATGATGTTTGAAAATATCTTCCCTCATTCGGTTGGTTGCCTCTTTGCTTTGTTGATGGTTTATTTTGTTGTGCAGAAACTGTTCAGTTTGATATAGTCCCATTCATTTATTTTTTTGCTTTTACATACCGTGACTTTGAGGTCAAATTCATAAAATTCTAAGACCAACGTCTAAATTGTAGTACCTATATTTTCTACTATGCATTTTATTTTTTCAGTTATTATATTTAGGTCTTTGCTCCATTTTGAGTTTGTTTTGGTGTATGAAAACAAAGAAAAGTCTAATATCATTCCTTTGTATGTGGCTTTCCAATTTCTCCAGCACTATTTATTAAAGAAGCTTTCTTTTCTCCATTGTATATTTATGGCTTCTTTGTCAAAATTTATTTTCCCATATTATGGGGTGGCTTTTTCTGGGCTCTCAATTCTGTTCCATTGGTTTGTGTGCCTATTTTTTCTGCCAATATCATGCAGTTTTGATTATTGTCACTTTGTAGTATAATTTTAAGTCAGGCAGAGTGATACCTCCAGCCTTGTGCTTTTTTCTCAGGATCACTTTTGCCATTCAGGGTCTTTTGTGGTTCTACATAAAACTGATGGGTTTTTTTTTGTTTGTTTGTTTGTTTTATGTCTTTAACACAGTTCCCATTTGCCCTGAGAATACTCTCTGGTGGCAGTTTAGACTGCAGTATTTACCCTGAATTAACTAATGGATTATAGTCCTATTCTTACCCCAAAAGTTTTCCATGAAGTGTTTTACTTTTATTGTTATTTTTGCATACTCTAGTATATTGATTGTCTTTGGAGACAAATGACAACATACTATTTATAGCATTCTGGTTTTGGTAGTGGTATTTTCATGCAAAAAATATAGTAATACTCAATTGCTGAAAGTGTCAAGTCCTAGAAAACAGCATTCCTATATGTGATATTAAATTAACACTAACATTGAGCTGTACTTTTCTTTTTTCTCAATGGGAAAAGAGTTAAATAATGCCATTGGAATTTTGATGGAGATTCATTAAATCTGTATATTACTTTGGATAATATGACCATTTTAACTAATGTTGATACTTCCAGTCCATGAACATGGAATATCTTTCCTTTTTTTTTTTTTTTTGAGTCTTTTTCAATTTATTTTTAATAATGTTTTGTACTTTTCAGTGTATAGGTACTTAACAGCTTTTATTAAGTTTGTTTCTAGTTATTTTATTCTTTTGGTTGCAATTGCAAAAGGAATTTTTTTTGTTTCTTTTTCTTAAATTGCACTGTTATTATTTAGGGACAAAATGGATTTTGAACATTGATTTTTTTCCCCTGCAACTTTACTGTATTTGTTTATTGTCTCTAACAGGTGTTTGTGTGCATGAAGATTTTAGGGTATAAAGAACCATGTCATTCACAAAAAAATGACATTTTGATTTCTTCATTCCCAATTTGTATGCCATTTCTTTCTTTTTCTTGCCTAACTGCTCTAAGACTTCCAATATTATATTGAATAAGAACAGTAAGAGAAGGCATCTTTGTCTTGTTCCTGAGCTTAGAGATAAAGCTTTTGGATTTTCATCAAGTATGGTATTAGCTGAGGATTTGTTATACATGGCCTTTATTATGCTGAGGCACTTTCTTTCTATACCCATTTTATTAAGCATTTTAATCATAAATGGATGTTGTATCTTGTAAAACACTTTTTCAGCATATATTTATATGATCCAATGATTTTTATGCTTTAAAAGTTTATGTGGTGTATCACACTGATTGATTTTTGTACATTGAACTATCCTTGTGCCCTTGGAATTAACCCCACTTAATTGTGATATATAACCTTTCAAATGTATTGTTATAACCTTTTTAATGTATTTTTTTATTTGTTTGTATTTTGTTTAGGATTCTTGCATCTGTATTCATCAGAGATATTTGACCACAGAATTTTTTATGGTTACACAATATGACTATTGAATATGTCCACAATATCTGAATTATAGTTTTACAGATGGGGAAAGTAGAAACAAAGAGGAGTAAGATCTCAAGATAATGAATTCCACTCTCAAGTTTTTTTTCTTTCAAATATTCTAAGTATACTATGAATGTAGTCTAAATGTTGCCCCCAAAACATTCATTTAGTCCTCATAATATCCCACCTATTATACGAGAGTATTCTATTCCCATTGAGATTTTATTGCACCTTGATTCTGCTCATTTTTCTCCTTAATTCACAGTGTAATGATGTGAAACAATCCTTTAATAAGTGGCATCTGCAATTAAATAGCCTGTTTAACATTATAAGGTGACATCGAATGTATACTCATTCAAAAGAAAAGTTGTGGTCATGTTCTCTTTAACTCCTAAATCATTTTAAAGCTCTATTTTCTTCCATTGAACATACTAATATATAGTGGTGGGAGCAGAGAGGATGAAAGAGTTGGCTCTTCATAGTTAAAGTTTATTTGGTTGTCTCATAACCCTTTGTTTCTACTCCTATGCTTTGCGATACTAACTCTCTGTTCCTACCTGTTCTGTCAGTTGTTTCTAGTGTACATACTAGGAAAACTCCTCAGAAATCATACAGGTAGTTAGCAAAATGAATATGAAAGCAGAGGACACAAACATTCCTCCTTCCTCCCCTTTTTTATACTGTCAAATACATTAAATGAGCTGAAAACTTTATCAAATAAGGCAAATTATGCCACAGCAGTAACATTAGTGAATTCAAAATCAAAGGAAAAAATTGTATAGTAGGTCTTAACTAATTTAGAGTAGGAAGGAAGAAGTTTATCTGAATGTTTGAATATATTATTAAGGATGCAGTTTTATTACTCTAAAATACAGAGAATCAGGCACTTATGTGTAATGGAAATCCATACAATCTCTTTGTAGGATGATTATTGTAATTCCTGACGCCCATCAGAAGAATGGCAACACCTTTAATCTATATCATTTGAGACTGGTCGAAAAATCAATTTTATAATGAAACACTATGCAGCCATTAAAAGGGATGTAGAGAGATATTATATTGTCATTTAAACAAAAAAAAAAACAAAATATAGAATAGTTTATACTAAAATCTTTCAAATTTATTCTAAAATGTACACATATATATACAAATGCACACATTTACACTTTGATTTACACATACAAAGACATACACACATACAAACACATATAGGCATGCATATGCATAAAAGATACACAAATATTCTTAATCATTACCTCTGGGGAGTATCACTTAGGAGGAGGGGTAGAAGGAAGTATCACTTTTCATCCTATACATTTTTTACACTTTTGGAAATGTTTACCATTTGCAAGTATTCTTTTTTATAGTGAAATAGTATGAGATGACATGTGAAAACATTTCTGTGGAAAATATATTGTGCAAAATGATATACAAAGTATTATGTAGCTATATAAAAATTTTGGAGTAAAATGTGCCAAAGTGACTTTAAAATCGAGAGAAACTTACTGAAAAATAAAATAAGGCCAAATACTGATTCTTTGGCATCAGTTTTAATGAAAAGATAAAAATAATTATCAATTATTGGAATGTAAATACATGCCTTTAAAATGAGTTTTTAAATTTTATTTTAAATAGCTTAAGTTTTTCTTCTTTAAATTTTAATTTTGCAGTCAAGTTGTTTTCCATGCATTTTTCACTGATAGTAAATTTCTAAGAAAGATTGTTGGAACTTTAAGAAATTCTGAATCTGTAGAACATTAATGAAGATTTTAAACATCTTTTTTAAATTAACAGGAAATATTTTCTAAACCCTCTTTTAAAGTACTCTTTGAAATACTGAATTAAATATTATCTATAAGTTAAGAAATCACTCAAGATTGTTTTAATCACCCTGAATGGTATAGCCACCATGGAAAACATTATGGAGACTCCTCAAAACTCTGAGACTTTTGATTTATTTATCCTCTTTGTCATCATGGACATGTTGTATTTGACTCATGAATCAAATGCTCACAACTTTGAGTTGTTGAAAGAGGGCTTTCTCAATTGTTAGAATATGTGAGCCTTTCTCTGCTGGCCTTTTTGCTGCCCATTAATACGATCATAAGGGTATGAGCAGCTGGAAAGAAAGGTGAAATGTAAAGTGGTTAATACTCCAGCCCTCAGGATAAAAATGTGGGAGGAGGACTCCCTGAAAACTGGAGGTTAATTTTCTCTACTACTGTGACATGGATAATCAAGAGTGGGAACTCTAGAGATGGAGGATTTGGTTTTAACATTACTCCCAAGTCTATGGCCATTCTACCCTGAACAAACCCAATCCAGTCTGATCTTGGAAGCTAAGCATGTTCGGGCATGGTTAGTACTTAAATGGGAGACCACCTAGGAAGACCAGGTGCTGTAGGCATAAAAAGTAAAAAACAATGGATTATAAGCTGACAAGGTTTTTGCAATCTCTGAGGTCAACCAAGCATTGCCTCGCCTAAAAAAAAAAAAAGAATTTTAAGATTATTCCCAAGATTATTATTTATTGCATTTTTAAAGATTTTTATTAAAATATAGCTAACATACAGTATTGTATTAGTTTCAGATGTATTTCATAGTTATTCAATATTTATATACCTAAAGAGGTGATCACTGTGATAAGTCCAGCAACCATCTGACACCATATAATGACACCATATAATGCTAATATTACCACTCATATTCCCTATGATGTACACCACATCCCCATGACTTGTTTTATACTTGGAAATTTTAACCACTACTCCCCTTCACCTTCCCCCCTTTTTGATTTTTTAAATTACAGTTAATATTTAATATAATTTTATTAGTTTCAGGTATATAGCATAGTGATTAGACATTTATATAATTTATGATGTGATCTCCAGATTAGTCTGGTACTTGCTTGACATTATGCACAGTTATTACAATATTATTGACTATAGTCCTTATGCTGTACTTCATACCCCTATGACTATTTTGTAACCACCAATTTGCACTTTTTAATCTCTTCTTCCCCTTTTGCATCCAGCCCCCCAACACCACTCCCATCTGGCAATCACCAGTTTATTCTCTATATTTGAGTCTGTTTCCTTTTTATTTGTTCATTAATTTTTGTTATTTAGATTCCGCATATAAGTGAAATCATATGGCTTTTATCTTTTTGGATATTTTTGCTGAGCATAATAGCATCTAGGTTCATCCATTTCAATGAAAATGGTTAAGATTTTTTTATGGCTGAGTAATATTCCATTGTATATATGTACCACTACTTTATCTAATCATCTATAGATGGGGATTTACCTTGCTTCCATATCTTAGCTATTGTAAATAACATTGTTGTGAACATGCACCTTTTTGAATTAGTGTTTTGGTTTCCTTTGGTTAAATACCCAGAAGTGCAATTATTGGGTCATAAGATAGTTCTATTTTTAATTTTTGGAGGAATCTCCAAACTGTTTTCCATGGTGGCTATACCAATTTGCAATCCCACCAACAGTGTACAAAGGTTCCCTTTTCTCTACGTCCTTGCCAACACTTTTTCTTTCTTGATTTACTGATGATAGCCATTCTAACAGGTGAGATGATATCTTATTTTGGTTTAATTTCCATTTCGCTGATAACTAGTGACCTTGATCATCCTTTCATATGTCTATTGGCCATCTGTATGTCCTCCTTGGACAAATATTTATTTAGGTCCTCTGCCCATTTTTTAATTGTATTATTTTCTTGGTGTTGTGTCATATGAGTTATAGGATTTCTGTTCATGTTGTCTTTGGACGGTTCTCCAAGTAGATTTTTCTATATCTTCTTTGTAATTTTAATGTAGTCACGGAAGGAGGCAAACACATTTACTTATTCTGCCAACATGACCAGAATTCTCCTGAAGTTATTTTTAAATTGAATTTGTGATTGATTTGAACATGAATTCACCAAGTATCATGATTTTATTGTACAACACATTTAGAGGCCCCTCTTGTTTTTTTTTATTATTATTTTGTCACTGACTGTGATCTTAACCCTAAATATACAGAGATGCCTGAAATTTAATTAAAGTAAAAAAATTGAACTTATTTTTCTGTTTGCATTATATGCAAGTTTGAAAAAGAAAACTTGCATGAATTGTGATGACTTATTTCCCTTTAATCTCTAGGGGCTTTAATTTTCATATTAATAAGAATATCTTCACTTATACTTAGGGTAAACATGGTAACTGACTCATGCTTAAGGTCATATTTGGAGTCTCATGTTTCCTTTGAATTTTAGTTACAAATATTCTTTCTGGAATTCTTTCTTGCATTTACAAATCCTATCTCTTCCTCAAGGCCTAAGTCTCTACTCTCTGATACAGCTTTTATCCAAACTTCCACATATATAGCTCACTGCCTTCTGTGAACTCCTATGGCTTTTACTGTTTGGCATTCACAGTCTTGCTGTTCATTATATACTGGCTTAAGTGATGGTTGTAAAGCCTGTCTCTCCAATTAAATGGATATAAAGGTACCTTGAATTCCTTACAATACTCAACAAAGAATACCTAGTAGGTGCTCAGAAATACTAAATTTTTTAGTCCATTTTTGGGCTGTAGATGAGTTACTTTTAAATTTCCTTCTATTTCTTCAGCCTTAATTAGTTTCATATCTTTCTGTCTGTCTGTCTGTCTGTCTATCTATCTATCTATATCATCTACCTATCATCTATCTATCTTTTTTTTATGGACAAAATAGTGACACTGATACTGAACTCTAGTTTAGCTTAGCTGCTGGCAGCATGCTTTCCTGTAGGGCATTGTGAATGTTTATAAAGATAGTATAGCTAATCTGTTACAGAGCTACCTTACCTTTTTGGTGTGATTTATTTTCATGAAGCTGCAGTATTCTCTGGATTGCTGTGGAAGTTCAGAATTCAACTTCTGTTAGCATCAATGACCAAGTAGTAGCTTTGTGGAACCAGAAATTATGACATGTTCACAAGTAACCATGTATGCTTAATGGGCAAACACTTCCTGCAGTGATGAAGGGCCTTTTAGCAAGTGTATTTATAGGATAGGGGTGGTGGGACATGATGATGGTATCTTCTCTCCCACCCACCTCTATCTACCCGATGAGTCCCAGTTATACACTTGTCACCTGAGGTCCAATACCTTTAAGTAATATTTTAATGTAGCACATAATAATTTATCTTCTTGATCCAGCATAAGCCATAGAAAATATTTACCTTTCTTTTCTGCTCAGATCTTTAAGATGTTTCCTTCCATCTGCCACAAAATCAACTTGAGAGACTATGAAATTTGAGGGAATTGCATGAAATCTTATGTGGCTACTTTACCAACATTCCTGCCAAGGAAATAACTCCAGAGGAATCAGGGACAACATTTAAGGGTAGCAAGTGGAATACTGTTCTGCTTCGGCATTTTCTGCTGTTTCAGCCTCATGGTTCCTCTCCATGAAAAGAACAGGTGTGCCTGACAGCAGGTGTGTTTGTTCTACTTTTCCTATGGCAGCTGTCACTCCCCAGGCAACTCCCTTTTCCAGATGGTAAATTCTTACAACTCATCATCTTCTTTCCTGGCTAACATTACTTTAAAAAATGGTTTGGCTATCAGCCTTAGATTCTGTTGCAACATTATTGGTGTCATTGTTGATTTATTTTTTTTTATTTTATTGTATTTTGCTTTTGTGTTTTGGGTTGATTTTTAAAAAATGGATAATATGTCTTCAGACGGATTCTATTTACAATCTAGACAAACAACGTTTTCCTTTAAAAAGTCTCCATGAAAGTCTGCAGCCATCTTTGATTTGAACTGAGTTTTGAAGCCTTCCATGATAGCTTTGGGTTTCTCCATTTTTATGTTTTTAAAAAACATCTTGGATTCTGTCCTCAATCAAGATATCTGCTACTGGGACTGCCAGTCACAACATGCTTGGGTTTCATCCTCTCATTTCTATTCATAGTATGTACTTCTCATAACTCTAAATGACTATTTGATGTCCTCACATTGTTTAACATTTACATGATTAAAGCAGCTAAGAGAATTACCAAATGTCATAAGCTTAAGGAAAAATCCAGTTCAAAGGAAATTGTATCACAGACTCAGATCATTTTTAATATGCTCTGCTGCTCACTCTTACCTGTTATTTTGTTGGATTCCCATGGGTATTTCATAGGTATTTGAGAGTTAGCTTTAAAAGAATATTTTCGGGTATTTGTTTGGCTCTCAATATAACATTTACTGAGCCCCAACAGATTACAGGACTCTGTGGTGGTCCCATGATAAGATGCAAAAGAAGCAAGCATACCATTCTAATACTTGAGGAATTAAGTGACCTGGAACTTAAGATGGACTGAAGGAGACAAAATTCACACAAATAAAAGACTTAGGTGATTTTGAAGGCATCAGATGGGTAAGTATGACATGAGTATGAACTGTTTACATAAGATGGGGCATAGAATAAATGTGTTATCACAGGGGAAAAGAGTAGGCATCTTTAATGGAAGCCTCAGATGAGTGAATGGTGTGAGTGCAAAAGAATTTCTCAGAGGGCTCTCAAGGACTTCAATAGGCACCACATAGTGCAGAAAACAAGTTTGTCTTCTGACAAAGTTATATGACAATAATAATAACTGCTACTATCTGTTGAATATTTAGTGTGTCAATGTGAAATGAATGGAAGAATAAATGACCAAGAAAATATAAGCTTTAAAGATATACATTCTTGTAGTATCAGGTGTATGACCATGGGTTGCTGTCTAGTTAGGGAGGTGGGTGAAGTGTGTGTGTGAGAGAGAGTGTGTGTTTTTGCATGTAGATATGTGTGCATGTGAGAGAGAGAGAAAGGCAGAAAGCAGTGTAGAGAAGAGAGGCAGACAGAGAGACAGAAACAGAAAGAAACTTGGAGAACGGGGCAAGGTCTGGAAATCAGAAGTTACGGTATAGGTAAATAGTAAATTAAGTGAGGAAAGGAGTACAAGAAAGAGGCTGTGTTCAAATAGAAGGATTCATAGTTCTAGATATTTAAATTAAATTCTTTACCTTCTGAATGGATTTTTCAGTGAAACCTTAAAAATTTTTGCTCATGCATAATAAAAGAACGTTTACACTGAAAATAGTGTTTTAACAGAAAATAAAGTATTTCTTTAAAATGGCAAATTCTTGACTTCTAGAGTATGTCCAGTTTTCCCACATATTTGTAGTTCATTATCATTCTAGGGCATAGACTTTTGAAAATTAGAATGCTAAAGCCATGTCAGAAAACTAAGTAGGTAGAAATTTATAGTGAATTATTTAAGAGTCTCAAATCACATTAATATATGGCTTCATTGTATTGTGACAGTGGAAAACCTGGCATAAGAGCCTCATAGAACACCAAATAATAAACCTGAGATTCCTTTCCTACAGGTGGATTCCTTAATAACTGTTGTCACAATTTATTCCAGAGGCTTATTTTTATGCAGACATGTTCTCTGGCAGAAATTTCGCAGCTTCTGTAGACATAACTGACAGTGTATATAGACCCAGGCTACTAGACAACACCAGCAATCAGTTAGTAATAAGCAACTATTTATATGTCTTAACCAAGTACCTAGCACCAACCTTAGAAACAAGGGGGATAGAAAAGAAGAGGCATACATAATTCCCTCATAATACATAATACACTTTACAGTCTAGCTTGAGCAATAGGGATAACATGCCTAAAGTAACTAAAATAGTGACAAGACTATACATTTAATCAAATGCCATGTCGTGGAGTGGTACTTCAGAAAAGAGAAAGATCAGTTAGAACAATATATTGGGGGAGGAATTAGAACTTGTCCTATAACTTAAACGATAGGTAGAATTTAAAGAGACAGAGTAAAAAATGGAAATCTATTTACATAGAGAATAATTCAGAGGAAGGCAAAAAAGAAACCTGGTATTTTTATAGTGCAACAGGGATACCAGCTTGATTAACATGAAAGACATGTTTGAGATCAATAGAAAATAAATTTGGTTGGGCCAGATATTCAAACAACCTTAACAACCAGGCCAAATACTTTGAATTCAGTGTATTGAGAAATGGAGGACCATCAATAGTTACAAAATAGGAGTATAGCATGATCATTAAGGGAGCATTCTAAGAAGGTGAATATGATACTGATATATGTTATAGAAAATAAAGTGTTTGCCCACTTGGCATTAGCAGAGCCAAACACTAAACACTGAGAATTGCAATGGAGAAAAACTGGCTACTTTATAAATGAATAGCAACAGACAGGAAAACAGGAAGCTAGTGCTCAAAATTCTGAACTCCCAGATGTTGTGTAGGTTACAGATTACATAGGGTAAAATCATAAGACATTGGGTTATGTGTTCCAAGTCGTGATGAGAGCTAACTGGTTGAAGGTGAGATAAGGTTAATGAATCATTTTTTCAGGTCTGAAAGACAGCTCTGAGGTCTTTTCTGGAATTCTTCTGTCTAAGCTCATGGAAAAGTAGCCAAAAGAAAAGTCAAGAATTTGCCATCTAAAAGTAGCCCTCCACCTTAGGGCTCAGGAACTGAAACATAACTTCGTCAAGATATTTTCTTTAGCCTGCCAGAGGTCCAGATCCTGTGATTATTAGTCAGGTTTACTACTGTCATTTGCTGCCCTGGGGATGCTTCTTATCCAGGGGGAAGGCTAGGTCTCTGAGGGGGTATATATAGAGGATGATTTCTAGAGTTAGAATTTAAAACTAAATTTAATCAAAGTTATAAAAACCCTCCATTTCATATACTGGACAGATTAGAGAAGTGAGAGGAAGATATAGAAATATTACCATAGCTATAAGACAGGCACAAATTAGACTTTAACTTCATCTTTCAAAGAAGTCATACAGGTCATTCCCAATGAACTCCTAGAGTCCATCGGTAGAGGTATCATACACTTGCCTCAGTGGAGAAAATCTCTCTCAATTTTGATTTGGTTTCTACATATGTTCTTTTAGAAATCACCATTCCTTTTCATTAGAGTGGCTTCTCAAATTTTCTCCATCTAAGGCTGTTGGAATAGCTTGACAACTACTATTTAAAAAAAAAAAGTGGGGCATATAAAAAAGATGGAGGGTTTTTTTTAGGAGAAATAATATATTTTAAGATGAAAATATAAGCAAATCAAAATAATGTAGGTGGATGACCCAAAACCCAAGATGTAGCTGAAAATAAAAGGGAAAAAATGTCATCCTAAATAAAAAGATAGGCAATGAAGATCACTCAGGACTTAAACCAAATATCACCAGAATTATACATAAACATTAAAAATGAAGACTCAGGATAGCTACTTTTTCAATGAAAACCTTTTAGAGATAATTGATATTGGGAACAGTTAATTAAATGAAACTGTAAGAGAAAAGAAAGTCCAATCTATCTTTACTTATTAGTCTTTTACCTTCCTCAGCTCTTTCTCTCCTTTAGACTAATGGTTCTCTCTGCTGACTACATTAGGATGTCTATGGGAACTTTAAAAAAGTCCACTGCTCAGATTACACCTGGGATTATTCAAACTGATAATTTCCAGAATCGAGAAGCACTATATTCAATTAGCACCAGCATCTTTCCCTCTAATCCCCTTATGTAGTCCCTTAAGGCCAAAAGTGTTTTTTTTTTGGACTACATAAGGAATAAGAAATTTGTCTTTCTCTGTCTGGTTTATTTCACTTAGCTTAATACTCTATGCCCACGTATATGTTTGCAAATGACAAGATTTTATTCCTTTTTATGGCTGAGAACTATTTATATATATTATATATGTAAATTATATATACATATTTATACACATACATATAGATATATATTACATCTTAATCCATCTATAAATGGACAGTTAAGTTGATTCTGTATTTTGGCTATTGTAAATAATGCTGCATGGGGGTGCATATATTTTTTTGAATTATTGTTTTATATTCCTTTGGATAGATACCGAGAAGTTGAATTGCTGTATCATACACTAATTCTATTTTTAATATTTTGAGGAACCTTCATACTGGCTCCATGAATTTCTTAGTCCCATCAGCCATATACAAGTGTTTCCTTTTTTCCATACTCTTGCCAACACTTATTTGTGTTACAGCATAGTAATTATATATATTATACATCTCAAAAGTGATCACCCCACTAAGTCTCATACACCTTTTCCTCATTACATATTTATCACATTCCTATTTTGCTTATGCTACACCTTATATCTCCATGACTATTTTGTAACTATCAATTTATGCTTCTTAATCACTTTGCCATTTTACACCATCCCCTCAACACCCTTAACCTTCTAGTAATCCTCACAAGACCCTCTCTATTATGAGTTTGTTTTCATTTTCTGTTGTTGTTTACTTTGTTCTTTAGATTCCACATGTATGTGAAATGATGTGATATTTATCTTTACCTAACTTTATTCAGAGTAATACCCTCTAGGTCCATCAATGAAATATCTTTTCCCATTCACCTCCTTTTAGTCTGTGTGTCTTTTATTCTAAAGTGAGTCTCTTCTAGATGGCATGTGTAAGGGTCTTGTTTCTTATCCATTCAGCCATCCTATCTTTTGGCTGGAGACCTTAATTATTTTCAGTTTGAGGACCTTGTTGATAGGAATGTAGTTATTGCCATTCTTTATTCCTGTTTTTGATACATGATATTTTCTTCTTAAAGAAGTCCTTCCAATATTTCCTATAATACTGGTTTGGTGTTGATGAATTACTTTATCTTATTTTTGTCTGGGAAGCTCTTTATCTGTCCTTCAATTCTGATAGCTTTGGCGTATAAAGTATTCCTGGTTATAGATCCTGGGTTTTCACCACGTTGAGTATTTTGTTCCAAGCTCTTGTGTGCTGCAAAGTTTCCTTTGAGAAATCAGGTACCAGTCTTATGGGTGTTACTTTGAACGTAACTAACTGCCTTTCTCTTACTGCTTTCAATATTCTCTCTTTATCTTTAAGCTTTGGCATTTTAATGATGATGTGTCTTGGTGTGGGACTCTTTTAGTCACTCTTTTTTGGAACTCTCTGGCTTCCTGGGATTTTATGTCTATTTTCTTGATGAAGTTACAGAAGTTTTCACTATTATTTCTTCAAATAGTTTTAAAACTTCTTGTTCTCTTTATTCTCCTTCAGGTACCCTATGGCATGGACATTTTTGCATTTAATTGTGTCCCATACACTCCTCAAATTAGTATAATATACTTGGCTTTTTTTTTTTCTTGTCATTCTGATTGGATTTCTTTATCAGTGGTTTAATCCTCTTTTCTTTCACTCTGTTCATTTTCTCTAATATACACTTCATCTCTGATAATGTGTTCTTCAATTCTGACTAATTCCCTTTGATCATTTCCATTGCCAATTTTTGAATTAATTAATTAATTTTGTTTAAAAATTTATTTATTTACTTTAGTTTGAATGCTTTATTTTTTTAACATTTTATTTTATTATTTAATTTTACCCTCCCTCCTGCCCCATCTCCTCTGGTAAAAACTAGTTTATTGTCCATTTGCATGAGTCTCTCTGTGTTTTTCCTGTTCATTTGCTGCTTTTTAGATTTATATCTCACATATAAGTGATAGCATGTTATTTTCATCCTTTTCTTTCTGGCTTATTTCACTTAATATGATTATTTCAAGGTCCATCCATGTTGTTGCAAATGACAGTATTTCATCTTCTCTTATGGCTGAGTGATATTCCATTATATATATTACCACAACTTCCTTATTCAATCATTTATTATAGGAAACTTTGGTTGCTTCCATGTCCTGGCTACCATGAATATTGCTGCTATAAACATTGGTGTGCTAATGTCTTTTCAGATATGAGTTTTCAAGTCTTTAGGGTAAATACCCAGTAGAGGGATTGCTGAATCATATGGTAGATCAATTCTTAGCTTATTGAGGAACGACCATGCTGTTTTCCATAGTGACTGTACCAATTTGCAGTTCCATCAGCAATGTTTCAGTGTTCCTTCTTTGCATCATCTCCACCATTTATTATTACTTGTCCTTTTGGTTATAGACATTCTAACTGGTGTGAGATGCTATCTCATTGTGGTTTTGATTTTCATTTTCCTAATAGCTACCAACGTTGAGCATCTTTTCATATATTTGTTGGCCATTTCTATGTCCTCTAGGGAGAAGTGTTTATTCAGGTCCTCTTCCCATTTTTTGATTGGATTGTTTGTTGTTGTTGTTGTTGTTGTTGTTGTTGCTGTTGTCATAATAGAATTGTATGAGTACTTTTGAGTATAAAAATATGAGTATATTTTGGATATTAGGCCCTTATAGGAGGCTTGGTTGCAAATATACTTTACCATTTGGATGGTTGCTTCTTTACCTTATTGACATTTTTTTTTCCTGAGCAGAAGCTTTTTAGTTTAATGTACTTCCATTCATTTATTCTTGCTTTTATTTCTCTTGCCTTTGAGGTCAAATTCATAAAATCCCTCTTTAAGTCCAAATTCCTTGAGTTTAGATCCTATGTTTTCTTCTATGCATTTTATTGTTTCAGGTCTCATATTCAGGTCATTAATCCATTTTGAGTTAATTTGGGTGTGTGGTGATAGACAACAGTCTAGTTTCATTCTTTTGCATGTGGCTTTTCAGTTTAGCAGAACCATTCATTGAAGAGGCTTTCCTTTCTTACTGTATGCTTTTGGCATTTTTGTCAAAAATTATTTGCCCGTATAAATATGGGTTTACTTCTGAACTTTCAATTCTGTTCCATTGGTCTGTGTGTCTGTTTTGCTGACAATACCATGCCGTTTTAATTACTGTCATTTTATAATATAGTTTGAGGTGGGGCAGAGTGATGCATCCAGCCTCATTCTTTTTTCTCTGGATGATTTTGGCAAATCAGGGTCTTTTGGGCTTCCATACAAATCTGATGATTTTTGTTCTATTTCTTTAAAAAGTGCCAATGGGATTTTGATGGGGATTGCATTAAATCTGTATAATGCTTTAGGTAATATGATTATTTTAAGTATGTTAATTCTTCCAATCCAAGAACACAGAATATCTTTTGATGTCTTTGTATCTTCTTTGATTTTTTAATGGGGTCTTATAGTTTTCATCATATAGTTCCTTCACTTCTTTTCATTAAATTTATTCCTAGGTATTTTATTATTTTTGTTTCAGTTGTAAAAGAAATTAATTTTTCCACTTCTTTTTTTCTAGCATTTCATTTTTAGAGTATAGAAACACTATGTATTTTTGAACTTTGATTTTGTATCCAGAGACTTTACTGTATTTGCTTAATGATTCGAGTAGTGTCCTTGTGGAGTCTTTAGGGTTTTCTGTATAGAGAGTCATGTTGTCCACAAATAGTGATAGTTTGACTTCATTTCCTATTTAGATGCCTTTTATATCTTTCTTCGGCCTGATTGCACTCACTAGGTCCTTCAATGTCAAAATGAATAACAGTGGCAATAGTGGGCAGCCTTGCATTGTTCCTGATCTTAGAGGGAAGTTTATCAGGTTTGACCATTAAGTATAATGTTTGCTGAGTTCTTATAATATATGGCCTTTATTGTATTAAGATCTTTTCCTTCTATAACAATTTTGTTAAATGTTTTGATCATAAATTAGTGCTGTATGTGTTCTATGGCTTTTTCTGCACCTATCGATATGATCATATGATTCTTATATTTTAATGTATGTGGTGTACCACATTAATTGATTTGCATATGTTGAACCATCCCTGTGCCTGTGGGATGAAACACACTTGATCATGGTATATACTTTTTTTAATGTGTTGCTGTATTCGGTTCATTAATGTCTTATTTAGGATTTTTTCATCTGTGTTCATGAAAGATATTGGTCTGCAGTTTTTTTTTTTTTCTTGTTATCTTTAGCAGGTTTTGGTATCAGAGTAATACTGGTCTTACAAAATGCGTTGGGAAATAAAGCCTCCTCTTCCATTTTTTGCAAGAGTTTGAGGAGAATAGGTATTAAATCTCCTTTGAATGTTTGGTGGAATTCACTGGTGATGCCATCTGATCCTGGACTTCTACATTTTGGTATGTTTTTGATGATTGTTTCCATTTCCATACTGCTGATGTTCTATTTATATCTTTCAGTTCTTGATTCAGTCTAGGAAGGTTGTATTTTTCTAAGTACTGGTCCATTTCTTCTAGATTATTAAATTTGGTGTTATATATTTTTCATAGTATTCTTTTATGATCCTTTGCATTTCTGTGGTGTCAGTCATAATTTCCCTTCTTTCATGCCTGATTTTTTTTTTCTGTCCTTTCTCGTTTTTTCTTTAATGAGTCTAGCCAGGGGTCTGCCAATTTTATTAACCTCAAAAAACCAGCTTTTTGTTGCATTTATTTTTTCTATTTTATTTTTATATTCAATTTTATTTATTTCTGCTCTAATTTTGATTATTTTTTCCTTCTGTTGACTTTAGGCTTCATTTGTTCTTTTTTTTTTTTTCTAGTTTTTAAAGATGAAGTGTTAGGTTGTTTATTTGGGCTCATTCTTGTTCTTAGAGTTAGGACTATAATGAAATGAACTTCCCCTTTTGACTGTTTTTACATGTCCCAAAAGTTTTGGTATGTTGTACTATCATTATCATTCATTTCTATGTATCTCTTTTTCTCTTTATTTCTTCTCTGACTCATTTATTTTTCAGTAGTATGTTGTTTACTTTTCATATGTTTGTGATTTCACTTGCTTCTTACAATTGATCTCTAATTTAAAAGCATTATGATCAGATAATATGATTGGAATGTTTTCATCTCTCTTATATTTGTGGATGTTATCTCTGTGTTTCAGTATGTGGTCAATCCTTGAGAATGTACCATGTGCACTAGAGAAGAATGTATTAGCAGCTGTTGGGAATGAAAAGCTCTGTAAATCTCAATTATGTCTAGTTGGTCTAATGTGTCATTTAAGGATGTTATTTCCTTATTGATTTTCTGTTTTGGTGATCTGTCCAGATCTGATAGTAGGCTATTTAGGTCTCTTACTATGATAGAATTTTGGTCTATATCTCCCAGAGTTCTGGTAGTAATAGATTTGTACATTTCAATGCTCCTTGATTAGGAACATAAATATCAATATGTGTTTGTCTTCTTGGTGCATGATTCCCATTATCATTATGAAGTTTCCTTCAGTATCTTTCTTTACATTTTTTTATTTTGAAGTCTATTTTATTGAATATTAGTACTGCTACTCTTGTTTTTTTCAGAATGCTGCTTGGTGTTTCCATTGTTTTCTTGTCCTTGTGTTTCTTTTTTCTTTATTTTGGTTGGCTTTTGTGGGTTTTTCTTCTGGTTCTTTTTCTATGTTATATACTTTAGTTTTGAATCTTTGATGTGTGGTTACCATTATGAATATATAAAGGATAGTTTTACACAACACACACACACACACACACACACACACACACACACACACACACACACACTGTCATCCATTTTCTTCTGTGAGTACCTTATCTTCTTTCCCCTTTGCAAATTTGGATGTCTGAATCCTCTCCATTTTCAGTCATTTTTATCTTATTTTTTCCTCTGTATGCTGAACGTTCATTATTATCTTGCTATAGCAAATCTCTTCTTATTGTTTAACCTTGTAATGCCCTGTTCTTAGTAAGAGTTGCACTCCTGTACTTCTTTTTGCTTGATAGTCACCTTTCTCCTAATTACATATTTGTTTTTTGTCATTTTGTTTTATGTGAGCTGAACCCTTTCAATATTTCCTATAATGCAGACCTCATAGTGGAGAATTCCCTCAATTTTTGTATGTCTGAAAAGGTCTTTATTTCTGCTTCATATTTAAAGAGATCTTAGCTGGATACATTATTCTTGCTTGTAGTCCCTTTCATTTAATAGTTTGAATATTTGATTCCACTACTTTCTAGCTCATAAGGTATGTGCTGCTGAGTCTGACAATAATCTAACTGGTTTTCCTTTATTGGTTACCATCTTCTTTTCCTTGGCTGCCCTGATAATTCTTTATTTGTTGTTGATATTTGATAATTTTAATAAATGACCCTTTTGGGGTTGAAATAATAGGGTGTTCTATTGACTTCTTGAATTTCAAGCTATAGTTTATTCCTTAGATTTGGGAAATTCTTGTCAACTGTTTGTCTGAAAATGTTTTCTAGTTCCTGCTTCTTTTCCTCTCCAAGAATGTCCATTATTCTTATGTTTCCTCTCCTGATGGTCTCAGCTAGTTCTCACATTTCCCTTTCATTATTTTTCATTTTTTGATTTCTGTCTTCTTCTGATTTATTTATAGATTTCTGTCTTTGATATCACTAATCCTATCCTCCCTTTGATTGATTCTCTTTCTCAAGCTTGCTATTTCATTTTTCAGCTCTCAAAGTGTGTGTGTGTGTGTGTGTGTGTGTGTGTGTGTGTGTGTGTGTGTGTGTGTTTATCTCTAGAAGTTTTATTTGGTTCTTTTTGAGAGTTTCAACCTCTATGCAAAAAGCTCATTCCACACATCTAGTTGTTTTTTCAATTTCTGGAATTGTTGATAAGACTCTTTTCAGATATCATTGAGCTTTTACAGAAGTCCCATCCTGAATTTTCTGTCATTTAAGTCACATATTTCTATGTCTGTAAGCTTATTTTCTGGAGTTTTTTTTTTCTCTTTCTATCTGAGATACATTGCCACCTTTGCTGTTCATGGTTTTTAATGGACTATTTCTCCACCTGGGCATTAATGAAAGTTTATTCTGCTTTTACTTTATTATTTTTTTTCCAGAAAGAGGATTTATTTTATATTTGTCACTAACCTGTTTCAAAGAAGATATTTTTTTTTTTTTTTTTTTGGTTTCCAGTAGGTGGCATCTAAGCCTCTTGGATATCTGATTTATATAAATTTTAATAATGTATTTTTTTCTTATAGATGTTTAATCACACTCGCTACTCTCAGTCTCAGTTCCTGTCAGTGCTAGCTACATTTTCAGTTGCATTTGCTCAGATTTCCCTGGGGCTCCATGGCGTTCACTCTCAGAGAGTATGGAGAGAGGGGCTCTCTAGATTGGGGGATCGAGGCTGCAGCTCAGCCTCGGTTTTGCAACCACAACTGATAAATATCAACTGTTGTTTCTCTGCCATCCCTGCTTTTCTGCCATCACCATTTCTCTGCCTTCTGCCCTGAAGTTTGGACATTACCGTTGGCCTCATGGAGCTAGAGGCAGAGCTGTTCAGGAAAATGGCTGCACCTTCTCTCCTCCCTTCCCTCCTGCAGGAAGCTGAGGCTGTGAGAGGCAGTTTATTTTTTACTTGTGTCTTCCACCGGACACCTGGGGTTGTGACCTGTCTTAGCACTTAGGCGCAGATGTCAGACATACTAGTATATAGTTTGGGTGTTTTTTGCTGAGTTTTAGATGTTCAGCTTATTGTTGTTTCAAGGATAAAGATCTGGGGAAGTCTCTTACTCTGCCATGTTTAATACAATCTATTTATTTTTTATGGTGACATTCGTTAACGAAATTCAATAAGGTTCAGCTGTATATTTTAGCAGTAAGGGTTATAAATGTTTATGATGTGTGCTCACCTCCCATAGTTAGATTTCTTTCTGTCACCACATATTTATCCAACTTTACTCCATCTACCTCCCCTCTCTTCCTGCCCCCTATCCTCCAGTAAGCACTAGACTATTGTCCATGACCATGAGTCTCTGTTTTTTTTTTTGTCCTGTTCATTTGTTGCTTTTAGGTTTATATCCCACAAATAAGTGATATCATGTGATTTTCAGCCTTTTCTCTCTGGATTATTTCATTTAGCATGATTATATCAATATCTATCCACGTTGTCACAAATAGCAATATTTCATCTCTTCTGATGGCTGAGTAATATTCCCTTGTATATATGTACCACATCATCTTTATCTGATCATCTATTGTAGGACATTTCAGTTACGTCCATGTCCTGGCCACTGTGAATAATGCTGCTATGTACATTGGTGTGTAAATATCTTTTTAGATATGGGTTTTCAAGTCTTTGCTGGATTATATGTTAGATCAATTATTAGTTTATTGAGAAACCTCCATATGGTTTTCCATATGGCCGTACAAATATGCTGCCCCGCCAGCAGTGTATGAGGGTTCCTTTTTCTTCACTTTCTCTCCAGCATGTCTTATTACTTGTCCTGTTGATTATAGCTATTCTAACAGATGTGAGATGGTATCTCATTGTGGCTTTGATTTGAATTTCCCTAATAGCTAGCAATGTTGAGCAACTTTTCATATATTTCTTGGCTATTTCTACACACTCTAGGGAGAAGTGTTCATTCAGGTATTCTGCCCATTTTTTTCATTGGATTGTTTGTTGTTGTTATTGTTGTTGTTGTTGTTGTTGTAGAGTTGTATGAGTTCTTTGTATAGTTTTGATATTAGGCTCTTATTGGAGGCATTGCTTGCAAATATACTTTCCCATTTGGATGGATGTCTGTTTGCCTTGTTGAAATTTTCTTTTGCTGAGCAGAAACATTTTAGTTTGATATAGTCCTATTCATTTATTTTAGCTTTAATTTCCCTTGATTTTGAGGACAAATTCATAAAATCTTTAATTCCAAGATGCTTGAGTTTGTTCCTATGTTTTCTTCTATGCATTTTATTGTTTCAGGTCTTATATTCAGGTCCTTAATCCATTTTGGATTAATTTTGCTGTCCAGTGGCAGACAACAGTCTAGTCATTCCTTTGCTGGTGGCCTTTCAATTTTCCCAGCACCGTTTATTGAAGAGGATTTCTTTTGTCCACGATATGTTTTTGGCTTTAAAATTATTTCCCAATATAAACATGGGTTTACTTCTGGACTCTCAATTCTGTTCCACTGGTCTATGTGTCTCTTTTTCCACTAATGTCATGCCATTTTGATTATGGTTGTTTTGTAGTATAATTTGAAGTTGGGCAGAGTGATGCCTCCAGTCTCATCCTTTGGCAATTCGGGGTCTTTTGACCTTCCCTAAAATCTGATGATTTTTTGTTCTATTTCTTTAGAAATTCCCAATAGGATTTTGATGGGAATTGCATTAAATCTTTATAATGCTTTAGGTAATATAGCCATTTTAAGTATGTCGATTCTTCTAATCCAAGAACACAGAACATCTCACCATTTCTTTGAATCTTATTCAATTTCTTTTAATAGGGTATGTTATAGTTTTAATTATATAGGTGCTTCACGTGTTTAGCTAAATTCATTCTCAGGTATTTTATTGGTTTTGTTGCAATTGCAAAAGGAATTGTTATTATTTTATTTCTTTTTCTGACACTTCATTATTAGAGCATTATGTATTTTGGAATGTTGATTTTGTATCCAGAAACTTGAATTTATTTATTTTCTTACTGTTTCTTGGAGAATTCTTGTGGAGTCTTTTATGTAGAAAATCATGTCATCCACAAATAGTAACAGTTTGACTTTTTTTGTTTTCTATTTGGATGCAGTTTATATCTTTCTCTTGCCTGAGGGCACCAGCTAGGACCTCCAATGTTGTATTGAATAAGAGTGGCGATTGTAGACAGCCTTGCCTGTTCCTGACATCAGTGTGAAGTTTTTTATTTTTTCACCATTAATTATAATGTTGGCTGAGGGTTTATCATATATGGCTTTTATTATATTAACATACTTTCCTTCTATACTGATTTTGTTAATTTTTAAAATCATAAATGGATACTGTATCTTGTCAAAAGCATTTTCTGCATCTGCTGGTGTGATCATATGATTCTTATTTTTTTGTTTTGTTTTGTTTAAGTGGTGTATCACATTAACCTATTTGTGTTAGTTGAACCATCACTATGCCCACTGGATGAAGTCCACTTGATTGTGGTGTATAATCTTTTTAATATGTTGCTGTATTTTGTTCACTAGTATCTTATTTTGAATTTTTGCACCTGTGTTTATGAGAGATATTGGTCTGAAGTTTTCTTTTTCTGTGTTACCTTTACCAGTTTTAGTATCATAGTCATATTGGCCTCATAAAATGAGTTGAGAATTATTGACTCTTCTTGCATTTTTTTGAATGAGTTTTCAGAGAATAGGTATTAAATCTTCTTTGAATGTTAGATAGAATTCACTGGTGAGGCCATCTGGTCCTGAACTTTTACTTTTTGTGTTTTTGATTATTTTTCCAATTTCCATTCTACTGATCAGTCTTAGATTTTCCAGTTCTTTTTAATTCAATCTAGGAAGGTTGTATTTTTTAAGCACTGATGCATTTCTTCTAGGTTATTAAATTTGGTGTTATATACTTTTTCATAGTACTCTTGCATGATCCTTTGTATTTCTGCATTGTCAATCATAATTACCCTCTTTCATCTGTGATTTTATTTGTGTTTTTTTTTCATTTTTTCTTTAGTGAGTCTACCCAAGGGTTTGTCAATTTTATTAATCTTCTCAAAGAACAAGTCCTTTGTTGAATTTGTTTCTTACACTTTTTCTCCAATTTCATTTATTTCTGTTCTAATTTTGATTATTTCTTTCCTTCTTGCTGACTGTAGGCTTCATTTGTTCTTCTTCCTCTATTTTTTTTAAGGAAATATTAGGTTGCTTATTTGGGTCATTCTTGCTTTTAGAGATAAGCCTGTAATGATATAAACTTTCTTCTTATGACCACTTTTCCATTCCCCTAAAGTTTGATATGTTGTACTGTCATGATTTATTTCTATGTATCTCTTGATCTCTCTTTTTATTTCTTCTCTGTCCTAATTATGCATCAGTAGTAAGTTGTTTAATCTCCATGTATTTGTGGTTTCTCCACTTTATTTTTATAGTTTATCTCTAGTTTCAATGGATTATGATCAAAGAATATGGTTGGTATGATTTCAAACCTCTTATATTTGTTGAGGCTATCTCTGTGTCCTAGTATATGGTTGATTCATTTTGTTGTTTGTTTGTTTGTTTGTGATTTAGGTGAGGCAACCCTTGGTTGATCTCACAGATTGCAAGGACCTGTTCAAGCTACAATACCATATTTTATTTTATGTTTTTATGCCTACAGCACCTGGTCTTCATAGGTTGTCTCCCATCCAAGTACTAACCAGGCCTGACCATGCTTACTTCTGAAATATGTCAGGATCAGGCTTGTTCAGGATGGCATGACCATAGATGTATTTGATTCTTGAGAATGTTCCATGTTCACCAGAGAAGAATGCATAAGCAGCAATTTGGGGATGAAAGGCTCTGTAAATGTCAATTATGTCCAGTTGGTCTAATGTGTCATTTAACCATGTGGATTTTTTTTTATTGATTTTATGTTTGGATGATCTGTCCATATTTGACAGTGAGGTATTTAGGTCCCCTACTATGATAGTGTTTTGTTCTCATTCTCCCTTTTGTTCTGTTAGTAATTTTAAAATATATTTTGGGGCTCCATGATTAAGAGCATAGATATTAATAAGTGTATGTCTTCTTGGTGCATAATCTTTTAATCATTGTGATGTGTCCCTCAGTATCTTCCTTTAACTTTTTTATATTGAAATCTATTTTGTCTGATATTAGTACCACTACTCCCACTTTTCTCTAATGACATCTGATTGAAATATTATTTATCGTCTATGGAACTGAGATATATCTCCTAGAGGCAGTATATGATTGGGTATTGATTTTTGATCCAATCTGCAATCCTGTGCCTTTTTGTTAGAGAGTTCAGCCCTTTCACACTTAGGATGATTATTGAAATATGAGGTTTTATATTCATTTTATTTTTGCTTTCTGGTAGCTCAGTGTTTCCATTGCTTTCTTGTCCTTGCATTTCAGTTTTCTTTCTTTTGATTGTTTTTTGCAGGTTTTCCCTCTGGATCTTTTTTTTTCTTCTTCTTTTTGTTATGTACTTCAGCTCTTAACTTTTGTGTTTGGTTACCATTATGAACATGTAAAGGATAGTCATATATGTGCACACACACATACATACATACAGTTGTCTATTTCCTTCTAAAGGTGCCTTATCTCCATTCCCCTTTGTGAATTTGGATCTTTGAATCCTCTACTTTTCCATCATTTTTGTCTCAGTTTGTTCCTATGGATACTAAACATTTATTACTACCTTGCTATAGCGAATCTCTTTTTATCATTTAACATTATAATGCCCTGTTCTTAGTAAGGTTTGCTCTCCTCTACTTCTATTTGCCTGGTAGTCACCTTACTCCTAATTATGATTTTTTTTTTTGTCATTTTGTTTTATGTGATCCAACCCCTTTCAGTATTTCCTATAATGCAGGCCTCATAGTGGAGAATTCCCTCAATTTTTGTATGTCTGAAAAAGTCTTTATTTCTCTTTCATATCTAATGGGGAGCTTAGCTGGATGCATTATTCTTGCTTGTAGTTCCTTTTATTGAATAGTTTGAATATTTGATTCCACTCCTTTCTGGCTTTTATGGATTGTGCTGAGAAGTCCGATGGGTTTTATATTATAAGTTACCGTTTTCTTTTCCCTGGCTGCCCTGAGACTTCTGAGTTTGTCATTGATTTTTTATAATTTTGATACAGTGTGTCTTGGTGAAGGCCTGTTTGCATTGAGTTAATAGGTGCTTTTTGACTTCTTGAATTTCAAGCTCCAGCTCAATTCTTAAAAATGGGAAATTCTTATCAACTATTTGTCTGAAAATGCTTTCTAATCCCTGCTCCTTTTCTTCTTCTTTGAGAATGCCCAATATTCTTCTGTTTGCTCTCCTGATGGTCTCAGCTAGTTCTTGCATTTCCCTTTCATTATTTTTCATTCTTCAGTTTCTGTCTTCTTCCTTCTGATTTATTTCTAGATTTCTGTCTTTGATATCACCGATCCTTTCCTCTATTTGGTCGACTCTTTTCCCCAAGCTTGCTATTTTATTTTTCAACTCTCAAAGTGTGTTTTATCTCCAGAAGTTTTATTTGGTTCTTTTGAGGGTGTCACTCTTCTTGCTAAATAACTCATTCTGCTCATCTATTTGTTTTCTCAATTCCTGAAATTGTTAATAAGTCTAGTTTCAAGTCTCACTGAGTTTTTTTCAGAAGTACCATCCTGAATTCTCTGTCATTTAAGTTTCATGTTTCTATGTCTATAAGGATACTTTCTGGAGAATTTTCCTTCTTTCTTAGATGCCTTGTCACGCTAGTTGTTCATGGTGCTTAATGGACTATTTCTCTGCCTGAGCATTAATGAAAGTGCATTCTAATTTTTTTTTTTTTTTACAGAAAGATTTATTATATAAAGGTCTCTTTTTAGGTTGTTGCAAAGAAGGCGTTTTTTCTTTTGGTTTGCAATACATGGTGTCTAAGCATTTTTGATCCCTGCTTTATATAAAGCCTTATTAATGCCTTTTTTTAATAAATATTTAATTGCACTCACTACTCTCATTCTCATTCCCTGTCAATGTTAGTGACAGTTTCAGTAGCTTTTACTCAGATTTCTTGGGGCTCTGTGGTGTTTGTTCTCAGAGGTTATGGGGGTGAGTCTCTCTGTGTTGGCTGTGGCTCGGCCTTGATTTTGCAGCCACAGATGGTAAAATTTAATTTCTGCCATCCCTACTTCTCTGCTCTCTGCCCTAATGACTGGTCCCTGCTGCTTACCATGTGGAGCTCACAGCTCTCCCAGGCATGTCTGTTCAGTGAACTCGCTGTAACTTCTCTCCTCTCCCTCCTCCTTTAAGGCACCCTGACTGCAAGAGGCAAATTTTTTCTTTCTTCCATTCCACTAACCAACACCCAAGTTTCTTACTTATGTTAGCTCTTATGCACAGATTCCATGCTCAGACGTGCTCATGTACACTTTGTGTTTGTGTGTGTGTATGTGAAGATTTAGATATTAAGCTTGTTGTTTTTTCAAGAGGAGAGATCTGGGGAGGTCTCTCACTCTGCCATGTTTCTCTAAACTTGCACTTATTGATATTGATCCAAACATCCAACAAGCCTGTGGCCAGTTGTCCACACTATTCACTTCCAAGTCTGCAGCTCTATTTTGATTTTTATGTTTTTTTTAATCTGTTTGTTAAAGTTCTCATTAGTTTCATCTAGTCTTCCCCTAAGTTCACTGAGCATCATTATAACTAGTGTTTTGAATTCTGCATCTGTTAGATTGCTTGACTCCATTTGTCTTTGATCTCTGTTCTGTTCTTTCATATGCTTTCTACATTCTTTGTCTTTCCATTTTGGCTGTCTTCCTGTGGCTATTTCTATGTACTAAGTAAAGCTCGTAAGTCTGCAGATCTTATTAGCATGGCTTTGTGTAGTAGATAGCCAGTGGTACCATCCAAAGAGGGGTTTAGCTGAAGGCCTAGATTAACTGCAGCCTGTGTCCCTCTGGGGCCACCTGTTAAGATTCAGCAAGCAATCCACAGATGCTGTGGTTATAGTTGCCCCAAGAAGCCATGCCAGAAACCAAGGTCAGCTGCTACCAATGTCAGTTTTAGAGCTGTTCAACAAGGGACACAGGACTCATCAGGGACACAACTGGATGTGGTTTAAGTGGGGCCATGAGTTGGAGGAAGCAGAGTTTCAGGAATCCTATAGGTGGAACGTCCTCTATTACCTAGTTTGTTTATGTCTCAGTTATGGAATTGCGTCTGCATGCTGGAATAGGCAAGGGGTCAACAGAAGAACAATGGATGCTTCCAGCACTTCTGCCTGCAAAAAGTCTCACCTCTGGCCATTGCTCTAGCAATTCAATGTCCTCTTACAAGTCTCTGCTGGTCTGAGTAGCAGACCTGGTTCTGGTGCTCATACTGAGTGAATTTGTCACTGAAAAAGTATAGTCATGGACATGGCCCCTTTAAGAGGCATCTGCAGCTGATGGATGCTGCTACCATACCCTCTTTCTCTCTGAGCCACTCAGGAATGGGTAGCCTCATGTGTTCACCTCTCCAGCTTTCTACCATTACAAGTCAATACATTATTTTTCTCACTAGTTATCGTGCTTCTGTTCTTCTAGACCTCCAGGTTACTCTGCTTGCTCTTTGCTCCGTGTTTTCATTTCAATTTTGATGTGGTCACAAGAGGATATGAGTGAAGTGTCTATCATCTATGCTGTTTTTCCGGTCTCTGTTATTTTTATATACTCTTTAAAAGTGCCCTATGCAATACGTTTTATTATCTTCATTTTAAGAAAAGGGAACCTAAGGTTCAGAGAGTTTTTAAAACTTGCTTAAGGTAATATAATGGCTATGTAACAAATTTAGAATTGGAACTCAGATCACCTGCATTCAAATTCCATGTTCTTTCTACTACATGTGGCCAGCACTTATGTGACTTAATCTATGTATATGTACCATATTCCTTCCTACTAATAAAAATGTTGGACTTCATTAGAAATTTAAATATGGCATTGCTATGCACCATATATGTCTTGTAGACATGTTTCTTGATAGAACCATTTTTTAAATTAAATAGTTATCAGCATTTAAAAGTAAGAGATTTCAAATAAAGTTACTTATTTTTAACTTGTCTTAAATGTATTGGGAAATCTGACAACCCTGAGTGGGTGTTCTCTCATGTCAATACCAGCTGAAGTTGAGCAGTAGCACCTCTTTTAGACCCAGCATGTACTCTGATTCTCCACAGCCCACACCAGTCTTTATGATCTGACCTTGCCCATGCAGGTATTTAAATTTGTAACTTTCTAGAACATATAATCTGAAGAGCTCTGTCCAGTTCCAAAGTTATGACCCAACGCTGAAAATTCCTTTATAACTTTATAGTTTTACTTCTGGCTTCCAACTATTTATTTGACAGCCTTGCTTATATTTCAGGGAGTTTTTTTCCTTGGTTTGTTCTTCACTTTGCTTATTTTTATGGTTTAGCAATTGCATAAGTGATAATCAAAACTGCACATTAAACTCCTAAATTTTTTTCCATTTTAAAGTATGATCCAGTGAGTCTTTATGCTGAAAAAGTGTAAAAATGTCACAAGAATGCATATAGAATGTAAACAGCATAAATAACAAATAATTCATAATGGTAGTTAAATTCAGGCAATGTGGAAACATGCAAGCCAGTGTACAAGTCCATGTCTTGATTAAATCTATAATTCACCATAGCTTTTAAAATCCAAATAATTTATTAAACTAATTTGAGATAAAAGAGAAAATCCAGTGATAATGGTAAAGGGCATGTGGGAAAAGATCTCTTTCATAAAAACCATTCAAATATCATTATTCTTAAGCACAGCATCATTAAAATATATTTCTATAACGTAAAAGATTTTAGTAGCATTCTGCAATATAAGGTACCATACCGCAGCATTATATTAATTTCTCTCCATATTTATAAGTTTTATAGCATTCATTTTATAGCCATAAATGATGGAATCTTTGTTAGACTCAGAATGAATTACAACATTATTTAATGGTGCGGATACAACTTGTTTTGTCAGCTAATAGGCTCAATAATCTATTCCTGTGGTTGCCCTTGAGTTGCCCTGAGGCACAATAGCCTGTTCAGCCAGGATAGTCAGCTTAATAGCCTGTTCAGCCAGGATAGTCAGCTTGTTTGGTGGTTCATACTCTGTAGTTACTTGTTTGATTTCACACAGAGGGCAAGATGAATTATGACATACAGTCTTCTTCCCTCATATCAGCTTCAAGTGCCTCTCAATATACCCTGCCATAATATACAGAATTCCAAGCCTTGCAGAATCATTTCTTTGGGTAAAGTATCCCATTCTGGAAAGCAAAACTACTTAGAAAAGATTAAACCATTGTCCCATATACAAGTAGTTTGGGCTTCATTATGAGCATGAAATTGTTGGTTTGTATACTGAAGTGTCATGATGCTTGAGGGAACAGAGTACAGAATAGGTAATCTTAAGGGGGAAGGTAGGATACTTGGGTCCAAATATAAAGTATTCACTAGGAATGTCGTATCCAGGATGGAGCTGTTTGGTGCAGAGCCTTGAACAATACATACTTTGTTGGGGATGAAGGGAAAGGATGGAAAATAGTTGGGAAGTAAAAGTGAAATAAGGATAAATTTCACCTACTATATGTCACTCCTTCCCTGGGGCTAGTTCTCATGTTATCTGTTGATTGTAAATTAAAAGGGTAGTAAGCCTTTAATTAGAATGAGTCTTTGAAGAAATGGGCACCATAACTGAAAGCTTTTATTATTTTAGATTGAAATATACTATAAAAAAGATACCAGTGAAGTTTAAAATTGCTGTAAAGGAGCAGATAAGGGAGAAAATACAATTTAAAAAATAAATAAGAAAATGAAAAGAAGAATAAATAAAACAGAAGAATGTTATTTTTTAAATTGACTTTTCCCAATTATTTATCCACTCCTCCCACCCTTAGTAATTTGGACATACTATTATCTACATTTTATAATATTGTATTAGTTTTCTATTACTACTGTAATAAACTACAGCAAACTTAGTGGACTAAAACAATGCAAATTCATTATCTTACAGACTGCAAGTCAGAACTTTGAAACGAGCCTCACTGGGCTAAAAACACTGTCAGCAAGGCTATGTTACTTTCTAAAGCCTCTGGGGAGAATCTGTTTCCTTGACTTTTCCAGTGTCTAGAGGCTGTCTGCCTTCCTTGGCTCATGGCATCTACGTCTTCAAAGCCAATAATGTTACATATCTTTAGCCTTTATTCAAACTTTATATCTCCCTCTGATACCTCTCTGCCTCACTCTTCTACTTTTAAGGGCCTTTATTGAGGACATTGGTTACACACAGATAATCCTGGATAGTCTCTCTATCTTAAAGTCAGTTGATTAACAACCTTAATTCCTCATACAATTTTAATTCCTCTTTACCATGGGACCTAATATACTCAAACAAAAATATAAATGTCCAAATCAAATTCAATCATATGTCTCCTAGCATCTCAAATTTTAAAATATTGTAATATCAGAATGTGCTTATTTACCTAACCCTGTGATTCTTATATATTCCAAACAAAACATGGAGACACCAGGTCCGACAAAGAATTTTTTTCAGATTCATAATCTGATCTATAGGTAAAGATTAATAGAGACATAAAAAATAACGAATCACTTTATGAATCACTTTTATGGAGAATATGGGAATTTCATAAAGTTGAACTCTCCCAGAGATCAGGAACTGGTACTATTATACACCTTTCTTTCAAGTAAAAGTGTATCAAAAATCTTTTGAATATCTTTGAAAAGTGCCTAGGTAGGAGGTTATTAATATCTACTGAAATGTTAATAACTTCATTTCAGAATTTTCTTTGATTTCTGTTGTATAGTTTAACTCATAGAACTCTTATTGATGCAATGCTAAGCTTATAGAAACATGTGCTTTATCTAATTTTTGGTGTCAGTAAAAGTGATGCATATTCAGAGGGAGTAAAAGACAATAGACAACATTTAGTAGTAGTCCAGTTGATCTAAAATCCTGCACATAATCAATTATCATTGTATTGACACTTGTGGACTGCAACTCTGAGAAAGTATATAACTCTCATACACCATCGAAAAAATATTTGAGAAAAAAATTCAAACCAAACAAATGAATCGGAACAGGCATGAAAGTAGATAAATATGAAAGGAAACAATGATGAGCAATGAACCTGGCTCTCTGGGGAAAATATATATTTAAATCTAAATGGAAAGACAGATTTCTTAAAGTTCCAAACTTGGATTCTTTAAACAGAAAATACATTTTATAGATATTTAAGAGCAGTCCAGAACATTTTTAGTAGCCACATTTTAAAAAGTAAAAAATAGATGAAATTAATTAAATATATTTTATTTAACTCAATATATCTAAAATACTATTTCAATTTGTAATCAACATAAAATTATGAATAGGACATTTTGCTTTTCTTTCATGCTCTCTTAGAATTTTCACATATATTTTATACTTGTAGCACATCTTAATTCAGACTAGCTCATTTAAAGTGCTCAATTGTCACATGTAGCTAGTGATTACAATATTGGACAATGTAATCCAATAATTAAAAATTCTAAGCCATATCAACAAATGAAAGGAGTTGGGAGACATAATAGCACCCTGAAGACCTCATGGGGTTAGGCAGGTGAGGTGGAAGGATGTTGAACACAATTTTATAGGGTTAAGAATAACAAGTTAAAAGATGTGAGTTAGGAAAAAACAGGGTTCACATCCTCATTGACCACATTAAAATTACAACCAAATTATAAAACAAACAACCTGAAATCTAGCTGATCATAATACATGCATCTGAATATATAAAGAAAAATCCACATTGAGTCCCATAGGAGGGGCGGAGACAAGAAGGAAGCTGGTCCCTTACCTGCATGTGGCATTTCAGCAGTGAAACGGAGAGTGCACTGGACTCCCCTGAAGGAACGAGGGGACCTAGCCCCACACAGGGGCTCCTCATTCCAGGGCTCTGGTCCTGGGAAGAGCAGTTCCAACAAACTCTGACTATTAAAACCAATGGATGCTCTGGCCATCTGTGTGATACAGAAAAAATCTGGAAACCCAGATGTCCTGTTAAAGGGGCTGCACATAGACTTATTTGCTCATAGGTACTCACCCTGAGCCCTGGTAGAGGGTCACTAACTTGGGAGGTGCAAGAGACAAATGGGAAAAGACTGAGGTGTGTGGCACTGTGACAAGGGATAGGGGAACAGCCGCCATTACTCCTTTGTCAAGCCCTAAGCTAGGGCAGTCTACAGGTTGGCACCATCTTACTTGTGTTGAACTCTCCCCCCACATGGCCAATTCTAAAGCTATATTGGCCCAGAGAGATTGGCCTGCTCCACACTGTGTCTTCCTGAGGCCCCATCACCCAGCCCACAAATTGCTTCCAGAGGCCTATTGCCACACAGCCAGCTCCCCTCCCCACCCCACAACTTCCCTGGGCTGCATATTTATTGTCAGGAAGCACCCCTCAACTCACATGGCTCAAGCACAGCCCACACATTTTGGTGGAGACTGGTGGCAAGCCACTGGTGCTAGCTTGAGCCTCAATATCTTTTGGATGATCATGGAGGTCTGAGGGCCTGAGGAAGACAGCAGCTGGCTTTGTTGCAATCTGAAACATTTATATGAAACTGAAGATTCAGCACTGGCATGAAATCTGACTCTGGATCGGCTGGGTGAAATTTGTTTACCCAGGTGACTCTCAGGGTTCCCACTACACCCAACTCGCATATTACTTGAATTTCTTTCAGCTGTGGAGTCATGCAGACAGCTGGCAGGCAGGCCTAGGCTTTGAGGTGCACTGGTCCTTTTCCTAAGCCACCCCAGGCCCAGAACTAGGGGTAATTTACCTCGGCTCATAGTGGATTATCTCCCACATACATCCACACATCAATATTAAAATGCCAAAGGTTGGAGACAAAGAATCTTAAAGCAACAAGAGAAAAACAGCTGGTTCCTTACAAGAGTACTCCCATAAGAATGTCAGATGATTTTTCCACAGAGACTTTGAGGCCAGAAGAGATTGGCACAAAATTATCAAAGTAATGAAAAACAAGAACTACTCTACCCAGCAAGGCTATCGATTAAAATGGAAGGTGAGATAAAGAGCTTTCCAGACAGAAAACATCTAAAGGTATTCATCATCAACAAGCTAGAATTACAAGAAATGTTAAGGGGACTTCTATAAAAAGAAATGAGAAAAAAACCATAAATATGAATAATTAAGTGGCAATAATTATATACATAGCAATAATCACTTTAGATATAAATGGAGTAAATGCTCCAATGAAAAGATGTACACTAGCTGAATAGGTAAGAAAACAAGACCCATACATATGTAGTCTATAAGAGACCCACCTCAGTTCAAATGATACACACAAACTGAAAGGAAAGGGATAGGAGAAGATATTTGTGCAAATGGAAATGAATAAAAAAAGCTGAGGTAGCAATGCTTTTATGAGACAAAATAGACTTTAAAACAAAAACTATAATAACAGACAAAAAGGGCATTACATAATGATAAAGGGATTAATACAACAAGAAGACATAACTCTAATAAACATATACATATACCCGACATAGGAGCACATACATGTATAAAGCAATTATTGACCAACTTAAAGAGAGAGATTGTAGGAGACTTCAACACCCTATTGACACCAATGGACAGGTCTTCCAGACAGAAAATCAATAAGGAAACAGCAGCCTTATATGGCACAATAGAGCAGATGGACTTAATTAATATCTTCAGAGTGTTTCATCCCAAAGCAGCAGAATATGCATCTTCTCAAGTGCACATGAAGAATTCTCCAAGATAGACCACATGTTAGGCCATAAAACAATTCTCAATAAATTTAAGAAGATTGAAATTATATTAAGCATCTTTTCTGACCACAGTGGTATGAAACAAGAAATCAACTACAAGAAAAATAAACAAGCAAGTAGAGGCTAAATAACATGTTACTAAACAATGAATGTGTTAACAATGAGATCAAGGAACAACCCAAAAGGTATCATGGGAGAAATAAAAATTAAAATACAAAGAACCAAAATCTATGAGACACAGCAAAAGCAATCCTAAGAGAAAGAAGTTTATAGCAATACAGGCCTACCTCAAGAAACAAAAAAAATCTTAAATGAACAATCTAACCTCATACTAAAAAGAACTAGAAAAAGAAGAGCAAATACAACCTAAAATTAGTAGAAGGAAGGAAATTAAAAGATCAGGGTGGAAATAAACAAAATAGTGTCTAGAAAGCAGTACATAGGATTAATGAAACCAAGAGTTGCTTCTTTGAAAGGATTAACAAAATTGATAAACCTTTAACCAGACACATCAAGAAAAAAAGAGGGGGACCCAAATAAATAAAATCAAAAAAGAACGTTCATACACTGCTGGTGGGACTGCAAATTGGTACAGTCACTATGGAAAACACTATGAAAGTTCCGCAAAATCTAAGAATGGATCTACCGTATGATACAGCAATCCCTCTACTGGGTATTTACCTCAAAGACTTAAAAATTCATATCCTTAAAGATATTTGCACACCAATGTTCATAGCAGCATTATTCACAGTGGCCAGGACATGGAAGCAACCAAAGTATCCTACAGTAGATGATTGGCTAAATTATCTGTGGTACATATATACAATGGAATATTACTCAGCCATAAGAAGAGATGAAATACTGCCATTTGCAACAACATGAATAGATCTCAAGATAATCATGCTAAGCAAAATAAAACAGATAGAAAAAGTCAAAAATCACATGATATCACTTATATGTGGAATATAATCTTCAAAGCAACAAAGGAACAGGACAAACCAACAGAGATTCATAGCCATTGACTGTAGACTAGTGGTTATGAGTTAGGGGGTGAGGGAGGAGTAGAGAGGTAGATGGGGTAAAGGGGATCAAATAAATGGTAGCTGAAGGAAACTGGGCTTTGGGTGGTAAACACACAATAGAATATACAGATGTTAAATTATAATGTACACCTGAAAATTATGTAATTGTATTAATCAATGTTACCACAATAAACTTAGTTAAAAAAAAATAAAATAAAATCAGAAATGAAAGATGGGAAGTAACTACAGACTCCACAGATATAACAGATAATCAAAAGAATATACTATAAACAATTATATACCAACAAATTGGACAATCTGGAAGAAATGAATACATTCTTAGAAATGTACCCAAGACTGAGTCAAAAAGAAACAGAAAGGCCAAACCAACATATTAATAGCAATGAAATCCAATTAGTATTTAGAAAAGCTTCCAAAAAAACAAAAGTCCTGGACCGGATGGCTTCATAGGTGAATTTTACCAAGCATTGACAGAAGAATAAACAGTTATTCTTAAAATATTACAAAAATTTCAAGAGGAGGGAAGCCTTCCTAACTCTTTTTACAAAGCCACAATTATTCTGATTTCAAAACCACACAAAGACAGTAAAAAAAAAAAGAAAGAAAGAAAGAAAGAAAAGAAAGAAAACTGTAGGTCAATATTTCTGATGAATATTGATACAAAAATCCTCCCCAAAATATTTAAAGATCCCCAATAAAAAAACACCATGATCAAGTTGGATTTATTCTTTGCATGCAAGGTTGGTTTAATATCCACAGGTTGATGTTATCCATCACATTAACAAGTTGAAACATAAATATCATATGATCATATTAATAGATGCAGAAAAAGCATTTGGCACAATCCAGCATTCATTTATGATAAAAATTCTCAGGAAAGTGGGAATAGAGGGAATATACCATAACATAATTAAGGCCGTATATGATGAATGTACAGCTAACATTATACTCAATGGAGAAAGCTAAAAGCATTTTATTTAATATTAGGAACAAGACATGGATATTTTCTTTCAGCAATTCTATTCCATATACTATCAAAATTCTTAGTTAAAGCAATCAGACAAGAAAGAGAAATAAAAGGTATCCAAATTGGAAAGGAAGGAGTAAAATTCACATTATTTGCAGATGATATGATACTGTTTAGAGGACCCTAAAGATTACACCAAAAAAAAAAAACTGTTAGAACTGATAAATGAATTCAGTAATGTAGCAGTATACAAAATTAATATTCAGAAATTGTTGCATTTTTATATACCAATGATGAACTATCAGAAAGAGAAATGAAAATAACCCTATTTACAATTGCATCAAAAGACAAAATACTTAGGAATCAAATTAATTAAGGAGATAAAAGACCTGTTCTTGAAAAATTATGTCACCGAAAAAGAAATTGAAAGAGATATAAATAAATGGAAGCATATACCATGCCCTTGAGTAGGAAGAATCAATATCATTAAAATGGCCATACTATCCAAACAATCTATAGATTCAATGAAATATCAATCAAAATACCAATGGCTATTTAAAAAAATGAAATTCTACCATTCGCAATGACATGGATGAACCTAGATGTTATAACGGTGAATGAAATAAATCAGACAAAGATAAATACCATGTTATTTCACTTATATACAGAATCTAGGGAACACACAAAGAACAAACTAATCAAAAGCAGACTTATAAATATAGAGGGCAATCTAGTGGTAGCCAGTGGGGAGGGAGTTTGGAGGGCTGGGAGAATGAGGTGAAGGATTAAAGAAGCACAAATTAGTAGTTTTTTAGATGTTTATGGGGATGGAGAATACAGCCTAAGAATGGAGTTAGCATTAATGTAATGAATAGGTTTAGAACCAGAGAGAAAGAACAATCAGGGAGATCACTTTACAAGCTATATATATGCTTACCAATGTACTATATTCTTAAAACTAATATTAAATTAAATTACAATACCAATGGCATTTTTCACAGAACTAGAATAATCCAAAAATTAATATGGAATCACAAGAAATCCCAAATAACCATGACAAACTTGAGAAAAAAGAACAAAGTTGGAGGTACCACACAACCTAATATTAAACTATATTACAAGACTACAGTAATCAAAACAGCATGGTACTGACATAAAAGGAGACACATAGATCAATGCAACAGAATAAAGATCTCAGAAAGAAATCCATGCCTATATGGTCATTTAATCTATGACAAAAGAGTCAAGAATATACAATGGCATAAAAATAATCTCTTCAACTAATGGTGTTAGGAAAATTGGACAGATATATCCAAAAAAATGAAATTGGACTACCTTCCTACACCATATACAAGAATAAACAAAAACTGGATTAATGACTTAAATGTAAGACCCAAGACCATAAAAATTCTAGAAGAATGCATAGTAAACTCTCTGATATTGCTATTCATAATTTTTTCTAATATATCTCCTTAGACAAGGAAACAAAATAAAAATAAATGAGACTGTATCAAGCTAATAAGCTTTTTTGCACAGCAAAGGAAACCATCAACAAAATAAAAAGACGACCTACTGAATGAGAGAAGATATTTGTCTATAATACACCTAACAAAAGCTTAATATCCAAACTGTTTAAAGAGCTCATACAGCTCAACACCAAAAAAAAAAAATTAATTAAAAATAGGCTGAATATCTGAATGTGTATTTCTCCAAAGAGGACATACAGAAGGCCAATAGACACGAAAAGATGCTCAAGGCCAATAATCTTCAAAGAAATGCAAATTGAAACCAAAATGAGATATTATCTAACACCTGTCAGATTAGCTGTCATTGATAAATCAAAAAAACAACAAATGTTGGTGAGGATGTGGAGTAAAGAGGACCTTTGTGCACTTTTGACAAGATTGCAAATTGGTACAGCCAGTATGGAAAACAGTTTGGAGGTTCCTCAAAAAAAATTAAAATTAATGCTACCTTTTTGACTCAGCAATTGCACTTCTGAATATTATCCAAAGAAAACCAAAACAGTAATTCATAAAAATCTATGCACCCCTGTGTTCATGGCAGTGCTATTCACAATAGCCAAGATATGGAAGCAGCCTCAATGTCCATCAACAGACAATTGGATAAGGAAGTTATGTTTCATATATACAACGGATTATTACTCCATCTTAAAAAATGAAATCTAACCATTTGCAATGACATGGATGGACCTTGAAGTTATTTCGATGAGTGAAATAGGACAAAGAATGATAAATATATGATTTCACTTACATGTGGAATCTAAGCAACAAAAGAAATGAACAAACTTAATAAAAACAGATTCACAGATACAGAGAGCAAACTGGTGATTGTCAGAGTAGAGTGGGGTTGGAGGGCTGGGTGAAAAAAAAAGTGAAGGGATGAAGAAGTACAAATTAGTAGTTACAAAACAGTCACAGGGATTTAGAGTATAACATAGGATATATAGCCAATATTATTGTCAAAACTGTGTGCAATGCCAGATGGATACTAGAGTAATTGAGGGCATCATGTCATGGATTGTATAAATATCTAACTTTTTCTAATTTAAAATAAATAAACAAAAATATAAAAATTTTAAAAAGCATCCTGGATGTCTAACAACAGGACTTCAGTTAAATAATTAATGGCACATTCATGACATTTAATATTCCCAGAAATTGAACGAATGAAGTAGCGGCACGTTCTATCATAGAAGAACATGCATATTATATCATTAAAAAAATAAACAAGTTAGTATAATGTACTTACTCTACAATGACTATCACTTGCCTTGTTATGGGATTGGAGGAGGCAGTGAGGGAATTATTAATTTGTTTTGTCCATATGAAAAGCCATATTCTTCAAATTGTTACAATGAGCAATTTTGGTAGGTAAAATCATCTACGTAATAAATGAGACTGAGAAAGAAAAAGGAAAAACAGCAGTAGCTCTTGGTGTGTGGAAAGGACTTGATCTTTCTTGATGAAGTTAGACAATTTCTGAATTGTTAGGACTCTTAAGTTATTAATAAAGTGGGTGTAGGATTAAAGGAAACTACAGGTTAGGTATTTTTTAAAAAAAATAATGATCCTGTATATAGAAGGCCTTAAGTAAAGCATGAAATTCAGAACCCATAAATGAAAAAATATTTACAGGTTTGACAACATAAATATTGAACACCCATAAACAACAGTAAGGGAGAAGCAATAGGCTGAGAAATATTATTTGGTACATGTAAAATGTAATGGGATAGCACATTCCAAATATAAATTAAATGATTGTATATTACCAATAAACTTTGAAAAAACATTCAAATAAAAATAATAGAAATATAAATATATAAATAATGTGACATTTTTTCCAATTTATTTGATCTGTGGTTGCTTGAATCTGAAGATGCAGAATTCACAGGTACAGAGAGGTGACTGTAATTATATAATAATTCTAAAATTATAATTGTGATAAGTGCTATGGAGAAAGAAGGACCTAATCTGGTCTGGAGGGCCAAGTAAGTGAGGAGAAACCTGAAATTTAAGAAGGAATTAACCAAATATAGGTTAAAGAGATGGGAAGAGACAGAAAGGAAATGAGGGAATGACATATCCAAATGTCATGAGGTAAAAAGAGGGATGGCACATTTGAAAAACAGGAAGAAGTACAGCATTGCTGAAGCAAGAGAGTAAGAAGCCAGAGAAGTAGATAAGGAGCCAGATGACATAGGGCTTTGTACAGCATATTAAGGTTTTCAGTATTTATCTTAAATATGACAGGAAAATATTTAAAGGGAATAATGGAGTTAGTTTTATCACACCTCTGTTGGCTATGCAGAAAATGGATCAAAAGGTAATAAGAATTGAAGCAAGGGGACCAGTTAGGTTGTTGCCATCATCTAGGTCTGAGATTATTAAAAGTGGAAAAGAAAAGAATGAGATGGGTTCAAAATATAATTAGAAGATAAAAATGGCAGGGTTTGATGTTGTGTTGAATATCGAGGGATGACTCTTGGATTTCTGGCTTGTGCAAATGAGGGGAGGGTTGTTTCATTCACTGAAATAAATTGTCAAGAGGAGAATAATTTGGGAACAATAATAATCATGTTAGCTTTGGACATTTTTTTTATATCTGAAGTGCTTTTCAAATATCTATGTTAGATGACAGGTGAAAATTCGGTGAAAATGAGTCTAAACTCTCCACTCTGCTCATTAACCTTACCTATTTATTAAATCATAGATCAATTTATCACAGTCATGAGATGCCACGTTACCCATTTTTCTCATTCTAATATTTCTCTTCTTTATGGTCTCTCCTAGTACTTATTTCCTAGCCTACTTCTCATTAGGCTCCAGATATACACTCTACCACATATATGTGAATATGTCTTGTTTCCATAATTAGAAATTAAGTTTCTTGAAATTAGAGACCATGTTAGATTAGGCTATCCTTCACTCCCACCACCAGGTATACATGTAGTAAGAGTTTATTTTACCTGTAATAAAGAGAATGAATAGCCTTTCTGCTACTAAATAGTAATTAAGAGCAAAAGGTGTTAAATGTAGACGACTGGGATTTGAATTTTGCTTTCACCTCTTATCAGCAGTTGTGGCTATAATTAAGTGTTAACTTCTTCAAGGTCTCATTTTCAACATTTATCAATTCAGGATAATACTAACCTGCCTCAGAGAGTTAGTGTGAGAATTAAATACATAATGTGTATGAAGTGCTTAGCACAGTGTTTGTCACATAGTATTAGGATTTAGTTTTTTTTATTATTTATTATTATTATTATTATTATTATTTTCAGATGGTATCATAATTTAATACGACATCCAGTGGCTAGGGATAGGTGACAGGTTAGTAAACACAAAATTTGGTAAAAGCATATGCTTGCTTTTCCATGCTTTTATCTATAGCAGAATTTCACATTATATTAATGAAATAATTATAGAATTACATTGGCAATGTACGTAAGTTTATAATAGATGTCTGTTGCTACTTCTACTTATATAAATTCAATATCTGTTTTATATGAATTGTAGTGATAAGAAAAAGTTATGATAAATGTTTTTCCAACTTTTACATATTGATAAGTCTAATTTTCTACTTATTCTACTCATTCTTATTTTTAAGAGCTTATTTAACAAAATGTAGCTTTGGAATCTAGTGTTATTTTTAATATACTAGTAGATAATAAATATTTCAGTTTCAGATATATATAATTTGAAGTCAGTATGGTATTTCCAGTTAGTTTTCCTTTTATACCTCTCCTAAGGCCTATTTGAACTTTATGTAGATTAAGAAATAAAATTGCTTTCCTAGATGAATGAAAGTTATCTTTCTGTAATTTTAGCCTAATGATAAAATTAAACTGTTCACAAATGGATTGTTCTAAATAATCTTGACCAGACTTGAAATTCTTAGAGCAAATATTATTTGGCATTTATATAGGACTCCCTATCCAGAGTAGACGTTTATTTATTGATTATAAATCATGAAGTAGAACAGTGATATTTTTATAATTTTATAGATAAACTATGGAGCAATTCAATTTTTCTCTTCTTCCTTGACCAAGTCTCAATTACTGAAGGCTGTCCTCTCCCTCCTTCTCCCACCTTTAAGATTATTTTAAACTCTCAACTATTTAGTAAAAAATATTTTTGGAAGCAAAGTCAACACATGAATCAGGGCTATATGCTGCATATCTCAGCGTAGCTTCCAATGATTCTCAACTCCCCTAATGGAGGATGCGCAAAAGTCATTGTTTTCATATAGTAAATTTCGCTTCTTATAAGAAGGTAAGTTCTTGTGTGTCACTACTTTCACATACTCATATTTAATGAAGCCTCTGGAAGGACCCTGAATTAATATACAGATGAAGTACACATATAATACACAGATTAATATATGGAGGAAAATATGTGTGATTCTGACACTGAGTTTGTTCTGAAAACTGTCATGAATTTATTCAAACTAGAATATGCACTCCATGATGGCAGGGATTTTTGTCTGTTTTATCCATTGCTTTTTCTCTCATACCTGGAACAGTGCTTCCACCATTATAAAGTTAATAAATATTTGCTTAAAACTGAATTTCCTAATATTCTGGGTTAAAACTCAGAACTCTAGAATTTCCAGGCTGCATTGTAGATTACCGATAAATTCTTAAAATTAAATTATTTTGTCAGATTAATGATACTGGAACCCTTACACATAAGAACAGTAAGTAGCATGAAATATAATTTGAGACAGGTAAGGCCCAGTTCCTTAGCATGATAGACAAGGCCCTTTGGAAACTGGCCCCTCTGTCCATACATTTATAGTTAGATACAGAAAATTAGTTGCTCTTCTTTGAATTCATCATTCACTTGTACAAAACATTGCCTTTGAACACATTTCTCTTGGTTAGAAGTGCTTTTACCACCGTTTTAACCAGTTACGGGCATATTCAACCTTTAAAGTGAAACAAAGTATCTCTTCTCTGAACCCATTCTCAATTTTCCAGTCAGAATGAGTCCCTTCTTTCCCTTTGACTTCACCACCCTTTTTGTATAAATTTGTCATGGCACTTACCTCCTTGTTCTGACATCATTTCCATGTCTGTACTAGATTGTCAGCCATTTAAAGGTTGATAATATGTCTTTTTTCCCCTTTTTTCTCATCCGCTTAAATCCTACCACAGTACATATCATACAACAGGTGCTTATCAAGTAACTTATGAACTGTGTGCATGATAGCTAAGGGTGGAAGTGTTCTATTAAAAATCATAATATATAGTTTGGAATGAGTTGGTGAAGAGCAAGTACACTAAACCTATCTTACACTTATCAATTGTGTTAGCACAGTGCTGTATGTTGAAGTAATTGGCTATAATAAAGAACATTTACAAAATTTTTTTCAGTTATAGTTGGCATACAATATTATATTGGTTGGAGGTGTACAATGTAGTGATTGAATATCTATATAACTCCCAAAGTGATCACCCCAATAAATCTAGTGCCTCTCTGACACCATACATAGTTATTATAATGCAATTGGCTATATTCCCTATGCTATACATTATATCACCATGGCTATTCTGTAACTACCAATATGTACTTCTTAATCTCTTCCCTCCTATTTCACTGACCCCTCAACCTCCCTCCCTTATGGTAACCCTCAATATGTTCTCTGTATCAATGAGTTTATTTCTGTTTTTTCTTTTTTCTTTTTTTTGGTTTGTTTATTTTGTTCTTTAGATTGCACATATGCATACAATCACATGCCATTTGCTTTGTCTATTTGACTTACTCCACTCAGCACAATACCATCTAGGTCCATCATGAATATCATTTACGTTTAGTCTGGTTGTGTCTTTTAATCTGAAGTGAGTCTCTTGTAGGCAGCATATATGAGGGTCTTGTTTTGTTATCCATTCAACCACCCTTTCAATTGGAGAATTTAATTATTTTTCATTTGAAGTAGCATTGATAGATATGTAGTTGTTGCCATTCTTTATTTAGACTTTTGATACACATTTTTTTCTTCTTCTTAAAAACTCCTACCAGTATGTCTTGTAATACTGGATTGGTGGTGATGAATTCTTTTAGCTTTGTCTGTGAAGATCTTTTATCTGTCCTTTGATTCTAAATGATAGCTTTGCTGGGTAAAGTAATCTTGGTTGTAGGTCCTAGGTTTTCATCACTTTGAATATCTTGTGCCAAGCCCTTCTGGCCTGTAAAGTTTCTGTTGAGAAATTGGTTGACAATCCTATGGGAGGGAGCTCCCTCCAGGGTAAATAAATGCTTTTGTTTTGCTGCTTTTAAGATTCTCTCTTTGTCTTCAGCCTTTGGCATTTGCATTATGAATTGTTTTGGTGTGGGCCTCTTTGGGTTCATCTTTTTTGGGACTCTGAACTTTCCTGGGTTTGTATGTCTATTTCTTTTACCAGGTTAGGGAAGTTTTCCACCATTATTTCTTCAAATAGATTTTTAAATTTTTGTTCTTTCTCTTCTCTTTCTGGTACCCCTATGGTGTGGATGTTGTTATGCTTGATGTTGCCCCAGAGGCTCTTTAAACTACGTTCACTTTTTTTTTTTGATTCTTTTTGTTGCTGTTGCTGTTCTAACAGGGTGCCATCTGCTACCACATCGTCTATGTCACTGATTCAATCCTCCTTTTCATTAACTCTGTTGATTCCCTCTAATGTACTATTTATCTCAGATATTTTATTCTTCACTTCTGACTGGTTCCCTTTTTATGTTTTCCACCTCCATTTTTCTGTTTTCTATCTGTTTGTTAAAGTTTTCACTGAATTCAGCTACTCTTCCTCTAAGTTCTTTGAGCATCTTAATAAGCAGTGTTTTGAACTCTGCATCTAATAGTTTGCTTGTCTCCATTTGTTGAGTTATTTTTCTGGAGCTTTGTTCTATTCTTTTATGCAGAACATGTCTCTCCATTTAACTGCCTCCCTGTACCTGTTTCTATGAATTGGGTAGGGTTCCTAAGTCTACCTGTTTAAATAGAGTGGCTTTATGTAGTAAGTGTGCTGTGGGGCCCAGTGGCACAGTTCTGAAAGGGGTACAGCTGCAAGCCAATTTTAGCAGTAGCCTGTGCACCTCTGGAGCCACCTGATAGGAATCACCAAGCAATCCATGTATGGATGTCACCATGTTGGACTTACAGGTACCTCAAGGGGCCAACTCAGAAATCGAGGCTGGCTGCCACTAGTGTGGGGCTTAGAGCTGCTCATCAAGAGGTACAGGCATGTCAAGGGAGAGACAGAGTCTCTAGGGATTACCAGGGATAACCAGTGTTGTCCAGTTTGATGGGGTCACTGATGCAGTGACTTCTGCATCTGCATGCTGGGTTTGGGGAGGGCTCAACAAAGGAACAATGGATACTGCCAGCACCTTCTGTTCAGGAGAAGTCGCCCCTCCATGACCTCTCCCTGAGCCTAACAACTCAGTGTCCCCCCATATATCCCTGGCTCTCCTTGAGCAGCTGCCTTAGCTTTTGAACTCAGAGTGAGTCTGTCAGCAAGTAAATCTGACTTAAGAGGAATGTTCACCACTCCCATGGCCCTCTGTCTAACTCAACCACCATCTCCACTGGTTTTCACAGCCAGAGGTTGTGGTGACTTCTCTTCGCAGCACTGGAACCCTGGGCTGGGAAGCTCAGTGTTGGAGTTGGGATATTCCACTCCGCAGGTTGGGGAAAGGAGCTCTGCAACCAAGAAAACCCTCCCGATTCTCTATCGCCATACACCATCAGCATGTTTCGGATCTCCACCCCTCCCACCCTTTTGAAATGACCTATTATTTTTGTAGGGCTTATAGTTGTAGGGCTTCTGTTCAACCAGGCCTCAGGTGACTTTGCATGCTGGGTTCTCTGTAGTTTTGTTATAGTTTTGGTGTGGTCTTTAGAGGAGACGTGCACAGCCTCTATGCAATATGCCATCTTGTGAAGACCTCTAAGAAACATTTGCACAAGAAAAGGAAAATAAGCAAATGGAGGAAGGGTTCTAGACAAAGAAGTGACACCATAAAAATATTAGGTGCTAGGTACAAGATGGTTGAAACTAAAGGACAAGAGAATAGACAAAAGGAACAGACCTGCCTTACAATCATGCCTAGGACCAACCTTGGAAGCAGAGACATAGCCAAGAAGAAAATTCAGTCAAGCAAATACTTTGTGAATACAACATCAAATCACTGGCTGTTTGTTTGAGGGTGTTTCCCACAAGGTGATGATTTGGGGACTGAATGGAGTCAACTATTCAGTCATTGTATAGACTTAGACATCTCTTCTATATATCATTAATGTCTTTGGGCAGTCCTCATAGATCATTCAATATGCACAACTTTCTAGAGTCTGTAAAATGAACACAATTGCATTCACATCTCTAGATTATCCATTGTTTTTAAAGTGCCTGAAATTTTCATTTGCTTGTCTGGGTTAAATATTTAGGGCAATGTCTATAAGGAAATGAGTCATACAAGTTTCTAATTCAGAAGTACTAATACTATTGTTGCTGTTTGTATTTACTTTCTTACTTGGTTTTGGAAAACATATTCTGTAGAAATCTCCGGCAGTATTAGCACTAAATGTTACCTAAAGATAAGTGTGCCTTTATCTTATTGGTACCTCTTTCATAAATTTAAAATAAAGAAAAAAATAAAATAATGTCTTTCTCAACATTTAATCAGAAACTGTAGAATCTTTTCAACTCAAAGCCTTTCCCTCAATGCTGTAATATATGCAAAATTGTTATGTAGATCACAAATTTAGACTCCATTCATTTAGCCTGAGATTATGAAGCTACCTTATAAACATCAAATGCCCCAAATTTTGATGTGATTGTTTCCTCTGGCTGAGTGACAAAGTGCTGAATAATCCAACACACATTTCCCAGTGAATAATATTCCTTTTGTCTTCGCTAATGTTAAATAATTTCAAAAACTCTCTTCAAGACAGCTACTGTGAGCTAGGGAGCTAAATACAAGAGAGGCCACCATTTTATTTGTCTATAGACATAGATGTTTACGTTGTCTGCAAGTACAAAATATGGTCTAAAATATCACTATTATTTTCAGTGAATCAGAGTGATATGGCACTGGTGAAGTGAATCCATAAAAATTAGTACAGAGTAGAATAATAATTCAAAAGGAGGTATAAAAATACATTAGACTCATGAACAATGAGCATAATTTAAGTGTTTCTTTTTTTATATTGTGAGTAAAAAAATATATATACATTGTCTCCTAGCTGCTGTATCCCTCAAAGTATTTTGGCAGCTGGATGTGACAATCCAGATGAAAACCACAGTGAGCTGAATGAAACCTAGGAGTTGAGAAGCAAGTAAATTCTAGCATCAGCCTCATGCACATTGATTAAATGAGGAGAACTAGACTACGAATTTGATTGTGCTAACTTACCGCTTCATATGCTGTATAAGGCGATTAGAACTCAGTGTTAAAATCGTTCCAAATTAGCTTTGCTACTTTGTATCTATGCAGCCTTGGACAATTTACTTAATCTCGCTTTGAGCCTCAGTTGCTTTATTTGAACAAAAGGAATAATAATAACTTTCCCCACAGGACATACTTTGGGAATTAAAAAATAATATACATCTTGGCCTCTTACATAGAAGATACTAAATTCACAGTTGGATATACTTTCTTCTTTTTAATATGTAAAAATTATTTGGTACCTTGACCACTATGCATTTGTGTTTGGACTAGAGAATTTGTGCTTTGATATCAGACCTACAAGTCCTAGTGCTTAAGTCTAAAACCTTGTAGTTTGTCAGTTACAAGTGAATTTCCTGGTAACTGAGGTAGATTAGTTTCCCAATTTTCATAGCAATTAGAAAATGACCTTTCTTTCTAAATATAAGTTTGTATTTGTAGGACTGTAATGTAAACACAGCTCTCAAAAATAATTCTATCAGCTCAGATCAATTATATTTTAGAATTTGGTCAAGACTGACTCTATTTACTAGAGTGTTTGACAACTAAGCTATTGTTTCCATATAGTAACTCATTTTGCCATTTACTGTATATACACTATGCTACTAAAGAGCCCTTGTAGAAATTAGTGGTAAACAAAGGGGACATTAATAAGTTATCATTGTTGAGAGGTAGATTTTGAGGGTTCTTTAAATAGTATGGCTGGATTTGCACCGAGTCAACAATATACCCTCACCTAGTCTGATACAAATAAAATCCATTTTGCCAGACTGATTAGCCAGGATTATGAAAAAATCTTTAGCTATAGAATAAAACAAAAGCAACTAGCTTATTAAAGTAGGACTGGCAAATGTGTGTTGCTGGTATTGAGTCCACCTAATCTGTCACAGTACTTTACCATTGAGCCCATATTGGCCCGTGAATCCTTCTTGCTATATTAGGATCAAACCTAATTAATTTCTTGATTGTGTTTGCATCAATCTATAACTATCTAAGCATTCGGGAATTTCAGTTTCTAGAAGTGAAGGCAAAATGGCAGGTAAGTCAAGAGAAATTAATGTCATATTCATCATTAATGGTAGTTTGTGAACAGAGATTAGTTTTTCAGTCTTGTAAATTGTGATACTTTGTTTCATTGTTCACAGTGTTCAACTGAGTTTTTTAAGGTAAGCAAGGAGAAAACGTTTTAGTTTTCTCTCTGTTTTCTAAAAACATTTTTATTAAGGTATAATTAATATACAATAAGTTGTACATATTTATAGAGCAAATTTGGTAATTTTTGACATATATGTAAATATATACCCATGAAAACATCACCACAATCATCATAGTGAACATATATATCAAAAAGTTTTCTCTTGCCCTCTTTGTAATTTTTTTCTCTACTACTTCCCAGTCACCTTATTCCCAGACTACCATTGATATGCTTCCTGTCAGTATAGACTAGTTTGCATTTTCTAGAGTTCTACATAATGGAAGCATATACAATATGTAAATTTTTTGACTGTTGTTTTTTAAACTGGACAAATTTGGTATTTATTCATGTTGTCATATGTGTCAATGGTTCATTCTTTTTTATGTCTCAATAATATTCTATGATATGGTTATACCAGAGTTTGCACTTATTTGCCTGTTGACAGAGTTTTTTCCAACTTTTGTTTATTACAAATAAAGCTGCTTTGAGCATTTGAAGTTTTTGCAGCTACATGTGATTAAATTTTACTGAGCTAAATATCAGGGGGTGGAATAGTTATATCGTATGTTAGGTGTATGTTTAACTTTATAAGACATGAAAGTCTAATTAGCCCTAGAGAAGCATTCTCAATCTGCTTAACAAAGTTAATAGCAGGATCCAAAAGGATAAAATTCCCAACTATTGAGCATACACCAGAACAAAGTTAAATAGTATATATAGGAATACACACTTTTTTTGGCCTATTCTATTCAATGCCATGAATTAGAAGGTTTCTCACTCTGACTAATGAGAATAGGGACTATTGCCTCCTTCGTTTCAGATTCATAGTTGTTTCCTTTAATCCTTTCAGGTAGTTCTTTCTCCAGTCACAGAAGGTTTCCTGTCATTCAAATGCTGTTGAGGACTTTGGTGAATATCCAGATGACCCTCTGCAGATCTCTAGAGTTCTCTTTCTTTGTAGATCTTTTCTTTTTGTACTCTGTACTGCATACTCTAGTTGTCTTGACCCTCCCATTCTACCAAGTTCATCTCTTGAACTCAGAGAAATTGCCAGGCTCCACCTATGTTCTCCTTGTTCTCTCTTCCTATGGTAAGGCCTAGAAACTCTCTGCAGATAGTAAGCCGATGCAATCATTGCTTTCCATATCTCAGGGATTAATATCTTTTATTTCCCAATATCTGGAAACCATTGTTTCATATATTTTGGTTTTTTTTTTGTTGTTTCAAGGCAGAGAGTAAATTTGGTTTGTATCACCCCATCTTGACTGGAAGTGGAACTCTTCTCCAGAATTTAATGTTTTCCTGTAAATAAAATTCATTTTAAAAAGTACCAGATGAGTGTTCAAAGAGTTTTTCCCACAAATTTTGCCCACTTGGAGAATTACTTAATTCTATCTCTCTAAACAAAACAAAACAAAACAAAACAAAACAAAACAAAACAAAACACCTTATCTGAGTTTATAAAAGCATAGTCTCTCACAGGAGCCACCTACTCACTTCATGACACTACAAATGTACTAAGATGATAGTTTACATTGGGTATATGGGATGAAACTAACTGTTGAGAAGGATGAAAGAAGTTTTTATTCAAGCCAATGTGACTTATATTAGGAAAAGCCTCCCAAGTGTGCATTTAAAAATTTTTTAATAAGGGGTCATTTACCAATTCATTAAGCCAAAGAACATAGTGAGAAAAGCTTCTTTTGTGAGGCTGTTTCAGACAGAAGAGACCCAGGAAATTTATTCTCTATCAATCAAATATTATATAAACTATTTTGTTTCTGAATCAACAGCCAGTGGGCCACTGTCTTTCTCTTCTTGAAAAATATGTGGAGCATCTATTATTTGAAATACATAGGTAAATTATCAAAATAACAGTTTTTTCAGGTGTACAATTTAACAGTAAAGCATATATACATATATGGCATGTGTGTTCTCCTCCCATAGTTAGATTTACTTCTGTCATCACATATTTAACCACTTTTGCTTGCCTACCTCCGTTCTTTCCTCTCCCCTCCCCCACCATCTGGTAACCATTCTATTGTCCATGTTCATGAGTCTCTGTCCTGTTCATTGGTTACATTTAGGTTTATATCCTACATATAAGTGATACCATGTGATTTTTGACTTTTTCTGTCTGGCTTATTATGCTTAGCATAATTATCTTGAACTCTATCCATAGTGTTGCCAATGGCAGTATCTTGTATCTTCGTATGGCTGAGTAATATTCCATTATATACATGTATCATAACTTCCTTATTCAGTATTTATCGTAGGACACTTTGGTTGCTTCCATGTCCTGGCTATTGTGAATAATGCTGCTATAAACATCGGTGTGCTGATGTCTTTTTGGATATAAATTTTCAAGTCTTTGGTTTAATACACATTAGAGGGATTGCTGGATCATATGGTAGATCAATTTTTAGTTTTTTGAAGAACCTCTATACTTTTTTCCATAGTGGCTGTTCCAATTTACAGTCTTACCAGCAGTGTATGAGTGTTCATTTTTCTTCATATCATCTCCAACATTTGTTATTATTATCCTGTTGTTAACAGCTATTTTAACAGGTGTGACATAGTATTTCACTGTGGTTTTGATTTGCACTTCCCTAATAGCTAGTGATGTTTAGCATCTTTTAATATGTTTCCTCGCCATTTATATGTCTTCTTGGGAAAAGTGTGTATGTTCAGATCCTCTACCAGTTTTTTGATTGTATTGTTTGTTTTTCTGCTCTTATTGAGTTGTGTGAGTTCTTTGCATATATTAGATATTAGGCCCTTGTCAGAGGCATTGCTTGCAAATATATTTTTCCATTCGGATGGTTGTCTCTTTACCTTTTTAATGGTTTCTTTTGCTATGCAGAAGCTTTTTAGTTTCATACAGTCTCATCCATTTATTTTTGCTTTTACTTTTCTTGCTTTTGAGGTCAAATTCATAAAATCCTCTTAAAGTCCAAGGTCCTTGAGTTTAGTTCCTATGTTTTCTTCTAGGAATTTTATTGTTTCAGGACTTCTATTCAGGTATTAAATCTATTTTGAGTTAATTTTGGTGTGTGGTGATAGACAACAGTCTAGTTTCATGCTTATGCAGGTGGCTTTCCAGTTTCCCTAGTGCCATTTATTGAAGAGGCTTTCTTTTCTCTACTGTATGTTTTTATAAATTTCTTGCAGAAAATTATTTGCCCATATAAACATGGGTATATTTCTGAACTCTCGATTCTGTCACACTTGTATGTGTGTCTGTTTTTCTGCTAATCCCATCTTGTTTTGATTATTGTTGCTTTGTAGTGTAATTTGAAGTTGGAAATAGTGATGCCTCCAGCCTAGCACTTTTTTCTTAGGGTAGTGATGGTGATTTGAGTACATTTGCACTTCCATACAAAACTGATGACATTTTGCTCTATTTCTTTTAAACATAGCATTGGGATTTTGATAAGGATTACATTGAACCTGTATAATGCTTTAGGTAATAAGGCAATTTTAACTATATTAGTTCTTCCAATTCAATATCATGGAATATCTTACTATTTATATCTATTTTGATTTTTTAATAGGGTCTTGTAGATTTCATTATACAGTTCCTTCATGTGTTTCATTTGAAGATTTCTTCCTATTTTATTATTTTATTTGCAATTGCAAAAGGAATTATTTTTTCCACTTCTTTTTCTGACACTTCATTATTAGAGTATAGGAACACTATGGATTTTTGAACATTGAATTTGTATCAAGAAATATTTCTGGATTTGTTTATTGTTTCTAGTAGTGTTCTTGTGGAGTCTTTAGGGTTTTCTATATAGAGAATCATGTCATCCACAAATAGTGACAGTTTGACTTCTTTATTTCCTATTTGGATGCCTTTTATATCTTACTCTTGCCTCAGTGCACCAGTTAGGACCTTGAACAACAGTGCTGATAGTTACAGAATTGTCTTGTTCCTGATCTTAGAGGGAAGGATTTTACTTTTTCACCACTAAGTGTAATGTTGGCGGAGGGTTTGTGATATATGGCCTTTATTATGTTAAGGCACTTTCCTTCTATATTGATTTTGTTGTTTTGATCATAAATGGGTGCTGTAACTTGTCAAAAGTTTTACTGCATCTATTGATATCATATGATTTCTTTTTTTTTTTAATTTCTTCATGGGGTATATCACATTAATCGATTTACAGATCTTGGACCATCACTATGCCCTCGAATGAAACCCACTTGATCATGCTGTACAATCTTTTAAATATGTTGCTGTATTAAGTTTGCTAGTATCTTATTTAGGATTTTTTCATCTGTGTTCATAAGAGATATTCGTGTGTAGTTTTCTTTTATTGTGTGTTATCCTTACCAGGTTTAGGTATCAGAGTAATATTGACCTCATAAAATAGGTTGGAAGGTATTGCCTCCTCTTCAATTTTTTGTAAGAATTTGAGGAGAATAAGTATTAAATTTTCTTTGAATGTTTGTTAGAATTCACTGGTGAAGCCATCTGGCCCTGGACTTTTACTTATTGCTAGGTTTTTGATGATTATTTCAATTTCCATACTGCTGATCAGTCTATTTAGATTTTCCAGTTCTCGATTCAGTCTAGGAAGATTGTATTTTTCTAAGTACTGGTCCATTTCTTCTAGGTTATTAAATATGGTGTTATGTAATTTTTCATAGCATTCTTGTATGATATTTTGTATTTCTGCAATATCAGTCACAATTTCCTCTCTTTCATCCCTGATTTTGTTTATTTGTGTCCTTTCCCTTTTTTTTAAGTGAGTCTAGCCAGTGGTTTTTCAATTTTATTAACTTTCTCAAAGAACCCACTCTAGGTTCCATTTATTTTTTCTATAGTTTTTGTTGCTGTGTTTGTTGTTTTCATTATTGTTTTCAATTTCATTTATTTCTGCTCTAATTTTAATTATTTATTTCCATCTGCTGACTTTAGGCTTCATCTTTTCTTTTTCTAGCTTTTTACAGATGAAGCATTAGGTTGTTTATTTTGACTCATTCTTGTTTTTGGAGATAGGCCTATAATGATATGACCTTTTCTCTTATGACCGCTTTTGCCATGACCCAAAAGTTTTGATATGTTTTACTGTAATCATCATTTGTTTCTAAGTATCTCTTGATCTCTCGTTACATTTCTTCTCCTACCCAGTCATTCTTCAGGAGCATGTTGTTTAATCTTCATGTATTTGCAGTTTTCCCTGCTTTCTTTTACACTTGGTCTCTAGTTTCAAAAGCATTATGATCACAGAATATACTTGGTGTGATTCTAACCCTTATATGTGTTGAGGCCAATCTATGTCCTAATATGTGTTCCATCTTGAGAAAGTTCCCTGTGGACTAAAGAAAAATGTGTAAACAGTTTTTATGCCACGAAAGACACTGTTAATATCAATTGCATCTAGTTAGGCTAATGTATCATTTAAGGATGTGTTTTCCTTATTGATTTTCTGTTTGGATGATCTGTCCATATCCAACAGTGGGATATTTAAGTCTCCTACTATGATGGTGTTTAGGTCTGTTTCTTGCTTTAGTTCTGTTAGCAATTGCTTTACATATTTCGGGGCTCCCGAATTGGGAGCATAGATATTAGTAAGGTATTATGTTTTCTTGGTGCATGATTCTCTTTATCATTATCAAGTGTCCCTCAGTATCTTTCTTTACCTTTTTGTTTTGTTTTGTTTTGAAGTCTATGTCATCTGATATTAATACTACTACTCCTGCTTTTCTCTGAATGCCATTTGCTTGAAATATCATTTTCCGCCCTTTCACTTTGAGTCTATATTTGTCTTTGGAGATGAGATGTGTCTCCTGGAGGCAATATATGGTTGGATTTTATTTTCTGATTCATTCTTCAACTCTGTGCCTTTTTATTAGTGAGTTCAGGCCATTTACATTTAGGGTGAATATTGAAATATGAGATTTTTCTATAACCATTTTATGTTTTCCTTTTTGATAGTTCAGCATTTCCATTGCTTCTTTGTCCTTCTTTGTTAATTTTAATTTGGTTGGGTTTTGTGAATTTTTCCTCTGATCCTTCTTTTATATTTTATACTTAAGGTCTGAATCTTGGGCATCTGGTTATTATATATGAATATGTAGAGGTTAGTTACACACACACACACACAGTGATACAAACACATATGCATTTCTTTTTCTTCTGTGCATGTCTTATCTCCATTTTCCTTTGTGAATTTGCATCTTGAATCCTCCCTTTTTCTGTCATTATTGTCTAAATTTGTCTCTATGTATGCTGAACATACATTACTATCTTGCTACTGCAAAACTCTTCTTTTTGTTTAAGCTTATAAAGTTCTATTCTTAGTAAAGTTTCCACTGCTCTGCTTCTGTATACCTGCTAGTCACCTTATTCATACTTATGTATACTTTTTGTCATTTAGTTTGTTTTATGTTAGCTGACCCCTTTTAGTAATTCCTGTAATGCAGACCTCATAGTGGAGAATTCCCTCAGTTTTTCTATGTCTGGAAAGGTATTTATTTTTCTTTTGTATCTAGAGGAGAACGTTGCTGAAAGTATTATTTTTGGCTGGCAATTCCTTTCATTTAATAGTTTGAATATTTGAATCCCCTCTTTTCTGGTTTGTAATGTTTGTGCTGAGAAGTCCGACAATGACCTAATGGGTTTTCTTTTATAGGTATCCAACTTCTTTTCCTTGACTGACTTGAGAATTCTTCATTTTGCCATTAATTTTTGATATTTTTAACACAAGGTATTTTAGCAAAGGCCTTTTTGGGTTGAGATAATTGGGTGTTATGATGATTTCTTGAATTCCAGGCTGTAGCTCATTTCTTAGATTTGGGAAAGTCTCATCAACTATTTGTCTGAAAATTCTTTCTAATCTCTGCTCCCTTTCCTCCCCTTTGAGAATGCCCATATTCTTATGTTTCCTTTCCTGATGGTATCAGGTATTACTTGTATTTCTCTTTCATTATTTTTTATTCTTCGGTCTCTCTCTTTCTCCTTCTAATTTATTTCTAAATTTTTGTCTTTGATATCACTGATCCTTTCCACCATATGGTTGACTCTGTTTTCCAAGCTTTCTATTACATTTTTTGTCTTGTTCAGTGTTTTCTTCATCTACATAAGTTCTATTTGGTTATTTTTTTAGGGTTTCAATCTCTGATAAAGCACTCATTCTGCTCATCTAGTTGTTTTGTCAATTCCTGAAATTGTTGATATGAATTATTTTGAATCTCAGTGTGTTGTTTTGGAAGTATCTTCCTGATTTCTCTGTCATTTAAGTCTCATATTTATATATCATTAAGCTTATATTCTGGAGATTTTTCTCTTTGTTTCTGAGCTGCCTTGTCATCTTGATTGTTCATGGTGTTTAATGGACTATTTCTCCACCTGGGCATTAATGGAAGTGTTTTGTGTTATTTTTCCAGAAAGATTTGTTATATAAAAATATATCTTTAGGCTGTTGCTATGATGGCATTTCTTTTTTTTTTTTTTTTTGTTTTTTTGTTTTTTGGTTTCCGGTATGTGGTGTCCAAGCCTCTTTGATCTTTACTTTATATAAAGTCTTAATTATGCCTTTTTTTTCTTATAAATATTCAATCATGCTCACTACCCTCAATATCTGTCCCTGCCAGTGTTAGTGACAGTTTCTGTAGCATTTTCTCATATTTCTCTGAGGCTACAAGGTGTTCGGACTTAGAGGATATGGAGAGGGCCCCTCTCGGTTAGGGGATGAGGGTCCCTTCTTCTCATCATGTTTTGCAACCATGGCTAGTAATCAACTGTTTTTTCTCTGCCCTCCCCGCTTCACTGCCATTCACTTCTCTGCTTTCTGCCCTGATCCTTAGGCATTGCCATTTGTCACATGAAGTTCACAGATTTTCCAGGCAGAGTTGCTGTGGTTCTCCCCTCCCCTTCCTCATTCAGGGAGCTCCAGGCAGGAGAGGCAGCTGTTTTGTTTCTCCCAGTCTACCACCAGACTCCTGGGATTCTGACCTGTGGTAGCTCTTGTGTGCATATCTCACACTCAGATGTGCTGGTGTGCATGTTTGGTGTTCTTTATTAGTTTGGATGTCCACCATATTGTTATTTCAAGCGTAGAGATCTGGGGATGTCTCTCACTCCACCATGTTTCTGATGTCACTCCCAGTTTTTCAATTTTCATTGGTAGACCTTGTTTTATATTAAGCAAAACTATCTCATATGTGTCAGACTTTTCTTCAAGAATTTAACACTTTTGAAAGTGTTTTCATATTAACCACTGACTTCAAAACTTTGGTATTTATTGATCATTTTTGTTTAGAATTATTCTAGGGCCTATTTCTAGGAGAATGAAATAGTACCTTGTATCTATGTAGTACTTCATAGATTATACAACATTTTGAAGGAATTATCTTATTTGATTTGAGAGATACCAAAAGTTTAGAACACACTCTCAGATCTGGAGGTCTAATTCAAGAGGTCATATCGATGATATAAGTAAATAAAAAAAGAAATATATAGACATAAAATTATATAGTAAACATTAGAAATGTTCTAGAGAAGGGTAAGATTAATGAGAGAGAAAAGCAAGGTTAAAGCATATTTTCTGAAGGTACCAACACAGGCTGGATATTAGGAATTGGAGTAGTGAAAAATCAGAGGAAGTTATTCCAGTTAATTGGTACAATATATTCAAAGATACAGAGGCAAAAATAAAAAGAGTACCTTTGAAAAATGGTGAGAAGAATCCTCTAATGGAGCATAACTTAGTTAATTCAGTAGTTTGTAGACACTGACTCTGGTGCATAGTTCTATTTTGTCATTTTTACTTATTCATCACAAAATAAATGCTTACAGATTAGTGTAGAATGTTACAGAAATCATATTGTTTGCATTTTTAAGTGTGTGTCTGAAGCATTTGTAATATTTTTAGTGGTCATTTATCTCTTTAGCTCACTGGTCTTCATTCTCTAGATGAAATTGTGTGACAGACTAATACACTTTAAAATTCTCACACACACACACACACACACACACACACACACACACACACACAAAACAGATTTATGTGTATAGTGAACATAATGAGAATACATAAGTATACCTGGAAGTCCATGGTAGTCAATAAGGATTCAGGCAGTTATCAGAGGACTTAAAGAAAATAACTAAGCTTCCTGAAGCCTAATCTCCCCCTTATATATCAAAATGCACCCATTATCCCAGCACTCAGGGCCCACCTATTGCTCCTTAATATTCAAGATTTATCCATCTCTCAGTATAGTGAAAACCATGGCAAAAATTTGGGCAGAGTTAAAGTCTGAAATAGTAAGCCAAACAATATTGACTAACTGGAGCCATCTCAGAACATAGTTAAAAGGCCATGTTAATAGATGCTCTCAGAAGTAGAGTGAGTTGCAAACATGTAAAAATGGCTCAAACCAAGAATGACACAGAATTATAGCATAAACAAAATGAATTAAAAACTTGTAAGAAAACATCAAAAGGACAGAAAATACAGTAGCTCATTTTATTCAGTACTTCATAACATTTTTTTTGAAAAGGAGTAATGTATTAGCATTAATAGAGGCTTAAAGTGATCCTATGTGGCAGATCCACTCAACTTACTCAAATGATCCCTAACTATAGAATGTTCTTTAGCTGCTGAAAGCTCCTCAGTGTTCACTTTCATCCAAGTATCCCCCCTAAAAATGGCTTTCATCTGTTATGTTCCTACGAAAAAAGTATTCCCTAGAAGTCACCAAGAAATCAAACATCGGTTAGCTCTGATTGCCTCATGCTTAGATATAAGCAAGATAGCATTGTGGCTACCTTTTCTTTAATGTTACATGTACTTTATTTCACAAGAAAAGGAGCAGAGCTTCCTGCTAGCTAAGAGACCCTCAGTTCCACCTATGAAAATTGACTTATTCTCTAGTTTCTTCACTGTCTTACTATCTAATGATATATAATCCACTAAAAAAATATAGAGGTGTAATTGAAGTATAATAGACTACACATACTTGAAATATACAATATGATAAACCATAACTTATATACACATGTAAAACTATAGCCACAATCAAGATAACAGACATTTAAATCACCCTAAAATTTCCTTTGTATCCCTTGTTCTTCATTTCTCCCTCACTCTCTTCCCCAGGCAACCACTGATCTACTTTTCATCACTATACATGGGTTTGTAAATTTTAGAATTTTATTTAAATGGAAGCATACAGTATGTAGACATTCTGTTGCACTTCTTTCATTCAGCATAATTATTTTGAGGTCCATGTACCTTGTTATATATCAAAGGATTTTTCAGATTTAGGACTGAGTAGTATTTCATTGTGTGGATATAACACAGGTATATTCTTTCAGCTAGTCATGGACACTTGAGTTACTCCTACCTTTTCACTATTATGAATAAAGCTTATGAACAATCTGGTACAGATTTTTGTGTAGACAGAAGTTTTCTTTGATCTAATGTCTAAGAGTGCATTGATTTCCTGTTGAGTACAAGTTTACCTTTTGAGGAAAATGCCAAACTGTTTTCCAAAGTAGTCATACCATTCTAATGTCTCACCAGTAGTGTATATAGTTATTCCACATTATTGTCAACACATGGTGTGATCAGAATGTTTTTTAGCCATTCTGGTAGGTCTGTTGTTGTATGTCATTGTGATTTTAGTTTTGTTTTCATGAAAACTAGTGATATTGAGCATCTTTTCAATTGCTTATTTGTCATTCTTCTTTTTTGTGAAGTGTCTCTTCAAATCTTTTACACGTTTTAAAAATTTGATTTAAATTCTATTATTCTGCTTATATTTTGTCTCGTACAAGGCTGCAAAGTAGGTTTTTCTTGCAATAAAAATTAAATACATGTCTGCGAGACCCCAAATACATCATTCATTTGACAACATCTGTATCTGTTTATTCCTGAAATGTAGTTTATTATGGTACTACTAGTGTATCCATTTAAATCATAGATATTCTAGATTGTACTTAACATTTCTCTTGAGGCTAGTGTGTTGGAAAGAATAGTCTATAATAAATCCAATTAAATGTTTATCTTCTCTAGGAATATGTAGTATTTTAAGTAACAAGATTATATGTGCAAGGTTGAAAGCCATCACTTAAGGTGTATTATAAGTGCTTTCTAGAAAAATGCATTCTTTGGGAATTTTGAACACCTCCAAGACTTTTGTGTATTTAAAGAAATAATTTACAACGGTAACATTGATTTCAAGAAAGGGAAGTGAGGCAGTTCAATGACCATCACTTACTATAAATAACTGAAATGTTTCTTTCTTTTTTTCTTAATTATATATTTACAAAGAAGTATACTTTTATATTACTGTTTAATTAGAGTATAGCTCCAATAAATGTATTACACAATCTTTTATCACATTACACTGTATTTCCTTAGAATGGAACAAATCTTTATTCATATATATTTTTTTAATGGGAATAAAACCTTTTTAACAAAGAAGGACTCTTGTTACATCTTCCAGGGTCTTCTTTTTTAACCTTATCTAACATTTTATTATGTGGAATGACAAGTTTGCTGTTTTTTTTTTTTATTTACTCATCCTTCTCTAATGAACGTCTTTACTATGATTCATATGCTCATATTAAAATCTTTGGAAAGTCACATCTCATATGCCATTGTATGAGTGAAAATAAATGCAAGTCTGTGTTTTTAAAAGGGAATTTTCTAATTAGTGCCCCAAATCTATGGAAAATAAATGAGGGCCCTTCTCAGTAATTCAGTTTAAATGCTTTCTTGTTTTTCTATGCAGAATTAGAGCTTGTTGCTGCAAAATCTTTGGTAATGCCACAATAAAGTTTTTTTCTTCACTTCTCCCATTTTCCTGGCTTCTACTGACTTCAGAGAAGTTTCTAGGGCAGTAGTTTTTAAATTGTGGTCCCTTGTCAAGTAGCAAAAACAATTTCCTGGGAAATTCTTAGAGATGCAGAATCTCGGGCCCTACTCCAGACCTGCTGAATCAGAAAATGAAACTGAGGGAAAAGCACAGCCATCTGTGATTTAGAAAGCCTTCCAGGTGATTTTGAAGCTTGCTGAAGTTTGGGAGCCACTGGTGTAGGGGAATTAAGGAATTTGTGAATGCAAGCCTATATAGAATTTCTGTCCTATATAAAATTTCTGTCTTATACCTTTAAACTTACAGGGTTATTATCACATTGCTGTAGCAACAACTGAACGGTAGGAGTGGATAATGAAATTAAGGATTGAAAAATTAAGAGGCATGAATACCAACCGATGGCAATATTCTAGATCACTAAGATTTATATCAGGTGAAATGGATTTTTACTTTTAGCTTTATGTCAGGTAAAAGTACAATTTCATAAGATTTTGCATTTGATAATACCTATTATTTAAACATCACACCTCTGGAATTTAGACAAATTTTGTAGAAAATAAAATTACTCTTAATGATATTCTTCACAGAAATCATAAGTCACATACTCAGCAATGACTTATAATCTGAAAGAATAAATTACAATTGAATTTTCCAATATATTATAGTCGCTTTATTTGCTAACAATGTTTCACAGAGCACAGTGCTGACGTCTAATGGTTATTAAATAAGCATTAAGATTTGATTCATCAAACCCTTGTTTGACAATTATATGTCACAAAAATAGCTATTTAAAATATGCATTCATATTCTGTACCCTTCTTTCTAGTATATGGTCTGTCTAAATTTTAGCACTTTCTGTATTCAAACACTTAAATTCATTTTAGGGTTTGTACTTTATTGATATGTGCCAAAGATTAGATAGATATACTCATTTAAGCTTCTTTCTTGCCAAATGACATACCCTGTCTCTGATGTCAGTTTGAGAAAACTCTATATAATGATAAACATCCCAGGATTACCTAATCTAGGAATTACATGGCCTTTTCAGATGACATGTCTGGGCATAAGGTCATTTTTCATTAAGTTATTAGGAGCTGTTAAAGCATCTTTTCCCTTTTCAACACCTTGCCATAAGTGAATGCAAAATTGAGTATAAGACTGAATGCCTGATATTCATGCAATAAGGTGATGAAGTTTCATTGACTTCTAGCAGAAACCATGCCCAGATGAGTGTTTAGAAAAAGGGCTCTGTTGCTATCTGACATGGACTACGGACGAATGATATTTACCCTCTGGACTTTATTTTCCTCAACTGTAAAAGTGGGAGATTTGTTATGGCATCTCTAAGAACTGAAACATTTTATGATACTAAGACTTAGTGGGAAAGGGGATGAATCCAAACCATGAAGTATTGCTGAGGTGCAATATATGATTTAATATTTTTAATATATTTGTTGAAAGAAAGAATGAAACAATAATTAGCATAAAGTAAGCCTCACCCCTTTGGAGATGATGGACAATAATGATGGTAAGTACTTGTAATTTTGGAGGTTAGATTAACATGTTTTAAGAAAATACTTTAGTGTATTTAAACTTAATGTTTTTTTATCAGTTACCACAATAAATTATTTATTCTTAACTAATGTGTATGAAATGCTTTAAAAGGCCAGTCATTTTAATATTTTAAGCATAGTTGTGCTTTACATAACATGTATATTCTTCCTGAAAGCAAAATATCTTTTAAAGTATAGCTTTCTACACTATATACTCCTCTTCACTCACTTATTTCACTACATTTGTGCAATCTAAAATTGTAGCTATAAAGCTGTTTTGGGCATGCTTTTTTCAGAACCTTGTAAGAATCAACAGGAGCATAATTTTAAGCCACAGAAGTGCAAAAAAGCACAGAATCCTACATACCATAAATAAAAATGCCAGAATTCTAACTTTGCAAAAACACATACTTACTAACAATGGGGGAGGGGGACATGAAGACAAAAAAACTGGAATTTTGTTGGGTATTTCTTCATACTGCTAAACTTTTTTTTTTTAACTGTTTCTTCTCAGAGGTGGAATTCTGTGAATCTCCTCACACTCTTTGCTCTGGCTACCAGACAGACATGCAGAGTGTTTCACAGCATGGCTACCAACTAGAGATGGGATCTGATGTGGACACAGAGACAGAAGGAGCTGCCTCACCTGACCATCCACTGAGAATGTGGATAAGAGGGATGAAATCAGAGCATAGTTCCTGTTTCTCCAGCCGGGCTAACTCTGCATTGTCCCTGACTGACACTGACCATGAAAGGAAGTCCGATGTGGAGAATGGTAATAGAAATTTATATACTATTTAGTAAAACCCAGAGAAAATGCAATTTTTAACTTTAATTTGTTTTCCTTTCCTATGTCTGACTGTTTTTTATTAATATGAAGAAAGGAAATGAAGGTTAGTAGAAGCTCATGGATCTAGCAAATAGATACATTTGTTTACTATGATAGATAAAATACTTTTTATTCCTGGTGATCCCCCAAGAGAAATAATCTTATGTAGTTAGCAATATTAAGCATGTTTTATAATTATAATTCTTATGATTATTTTATAATAATTATAATAATAATTATTACTATATTACTCACTTTTTATTTTCATCTTTCCAATGCTTATTAATGGTATTTATAATAGAAAGTACTCATTTTATGTAGCTTGGCTTTATGTCAATATATGAACAATGAGATGAACAATTTAGCAAGGATGCACCAGATGTGCTTTCTGTTTTGAGTCAGATTAACTTATCGAGTGTATAGACAGATTCAAATTAATCAAGTTCTATGCCTGAATTTTGTCATCTGTAACTCAGTGATATTAGTATCTACCTCTAGGATTTTGTGATGATTGAATGAATTAATGTATATATAGGTTTAGAATACTATTTGCAACATGAATGTTTACTATTATTAGTGATCAGCACTTCACAAGTTCCAAACACACTTTAATATTTTTATCTCATTTCATCCTCATGACCACTCTGTGAAACAGATTCTACTGTTATCTACACTTTACACAGGAGGAACAGTTAAAACAGCAATTCAGAAACCAGTTAGCTAAATATGATTAATTGTTTTCCAAACAGCCATTTTTCTCCTCCTTTGGATTACATATGTGTATAAGACATGAACTTGAATTACTTTTTTCTGCTTACTTGAAGTTCTATAAGTCTTATTCTGACTTTTATTACTAATTTTTAATAAGGACCATACAACTAGGAAACTTATTTATAACATATAGGAAGATTTTACCAATTTAGATTCCATAAATTTTCAATTAGTGACAACCAGGCTTGACCTGCCTTCAACATTTTATTGATTCTTGCAGAGGAGGTTTTAGTTGAAATAAAAGTGTAAATCATTTTTTTAAAAGCATGCTAATTTGAAGACATAAGTTATTTTTAATGAGTTGAACTCAATTTTTAAATACAGATGTAACTTTATTTCTCATTGATTTCATCCATTCATGAAAGCAGGCCTAACGGTACATCTATTTCATTAATTTGTGTTTACATATATTATATTTGAAAATAGTGAAATGGCTTAAAATATTTAGGATTTATGTATTTCACTACCTGAGACTCCATGTCACCCTTTCTCTATGCCTCGGTGTCAATGACACCTTATTTTGTTTCTGTCTTCATATACATTCTGATTTTTAGATTATTATTGAGGTGGTGGGCACAATATCATAGATTAGTTTAGGATGATTTAAGGCTCATTTCTGTGAGAGAAAAGTGAAAATAAGAGAAATTGTTTAATTTGGGTGAATTGTTCAACTGAGATTTGGAGATGGGATTTAAAAGATGCTTTAAATTCTTTCCATTTAGGAGATTATGACATGGATTTTCTATTTACCTTTCCAAAATTGTTTCTATAAGGACTTCTTTTTCATTTTATTAATTGAAGAAACCTTTCAAAATTTTTTTCTTTTTTATAAACTATGTAGTTACCTTTAACTGAATTTAAGTCTCTGACATGCTATAACCCAAGGAAAATTACAATAAATAAGCCTCAATTTCAGCACAGAAACACTTGGGCTGAGAGGCCTGAAACATTGGGCAGGTACTGCATCTGGTAACAGAAGGGAATCTGGATTTCTTGGCTTTCACAGGGCATTCAAAACATGAATACACTTTGTTTTCATTCCTTCAATTGTCCTAAGTAAACCCTTTGATGTCTACTGATACTTAGTGGTCTGATTGGAAAAATGCAGATGTGCTCAAGCTACCTTCAACCTGAGTCCTATGAGCAGGAAATTTTAATATCGGTCGTAATGCTTTTTTTCATTTTACTCTTTCTCCACTCCCATTTCACCTTACTACCAACATTATTATTTATTATAGGCTAATACTAGAGTTATGTGTTTTCTATCCTCACATCAGATTTCAAAAGCTACTAACAGGAAGCTATTTGAAAATAGGGCCTTGTTTATTCACTCTTTTAGCTTCAATACTTAGCTACCGGATTTGGAACACAATAGGTACTAAATAAATGAGAAATGTGCATTGCTCTGAAGGAACAAATTAAAACAGAAAATAATACATTTTTGTAAATCTTCTCTGATCTTCCAAGGATATAAATGCTACATTGGGTCAACCCTCTGATAATCTAACCCACAACTCTGGCCCTGACAGGTAATCTAATGGACATTTTTTAGAAGGATTTGGCAGTCCTTTTTGCGCATCAATCTCAGTGATTAGGATATTCCTCAGTAATTGCATTTGACTATATATTAGGCTGGAGGGGAAAACTGTATCAACAGCTAAATTTGAATAATCAGTTTCCAATAAAGTGTCTCACATATGGCCTAAATGAAAGCATTGGGTTATAAAAGATAAAAATGAAATTGCTTATCAAGAAGCTAAATGGAGAGAAATGGTAGTGAAAACCCATTTGTAATGTTTAACTAATAAAGGACAAATTGTAATAAAATTATTTCTTTGCCATGCTCTGTATTGGAGACTAGTGATATGTAAAAGACCAGTACGCAGTTCTCAGCCTCAAGGAATCTGTATTCTAGATTATTATTTTTCTTTGTTATTGTTATTGCAGGAACAGAAACCAACTTCAGGTAGCTTAAACAGAAAACCAAATTTATTAAAAGGGCATGAGAATGTTTCATGGAACCAGGGCAAGAATGTGGCTAGACCACAAGAAGAGACTAGATCAGCAGAATTGCCCAGACTTTTCCTCTTACTTTTGAATCCATTTCCTTCACTCCTGTTTCTGCAGATTGACTTTCTCTAAATTTCCACGTACAAGGTGGGCATAAAACCCTATAAAATTTCCCAGTTTATGTTTCTTCTGTTTGGAAAGGAAGTTGAGAATAACTAAATATTTTTCAATGCCATTTCTATATTCCAAGAAGACAGAATGATTTTTTTCAATCATGAGTCAGATGTCTACCACTGGTCCTATCAGCTATATCCAGGGAGTAAGTTCAGCAATACAAATGTTGCTTTCTGGAAAGTGACCTATTACAGTCTTGGAGCAGTTTTCAATGCAGGGCAGAGTCAAGTGGGCATATATACCCAAAGAACTCTACTAGAGAGGATAAAGAGTTAATTTGAATACAGTTTAGTTGGTTCCATGATAAAGATAGATGCAGCTCACTAAGAGAGTACAAGGGATGTGAAACCATTTATTAAAGTGAAAAACTGTTATATTAATAAAATTTAAATAAACAATCTTCTTTATACAGTCAGTGGTTAAGAACATAAACTGTGGTATACAATAGACCTAAGTTTGTGCCCTGGTTCTTACCACTGTGTGTCCTTGTACAGTTAAAAATCTCTCCAAACCTCAGTTTCCTTGTCTGTCAAATGGAGTTTGTTAAACTGAAATTACCTATTTCAGTTTGTGTGTGTGTGTATGAGAGTTAAATGAGAAAATTGATATTTAGTACTTCACCGTGTGCCTGCTATATATTAAATGGTCAATAAATGTTCATTGTTGTTAATATCTATACTCAGCAAGAATTCAATATGCATGTGCTGTGGGGTAGGTGCTACAGGGTGAATTCTCTCTTATCAAAGATTAGCCAAGCATGCAATGTGGCTTCTGAAACATCTGGTATCCCAGAAAACTATAAACTATGAGAATCTGGCCTACCTTCTCCTTGTTCAAAATTGGGTAAAATTCCTTGCATTTGACTTACCTTAAATGATATCTCATTTTAATAGTCAACAGTTTTGTTCGGCTAAGTATAGAAGACTTTGAGAGGAAATTCAGTAAAGCTCTTTAAACTTTGCTGAGGGCTAACTTGTATTAGTGTATTTCCTACTGATATTGTAATAACCCTTAAGGTAGAACTGGGATTTAAGCTACTCAGAAGCATTGTTTTCATGATTGTTGGGCAGCTGAGCTCCCTATGTGCTACTCAGGAAGTTACATGGGAAGATATAATCTCATAACAGCGCAAAAGTCCACTAGTACTGCTCGCAATTGCTTCTGTACAGCATACCACAGAAACCTGGCAAAATACCATGTGCTACTAATAAACACCATACCATCACACCCATGCATATGTCATTCTCAGGCCCTAACTTACTTCATTGGAACAGCAGGGGTTGTGAAAAAATGAGTAGCCTAACACCTGGATTTCTTTAAATGACTTGTAATAGTTATACCCAAATGAGGAGTTAGTCCTTCTGATATTTTACCATGTGATGCCATTCATATGCATTTAACAGAGGTAATTTGTTCATTTTACGTTTTTTTTTCCTTTACTTTTTTTGTTTACCTCAGTCGTCTAAGTTATACAGAACAATTCCATAGCCATGATAGTTTCTTGGGAACCATCTGAATGTCTAAGAAAGTGTGCAGTTGACTTTGTAATGGCTCCTTTGAAGATGTTACACAATTACATTGAGATTACTTTATTTGTGGGTCAGACAGATCTGCGGTGACTGATATTCTTATAATGAAAAGCAACTATAAGACATAATTAAAACAATTATGAAATTTAAGCCATTATAAAGTGGGTTAAACAAGCTGCTATTTTCTTTTTCAGTAGGTTTTTCCCAGTTTATTGAAGTAGAATAGACAATCAGTTGCTCATATTTACATTGTACAACTCAATGAGTTTTTTTTTCAATTATAGTTGGCATACAATAATATATTAGTTTCTGTTGAGATCTATATAACTCACAAAGTCATATCACCCACTAAATCTAGTACCCCTCTTCCCCCTTACATATTTATTACAGCATTGTTGACTATTTTCCTTATGCTACACTTTAGATATCCATGTTTATTTTGTAACTATCCAAGTGTACTTAATCTCTTTGCCACTTTTTCACCCCCTGACCCCCCTTGTATAGTAGCCCTCAAAATATTCTCTATGAATTCATTTCTGATTTTGTTGTCATCACTTACTTTGTTCTTTAGATTCCGCATGTACATGAAATCATGTGGTATTTGTCTTTCTCTATCTGACTTACTTCATTCAGAGCAATACCCTCTAGGTCCATCAAGGCAATATCTTTTTCCATCCCCTTTCTTTTGGTCTGTGTGTGTCATTTAATATGAAGTTAGTATCTTATAGGCAGCATATGTAGGGGTCTTGTTCTTTTATCTGTTCAGCCACTCTAACTTTTGATTTTAACACAATTCTTTTCCATCAGAGGTGCTTGTTGATAGATATGTAGTTATTACCAGTCTTTATTCATGTTTTTGATACGTGTTTTTTTTTTCTTCTTAAAGAAGTCCCTCCAACATTCACTGTAATATGGGCTTAGCATTGATGAATTTCTTTAGATTATTTTTGTCTGGGAAGATCTTTATCTGTCCTTCCATTCTAAATGATAGTTTTGCTGGATAAAGTATCTTTGGTTGTAGATCCTGGGTTTTCATTATGTTGAATATTTTGTTCCAAGCCCTCCTGACCTCCATAGTTTCTTTTGAGAAATCAGCTACCAGTCTTATTGGTGCTCCCTGCTTTTCTCTTGCTGCTTTTAAAAATCTCTCTTTGTATTTAATTTTGTCATTTTAATTAAGATTTGACATGGTATAGGCCTCTTTGGGTTCATTTTTTGGGGAACTGTCTGAGCTTCCTGGGATTGTATGTTTATATTTTTTGCTAGTTGAAGGAAGTTTTCCATCATTATTTCTTCAAATATATTTTAAACTTCTTGTTCTCTCTCTTCAGGACTCTTATGACATGGATATTTTTTACATTTAATTGAGTCCCATAATTTTGTCCTGTAGGCCCCTTAATTATTATTATTCTTGGTTACTTTTTTCTTGCTATTCTGATTGAGTGTCCCTGGCTCCCCATCCTCTATATCAGTGGTTTGATCTTCTTCTCCATCCACTCTGTTGATTCCTTCTAATATACTCTTCATCTCAGATAATGTGTTTTTCATTTCTGATTGGTTCCCTGTTATAATATCTGTTTCCATTTTTTTTATCTGTCTGTTAAATTTCTCACTGAGTTCATCTATACTTCTCCTAAGTTCATTGAACATCTTTATAACCAATGTTTTGAACTCTGCATGTTAGATTGCTTGACTTCATTTTTTCTGAATCTCCTTTCTGTTTTTTCATATGGTTTATGCTTCTTTGCCTTCCAATTTGGTTGCTTTTCTGTGTCTGTTTCTATGTACTAAGCAAAGCTCCTAAGTCTCCCTATCTTGTTAGCATTACTTTATGTAGTAGGTATCCAGTGGCACAGTCCTGAGAGGGTTTTAAATGCAGGCCAAGTTTAGCCCCAGCCTGTGTCCCTCTGGGGCCACCTGTTAATATTTAGCAAGTAATCCATAAATGTTATGCTTATAGTTGCCTCAAGAAGCCACACCAGAAACCGATGTCAGCTGCCACTAGTGTGAGTCTTGGAGCTGCTCAGCAAGTGGCACAGAAGTCACCAAGGACAGAACTAGATGTAGCCTGTGTAGGGCTGAGACTTGAGGGAGGTGAGATTTCAGAGAATACTCCAGGCAGAGCAACCTCTGTTATTCAGTTTGATGACATTTAAGCAGTAAGGAGCAGGTCCACACTCTGGGAGGTCGTAGTGTTCAACAGAGGAACAATGGATACCACCAGCACTTCTGCCCCAGAGAAAGTCTTGCCTCCAGCCCTTTCTCTGATAGCTTAGTGTCTCCCTGTAGTCACTTTGCACCCAGAGTAACCAATTCAATGCTAGTGCTCAGAGCAAGTGAGGACATCACTGCAAAAGTTCATTTATAGACACAGACCCTTTAAGAGGAGTGTCTGCAGCTGCCATAGCCTCTGTCTCATTCAGCAGCTCGGGACCAGGCATCTCATATCTTCGCCCCTTTTACCTCCAACAGTTGCAGGGTGATTTCTTATTTCTTTCTCCAATTGTAGGGCTTCTGTTCACCTAAACCCCAGGCAACTCTGCTTGCTATTTCCTCCATGTTTCTGTGATGACTTTAATGTGTTTACAAGAGGGGATGAACAAAGCTTCTATCATCTATGCCATTTTAACTTAACTCCTTTCATAGGATTTTAATTAATTTAATATTTTAATTAATATTTTTTCAGTATGAAAGTGATAAAACCTGATGATTTAAATATTAAAACAGTAAAAACATATTTAAAGTGACAAATCCTCTCTCTTACATTTCAGGAGCTACTCTGAAAAGTAGCCAGTTTTAACAGTATGTTATGTATCATTCCTTAGATGTTCTATACATGTACCAATTGAATAATAACTGTTAGAAAGTCCAATAATTTTTAAAATTAATATCATATATTGGATATTTTCCCACATTTTAAGTATAGGTCTGCTACATTCTTTTATATGGTTGTATAGTCTTCTCTTTTTGTATGTGTCAGTTTTTATTTAGTCCCCTGTTTATGGACATCTAGGTATCCATGGTTTGACATTAAAAACAATGCTGTGCTTAACAACCCTGTTTACATCTTTTTATATACCCATTGGATAATTTCTTAGAAGTAGAAATGATGGGCTAAGAATATTACCAAATTTCCCCCCTAAACAACCAATCTGTCTTCCTACTAATGCTATATACTCCTAATGTACTTGTTTTCTCATATGCTTATCAATACTACCAATGATAAATGTTTTCTAATACCCAGTCTGCTAGATAAAATATGATATTATTTTGTGCTATTTTGCAATTTATTCTTGAGCGAGCTTGGGCATCTTGTTATATGTTAATGGGTCATTTGTATTTTCCCTGAATTATTCATTGAAATCCTTTATTCACTTTTCTATTTAAATTTTCATATTTCTTACTAATTTTCAAGAACACCTCATACATTAAGAGTAAAAAAAAACTATGGTCATATATTATGCATTTTTCTAGTTTGTCATTTGCCTTTTGATAAAAAACTTTATATTTTTAAGGTGTCAAATTCAATCATCCATACATTATGGCTAATAGAAGTATTTGAACATAATAGATAGATGATAGATAGATAGATAGATAGACAGACAGACAGACAGACAGATAGATAATAGATAGACAGATAGATGTAGACAGAAATAATTGCTAACAATATTATAATGTCTCAAATCATAAAAGTAAACTACATTTTAATTTTAAATTAGAATATAAATATCTACACACAGATAATGAATTTAAATGTATGTTGTGCAAGCAGGTAGTATACATCATACATACATTTATGGGAAAAAAATTCAATGTGAAAGAAGTTAAATACTGAGTAAATAATGTAGACCTTAAAATAAGTTGGAATAATGTAGATTATTCTTTGTAATTGATCTTGAGATACTGTTTTATTACTTTTTAAACATTAAGTAATGTGGGAAAAGCAAATATAAGTTAATATGCATAAAGAGATATCTTATCAATAGATATTTTTAAAAGAGTTTATAAAATGTGAGATAAAATGGCTGAGCCTATATTTACTGAAAATAAAATGACATTACTGCTATCTGAATTTAAAATGACACTTTAGTTGTAATAGAACATACGCTTTTGGTTGATGTGTTCTGCGTTTGGGAATAAGTTGAATTAAACTACTCATGTTTCCCTGTACTGTGCATCTTTTAACTGTTATAGGTATTTCTGAGATTGTAGTTTCTTCTTCTTCTGTGTGTGTGTATGTTGTGTGTGTGTGTGTGTGTGTGTGTATCCTAGTCATTTTTTTGGAATAATAACTTTAGAGAAAATGGAAATTATACCTGCTATTTCAGAATTAAGTCGACTACACTTCAGTGAGTTTTCTTGTTATAAAAGTAATACTTTTAGAAATATGGGGATTCTGGGAAAACATGGTGGAGTGAGAGATGTCCTTAGATCTCTCCCCTTGAAACGACAATGAGCTGAACATCTAAAACTGAACAAAAAACACCCAAATGGCACACCAGTGAGTCTGAGCCTGGGATCTGTGCATAAGAGCTACCAAAGGTCAGAATCCCGGATGTCAGGCGATGGACTGCATCAAATAAAGAAGCTGACTCTCATAGCCACTGGAGATTCTTGCAGAAGGAGATGGACGGTGGAAGGTGCAGTGACTTTCTTATCTTCCCTGCCTGGAAGTGCTAGGATTTTTTTACATAGCTGGAAGCACAGCTCAGTCATCAAGGCAGACAGCAGAGAAGTAGAACAGGACTGTAGAGAAAAACAGTTGATCTCTACCAGCCATGGTTGCAAAAGCAAGGCTAAGCTACAGCCCCCAACTCTTAAATCAGATGGACCCTACCTCATATGCTATGAGACCAATCACCACAGAAAGCCAGGGGAATCTGAGCAAACACTACCAGAATTGTTGCTAACACAAACACAGACTGAAACTGAAAGTAGCGAGTGTGATTAAAATCTACAAGAAAATAAAAAAATTAGGCTTTATATAAATCAATATATAAATCATGGATCCAAGAGCCTTAGACACCACCTACTTGAAACCAAAAGAAAAATGCCTTCTTTATAACAGGCTAAAGAGAGACCTTTATATAATAAATCTTCTTTCTGGAAAAAAACAAACAAAAACAGAATATACTTCCATTAGTGCCCAGGTAAAGAAATAGTCCATTAAACACCATGAACAATCAATGTGACAAGGAATCTCATAAAGAAAGAGAAAAATCTCCAAGAAATGAGCTTACAAACATAGAAATTTGTAAGTTAAGTGACAGAGAATTCAGGACGATACTTATGAAAAAACTCAGTGAGTTCTGAAATGAGTCATATCAGCAATTTTAGAAATTGCAAAAACAGCTAGATGAACAGAGGAAGGGGACTGGAACCCTCAAAAGGAACCAAGTAGAACATCTGGAGATGAAGAACATACAGCGGGAGTTTAAAAAATGAAATAACAAGCTTTAGAAATGGAGTCAACCAAATGGCGGAAAGTATCTGTGAATTTGAAGACAGATATCTAGAAATAAATCAGAAGAAAGAAGAGAGAAACTGAAGAATGAAAAATAATGAAAGAGAAATACAAGAACTAGCTCATACCATCAGGAGAAGAGATATAAGAATAATGGGCATTACAGAAGGTGAGGGAAAGGAGCAGGGACTAGAAAGCGTTTTCAGACAAATAGTGGATGAGAATTTCCCAAATCTAACCAATGAGCTGGAACTTGGAAATAAGAAGTCAACAGAACACCCAATGATCTCAACTCAAAAGGGCCTTCACCAAGACACATTGCATTAAAGTTATCACAAATCAATGACAAAGACATAATTCTCAGAGCAGACAGTGAGAAGGAAATGGTAATGTATAAAGGAAACCCCATTACATTATCATCGGACTCCACAGCACAAACCTTACAAGCCAAAAAGGAATAGAATCAAATATTTAAACTATTAAGTAACAGAAACTACTAGCCTAGAATAATGTATACAGCTAAGCTCTCCTTAGATATGAAGAAGAAATTAAGACTTTAAAAACACACAAAAATTTAGGGAATTCTCCAAGATGAGGCTTGCACTACAGGAAATTCTGAAAGAGGTCAGCTGACCTAAACAAAATAACAACAAAAGATACATAATTATGAATGAAGTGACTATCAGGCAATTAGAGGCAGAGGTGTACAATCATTACTAATACAGTATTATAAGCTTAAACAATAAGAAGAGGTTTTGTATAGCAAGATGGTAATGAACATTCAGTGTACATAGGGCTAAATTAAGATAACAATGACTGAAAAGAGAAGAATTCCAAGATCCAAATTTGCAAAGGGGAAAGGAGATAAGGCACACAAAAAGAAAATGGATGACTGTGTGTATGTGTTTGTTTGTGTGTGTGTGTGTGTATCTTTTTCATATTTGTAATGGTAATCATACACGATAGAGTCAGAAGTGAAGTACATAATCTAAAACAAGAAAATCAGAGGCAAAACCCACAAAGTCAACCAAAATAAAGAAAACTGAAACACAAAGGCAAGGAACAATGGAAACACTGAACTACCAAAATGAAAAGATAAAAAGACTATAAGAACAACTCATTCAATAATTACCATAAATGTAAATAGCCTTAACTCATCAATAAAAAGGCACAGAGTTGCAGAATTGGTCAGAAAATAAAACCCAACTATATATTGCCTCCAGGAGACACATCTCAGCTTCATAGTCAAGTATAGACTCCAAATAAAATGGTGTAAAATGATATTTCAAGGAAATGGCATTAAGCGAAAAGCAGGATTAGCAGTACTAATATCAGATGAAATAGACTTCAGAATAAAAAAGGTAAAGAAAGAAACCGAAGGACACTTCATAATGATAAAGGAAATCATGCACTAAGAAGACATAACACTTATTAGTATCTATGCTCCCAATCAGAGAACCCAGAAATATGTAAAGCAATTAATAACAGAACAAAAGGGAGAAACAGACCTAAACATAATCACTATATGAGATCTAAATGCCCCACTGTCGGATATGGACAGATCACTAAACAAAAAATTAATAAGGAAATAACATCTTTAGATGACACATTAGACCACCAGGACATAATTGACATTCACAGAGTCTTCCATCCCAAAACAGGTGCTTATGCATTCTTCTCCAGTGAACATGGAACATTCTCAAGATTTGACCACATACTGGGACACAGAAATAGCCTCAACAAATATGAGGGTTGTAATCATACCAACCATATTCTCTGATCATAAAATTTTGAAACTAGAAATCAACTGCAAAAAGAAATCAGGACGAAACAAAAATACATGAAGATTAAACAACATGCTACTCAAGAATACTGGGACAGTGAAGAAATAAATAGAGATCAAGAGATAAATAGAAACAAATGACAATGATAGTACAATAGTACAACATACCAAAACATTTGAGACATTGCAAAAGCAGTCATAAGAGAAAAGTTCATAACATTTTAGGCCTATCTAAAACAATAAGAATGAGCTCAAATAATCAACCTAAAGCTTCATCTTAAAAATCTAGAAAAAGAAAAACAAAGGGGACCTAAAGTCATCAGAAGGAAAGAAATCATCAAAATTAGAGCAGAAATAAATGAAATTGAAAACAAAAATCAATAGAAAAAAATAAATGCAACAAAGAGCTTGTTCTTTGAGAAGGTTAATAAAATTGACAAACCCTCTGGCTGGACTCACTGAAGAAAAAAGAGAAAAGACACAAATAAACAAAATCATGGATGAAATAGGGGAAATTACAACTTACATAGCAGAAATGAAAAAGATCATGCAAAAATACTATGAAAAATTACATAGCACCATATTTCATAACCTAGAAGAAATGTACCAATACTTAGAAAAATACAATCTTCCTAGACTGAAATAAGAAGATCTGGAAAATCTAAATAGACCCATCAGCAGTATGAAAATTGAAGAAATCATCAAAAATCTACCAAAAAGTAAAAGTCCAGGATCAGATGGCTTCCCCAGTGAATTCTACCCAACATTAAAAATTTAATATCTATTCTCAAACTCTTCCAAAACATCAAAGAGGAGTCAAGATATCCATCTCATTTAACAAAGTCAAAATTACCCTGATACCAAAACCTTTTAAAGATAGCACACACACAAAAGAAAATTACAGACCAATATCTCTCATGAACTCAGATGCAAAAATCCTAAAGAAGATATTAGAAAACCAAATACTGCAACATATTAAAAAGATTGCACACCACTATCAAGCAGGATTCATCCCAGGGGAATAGGAATGGTTCAACATATGCAAATCGACTAATGTGATACACCACATAAACAAGTTAAAAAATAAGAATCATATGAGCATATCAATAGATGCATAAAAAGCCTTTGACAAGATATAGCATGCATTTGTAATCAAAACACTTAAAAAATTAGTATTGAAGGAAAGTACCTCAACATAATAAAGTCCACATATAACAAACCATCAGCCAACATTATATTTAATGGTGAAAAACTTAAAACCTTCCCTCTAAGATCAGGAACAAGGCAAGGCTGTCCACAATTGCCACTTATTAAATATAACATTGCAGGTCTAGCAAATGCAATTAGGCAAGAGAAAGATATAAAAGGCATCCAAATAGGAAACGAAGAAGTCAAACTGTCACTTTTTGTGGAGGGCATGACTCTCTATATAAAAAACCCTAAAGACTCCACAAGAACAATACTAGAAACAATAAGCAAATACAGTAAAGTCTCTGGATACAAAATTAACATTCAAAAATCCACTGTATTCCTATAAACTAATTATGAAGCATCAGAAATTGTGGAAAAAATAATTCCTTTTGTAATTAAAGCAAAAAGAATAAAATTCCTAAGAATAAATTTAGCGAAACATGTGAAGAAACTGTATAATGGAAACGTTAAGACTCTATTAAAAGAAATCGAAGAAGATACAAAGAAATGGAAAGATATTCTGTGTTTTTGGATTGGAAGAATCAACATAATTAAAATTATCATATTACTAAAAGCATTAAAATCTCATTGGCATTTTTTAAAGAAATAGAACAAAAAAAATCATCAGATATGTATGGAAGCACAAAAGACCCCGAATTCCAAAAGCCATCCTGAGAAAAAAGAACAAGGCTGGAGGCATCAATCTGCCTGATTTGAAATTATACTACAAAGTGTCAATAATCAAAATGGCATGGTATTGGCAGCAAAACAGACACACTGACCAATGGAACAGAATCAAGAGAAGTAAACCCGTGTTAATAGCTGCAAATAATTTCTGTCAAGGGAATAAAAAAAAATACTGTGAAGAAAGGAAAGCCTCTTTAATAAATGGTGCTGGGAAAACTGGAAAGCCACCTGCAAAATAATGGAACTAGTCTGTTTTCAATCACCACACAACAAAATCAACTCAAAGTGGATGAAGGACCCGAATATTAGACCTGAAACAATAAAGTACATATAGGAAAACATAGGAACTAAACTTGACCTTGGAATTAAAGAGGATTTAATGAATTTGACCTCAAAGGAAAGAGAAGTAAAAGCAAAAATAAATGAATGGTTCTACATCAAACCAAAAAGTTTCTGTACAGAAAAGGAAACCATCTACAAAACAAAAAGACAACCGACTAATTGGGAGAAGTTGTTAACTAATGATGCATTTGATAAGAGGCCAATATCTAAAATTTGTAAAGAACGCATAGACCTCAACACCAAAACAAACAAACAAACAATCCAATTAAACAATGCGCAGAAGACCTGAATGGATAGTTTTTCAAAGAGGAAATAAAGATGGCTAGTAGACATTAAAACCACAATGAAAAATAGACTCAGATATTTTGGACAATTTGGTGAAGGATAGAGGGGAAGGGAGTTAGGGGGCCTGGGAGAGTAGGTGAAGTGTTAAAGAAGTACAAATTATTAGTTGATAATTGGTCACGGGGATGGGGAACATGGCATAGGGAATGTAGTTAGCATTAATGTATTAGCTAGGTGGAAAACCAGAAGAGAGAAGGAGCCATTAGGGAGATTCTTTTGTAAAGTATGTAAATGTTTACCCAATGTACTGTATATTTGAAACTAATTAAAATACTAGTAAAAAAATAACATACACACACAGACATATAAACCATCTATAAGGTCGAGATAAACATCTGAATGGGAAAATATATCTGCATGCATTGCCTCCAATAAGGGTTTAATATCTAAAACATACAAAGGACTCATACAACTCAAAACAACAACAAAACAATCCAATCAAAAAATTGGCAAAGGACCTGGACACTTCTACCAAGAAGACATATGTCCAACAAACATATGAAAGATACTCAACATCACTAGCTCTTAGGGAAATGCAAATCAAAACCACAATCAAGTACCATCTCACCCCTGTTAGAATAGCCATTATTAACAGGACAAGTAATAACAAGTGTTAGAGAGGATACAATCTAAAAGAATCCCTCAAACATTGTTGGTGGGACTGCAAATTGGTATAGCCACCATGGAAAACAGTATGGAGGTTCCTCAAAAAACTAAGAGTTGATCTGCCACATGATCCAGCAATGCCCCTGCTAGGAATTTACCCCAAAGATTTGAAAATTATATCTGAAAATATATTTTCACACCGATGTACTTAGCAGCATTATTCATGGTGGCCAGGACGTGGAAGCAACTAAAATCTCCTATAATTGATGATTAGATAAAGAAGCTGTGGTACATGTAAACAATGGAATATTTCTCTGCCATAAGAGATGAAATACTGCCATTTGCAACAACATGGATGGACCTCATGATAATCATGCTAAATGAAATAAGCTAGACAGAAAAAGTTAAAAATTACATGATATTACTTTTATGTGGGATATAAACATAAAAGCAAGAAATGAACAGGACAAAAAAAGCAGAGAGTCACAGACATGGACAATAGGCTAGGGGTTACTAGATGGTGGGGGGAGAGGGTACAAAGGATGTAGATGAGTAAAAGGAGTCAAATATGTGGTGAAAGAAGGAAGTATAACTATGAGTGGTGAACACAAAGTGCAATATACATATACATACATGTGTGTGTGTGTCCCTTACTGTTGAATTGTATACCTGAAACTTACTGGATTTCATTAATCATTGTCTCCACAATAAAAATAAATAAATTTTAAAAATAGAGTACAAATACAGTCTCTATGAAAGAAAATTTGGCAATATCTAGCAAAAATAGAGTAGCTCCTTTGACTCAGAAGTTTCACCTCAGAATTTTTCCTATAGATATTGAATGAGTATGCAGTGATATGTTTGAAAATATTCACAGTAGCATTATTTGAAATATCAAAAATTGTGAATATCAATGAGAATGTTCATTAATAAGAAGCTACTGAAATAATTTATGGTACTGTTATGCAATATAGAGTATTCTGCATCCTTACAAAGAATGAGACATACATGGTAGGAGAAATGGAATGGTTTTTTGGAGAGGAGGAGATTACACAGCAGGATTTTCATTCTATTGATATTAAATTTATTTGTATATTTATTAATTTGCAATAGTTATTTCTTAAGTAGATAGTGAGCATACTTGGGTGTTTATAATATTGCTTTTTATATCCTTTTAATGATGTCTGAAATATTTTTTTAATTTAATACAATCAAAATGAGGCAACTGTGAATACATTGAAGTGAAACAATCTTCAACATACATCATTAAATAAAAGACACAGGATTTAAATCATTGTATCCAGCATTGGCTTTTTTGACTGTGATCTGGAGTTAGAAATATATTTTACAATGACCCAGCTCACAATGAATCCATAAAAAATTTAATAACTAGAAACAAAAATTCCATAAGACAATATCTATCCTTACTATGAACAACACACTCACATTCTCTATTTTATTCCATGTCTTTTAATGTTAATTATGATCCAGTAAACTTATTTCATAACCCACTAATAGGTCATAGGCTGCAATGTAAAAACCGTGATGTCAAATAGACAACAATTGATGTGTGACTTTTAATGGATCTACAGGTATATATGTTTGTATACAAATGGAATTTCTCTGGAAGTATTCACAAAAAAATGGATAATTCCGAGTGCATTTGTGGAAGGAAACTAGGTGACTATGGAACAGGGTATGGAGATAGATGTTCCTGTGTGCTCTTTTGTATCTTTAGAACTTTGTACCATGTGTAATTAAAAATGTTAATTGAATATAATTAAAAACTAAATCAAAGGCACATGGAATCACAGAGGAATGAATGTGACACACTTTCTTTCCAGACCTCTTTTTTAAAATAACCAATAATTGCTGCTTACAGAGCTCTCTTCAGGGTAAAGAAAGGGGAAAAATTTTTTTTGAAAAAGTAAGAGAACAAGGTTATAAAATATTCCCTTTATGGAAATCCTCATGTTTAGCTCTTGATTTATTTTTTTTAACAAAATATTTTGGTGTGCATTCCTTCTGAAAATACAGTGAGAAATAAATCTATTAGACCAAGTATAATATCTTGCTTTTGACATAACTATAAGTCATCTGATCATTCTGATTGTCAACATGAAATTAGAGCCTATATGAGGATAAAACATGCTCTTCTGTTTGCTGGGAAAAGTGATAATTGGAGATCAAGTTTCTGTATTACAGAAGGAACAAGTATCAAAGTATTGTTATCAAGTGGACCAACAGTTTAATGCTTCAAAATTGTCTGCCAAAATTAACAGTTGTAAAACAAAAAGACAACTGCAAATTTCAAACCTTTGAAACTAAAAACATGTATTTGTCATTTAACAGTTTCAACAATGTACAAGTAATTGTGTTTCCATGAACCAATGACTTTTATGCTAAGTAGTTGATTTTAAATAGCATTTATTTATTCACCATGTCCATATTTTTAACTTTTTGTTTTCAATTTTATGGCCACTATCTGAAAATTTGTGTTTAAATAATTTTCATTCATTTTGGTGTTTGCAAGTGCAAATTAGTTTTTTTTAAGATAATTTATCTTTTATTTTCATTGTTCCTTGGCAAGTTTATATTTGTTGAAATAATTCTGAAGCTAGAGAGACTGTGTGGCCTATACAAGTCTTCTGTGCAAATATTTAAGAACTTTTACTATGAGAACATTGGCAGCCTTATGAAATTATTTAAAAATTTCCATTCTAACATGTGTTTTATAAAACTTGTGTTACCAATCTCAAACAAGTACCCAACAAAAGAAGCATGAAGACAAGGGTGTATCCCATTCTCTGCCAAATTTGTGAGTTCTCTACACATTCTTTACATAACTTCAGGGTGACCACACTGGTAGTTTTCCTCTTACCTCAGTGGCCACTTCTTCTCTATCTTATTTGCTGCTTCTTTCTCTTCTCTCTGATCTTTTAATGTTGGAGTGTCCCAGTGCTCAGTCTTCTCCATTTATACATACTCACTTAGTAATTTCTTATGGTTTTGAGGTGTAAAACACTACCTAATATTCTGAAGGGTTCCAAATTTGTATATCAACCAAGACCTCTCTTCCAGTATCCATTTTCAACTACTTACTTGATAATTTAACCTGGATGTTTAGTGGGTATCTTAAATTTCACTTGTCTCAAACCAAACTCCTGGTGTTTCCTCTATCCCAAACATTCTCCATTTTCAGATTTGCCCATTTCAGTCAATGGAAGCTCCATTGCACTGCTTGCTCAGGCTACAAACCTTGGAATCATCCTGAAAGCTCTCTTACTCGCATATCTTACATCTACTCTATTAACAAACACTATTGTTTTAACTACCAATTCCACTAATATCACCCCTTTCCAAGCCACCATCATCTCTCACCTGGATTAATTTTTTAAATAGGTCTTCCTGCTTCCCAGAATTATCCGTTTTTAAAATATACATCTGCTCTTCTATAATTATTGCAATGGTTTCTCATTTCATTCTGAGTAAAATATTTACATTTCTCTAAAATGCTCTCCATAATCTAGTTCCCTGTCCTCACCTCCTATTTTATTTCCTCTTGTTAGTTCTGCTTTAACCACACTAACATCTTTGTCAAAATCCAAAAATACTTTAGTGTACATCTGCCTTAGGGACTTTCCTCTAGTTGATCCATCTGCTTGGAACTCTCTTCCTCCAGATATAGCATGTTTGACTCTCACACCTCAAGTCTTGTTCAGATGTCTCCTTCTCAGTGAAGCCTACTGTGACCCATACTACATAATACTATAACTTTCATGCCCAACCCTGCACTCAAAATACTTTTACCCTGTTCTACCTTTTTTCCATAGCACGTATTATCTTCTATATAATATACTTATATACTATTACTATCATCTACTGTCTTTTCCTACATCAGAATTGTAAGGTCCACAGAGGCTAAGATCCTTGCCTATTTTGTTCATTGAAGTAATGAAAACTCCTAGAATATAGTTTCTAATAGGAGATAATAAAAATATTTTTGAGTGAGTAAATATAGATATGTAATTCTTGGTATATTTTTTTGCTGTGTCTTTACAGAGAACTAAATAGCTGTTTTTGGTTGATTTAAACTATTATTTCTTGCACAATTGATTTTTTAGGGTTTTGTGTCTATGTGTAAACCAGTTTAATTTCTGAATGACTTGGTCAATTAGCTCAATAAGTTCTGTAGTTTTTAAACCCCTGTATTAATAGTTGAATCAGTCAGACCTATTTTCTGACTCCCTGCATTTGTTTAGTTTCAGTTTGTTATGTCTGTACTGGCTTTTATAGGTAAAATATTCAAGCTAATTTGTTCAAGGACAAACAGCTGCAATTGGTATGTCAAATCAATATATGTAGACGTAATCATATTCAATCAAAATAAGACTAAAAGTTAGATGCGTGTTATAGAAGTTTATAGTCTGCATAGTTCATTTTAAGACTAAAAAATAGCAAATACATTTTCTTGTGTTGTCTTAGATGAATAAAAAACTATCACATGTATTGATTCAAGCCATAAATAAATAAATAAATAAATGATAAATAAATAAATAAATAAATAAATAAATAAATAAATAAGCAAGCAAGCTATATGTGTATCTTTTTGAGTTATTTATGAAAATAAGCAAGTCAATAAAAACTGTCAAATGGGTTGATTCATTTAAGACAGTCTACACTGATATGTTGTCTGACTGAAATGTCTGTTCATTTCACTGGCAACTATTAAATATTTTGTATATGAAGACATAACTACAATATCAAGTAATACATTGATTGATTTTATTTAAAACAACATTTTAATTAGAATCGATCAATCAATTTAGTCATAATTGTCAAGAAATATGAGTCTATGGAAAAGTCAAGTCTAAAATAAAACTAAGATAAGAAAGTGTAAGATGTTAAAATGAGATTTTACTAATCCTGAGTCATGTCCCAGTTTGAGGAAATGTATATAAATTTGAAAAAAGAGTAATAAATGAAAGTTCAAAATTTCAGTCTTGAATGAGTTATAAACACATCAACTCTTGATAGTTTTACCAGTCCTCCCATACCCACTGATGTCAAAACAATGCCAAACATGACACTGATGTATCTCAGGAAGGAAAAACAAGTCAAACAGCACAAAACTAGACAATGACAAAAAGGAAAGAAAGGAAAGGAATCATATAATAGTAGCTTCATTGATTAGGTACTCGAATAGGAAAGGAATCAGATAATAGTAGCTTCATTGATTAGGTACTCGAATATAATTTTTAAATGTACTTATAATTTTTTTAACTTTTGACTGCTTCTCTTTTAGTCCCCAATGTGTAGGATACCTTCTGTTAATTTGTATAACTTCCGTAGAGAGCAGTAAAAATTTAGAAAGTCATTTTTTTCCCTCACATATAGTTTTAGTCCTAAGCTCTGTCATTTGTACATCAAACTAATATTGTCATTTTTATCAGCATCAGCCACAGAAGATTTATCAAAATGTTTCTGTTTTACTTCTCATTTTAAAGCAGCTGCCTAGAATTACAGTCACAAGTCTGTTTAATAGGGCAGTCATTTGGAATTTTTAAAAATCATGTTCTCCTTCAAACCATAATTCCATATAAAGATATTAACCCAAGATAAATCTCAGCAGAAAAGTGGTTTTCTGTGATAATAGTTTTCCTCCCAAGAAGAGATTGGTCTTTACCCACAAGAACTAGGAAAAATAACTTGGACGTATTTTTTGTACCTTATACTTTAGGGGCCTGTGAGACTTAAAGAAATATCTTGCTTTCCAACAAATTAAGTTTCAGTTGTTCTAGACTGGATTAATGTAAACAAAATAGAAAGAAGGGACCTAGCAAATCAATATTACTTCAGTAGTAAAGTGGAAAATACTGACAAATTATCCTTTTAAGCCTTAGCAAGGTTTACTTTAAGCATCATTTTCTCTTAACAGTATAAGAAAGAAGAGGGTAATTTACTACACATCCCTGATATGGATGAGAAAAGACTACTGCTTGTTCTTCACTGTTTTGGCTCTTTCTTTCTCCATGCCATTTCAATTATTGCTTTGCTCCAGAAAATTGTCCAATATATTTATAGATCTTGTAACTTTAATATATAGCACTCCTGCCTTATAATGATACATCTGAAAACTTGCTGGATTATTTATGTAGATTTTACAGTACTCTGCTGAGACTCAGGTGTCTCCTATTGCATGCATGAAGCATTTTCCTAAAACTTTGTATTCATATCATATTACAATTTTACCTACTGTGAGAGATCAGTATATGAAGTAATGCTTTAGAAAATCTGGTCACATTATAATGTGAATAATTACTCTGCCCCCAAATTCATGATTTTCTTAACTTGTGTTTTTTGCTTGTTTGATTTATTTAAGGTGGGCCTATTTCTAGTGCACTTAAAACTTACTGCACTTTTAGAGAAATGAGGGAATTTGTAGTTTTTGATGGAAAAATATATTTAGTGTCTTTTTTCTAATTTCTTACAATTATTTTCACAATTTTATTTTATTTTTGCCAGCTTTATTGAAGTATAATAGACAATTAGTTGCTCATATTTACATTGTACAATTCAATGAGTTTTTGTAAATTATAGTTGGCATACAATAATATATTAATTTCAGTTGTACAGCATAGTGATTAGAGAAAAAGTGACAATGCCATTAAATTTGGTACCCCTGTCCCCTTTAGATATTTTTTACAACATTGTTGACTACTTTCCTTATGCTACATTTTATATCTCCATAACTATTTTGTCACTATCCATTTGTATTTCTTAAACACTTTGACCTATTTCATAATTCCCACAACACCTCTCCTGTCTAGTAACCCTAAAAATATTTTCTGTATATGTGAGTTTGTTTCCATTTTTGTTGTTATTGTTGTTTATTTTGTTCCTTAGGTTCCACATGTATGTGAAATCGTGTGGAATTTGTCTTTCTCTGGCTAACTTCACTTAGTGCAATACCCTCTAGGTCTTTCAAGACAATATATTTTTCCATCCCCTTCCTTGTACTCTTTGTGTGCCATTAAATCTGAAGTGAGTCTCTTGTAGGCTTGGTGTTGATAAATTTCCTTAGTTTATTTTTGTCTAGGAAGCTCTTTATCTGTTTTTCAATTCTAAATGAAAGCTTTGCTGGATTATGTATTTTTGGTTTCAGATTCTGAGTTTTCATCACATTGCATATTTTGTGCCAATCCCTTCTGTCCTGCATAGTTTCTTTTGAGAAATCAACCACTAGTCTTATGTGTGCCCCCTTGTATGTAAGTAACTGCTTTTTTCTTGCCAATTTTAAGATTTTTTTCTTTGTACCTAACTTTTAGCATTTTAATGGTGATGTGTCTTGCTGTAGGCCTCCTTAGGACCCTCTTTTTGGGGGCTTTCTGAGCTTCCTGGGGTTATATGTCTATTTTCTTTACCAAGTTATGGAAGTTTTCCATCATTATTTCTTCAAATATATTTTAAACGTCTTGTTCTATCTCTTCAGGACTCCTATGACATGGCTATTTATTTTTTACATTTAATTGTGTCCCATAGGCTCCTTAAGTTATTATTATAGTCTTTGCTTTTTTTTTTTTTTTTTTTTTGCTGTTCTGATGGAGTGTCCTTGGCTCCCTTATGCTCTATATCAGTGGTTTGATCCTCTTCTTTATCCACTCTGTTGATTCCCTCTAATATACTCTTCATCTTAGATAATGTGTTTTTCATTTCTGACTGGTTCCCTTTTATAATTTACATTTCGATTTTTTAATTTTTATCTTTTTATTAAAGTTCTCACTGAGCATCTTTATAACCAGTGTTCTAGAACTCTGTGTCTGTTAGATTGCTTGACTCCATTATTTCTGGATCTCTGTTCTGTTCTTTCATATGGTTTCTTCCTCTTTGTGTTCCCATTTTGACTGACTTTCTATGTCTTTTTCCATGTACTAAGCAAAGCTCCTAAGTCTCCTGGTCTTATTAGCATGGCTTTGTCTAGTAGGTGTCAAGTGGAATAGTCCTGAGAGGGGTTCAGCTGCAGGCCAAGTTGAGCCCCAAACTGTGCCCCTCCCAGGCCACCTGTGAAGATTCTGCAAGCAATCCACAGATGCTGTGCTTATATTTGCCTCAAGAACCCATGCCAGAAATGAGGTCAGCTGCCATCTTTGTGAGTCTTGGCACTGCTCAGCATGTGGCACCTGACTCGCCAAGAATATAACTAGATATGACTTGGGTGGAGCCACTTGTTGGTAGAGGTGTAGTTTCAGGGAATCCTCTGGGTGGAGTGACCTCTGTTTTCCAGTTTGATGATGTCTCACCTATGGTGGCACTGTGTCTGCCTACTTGAAATGGGTAGGACTCAACAGAGTAACAATGGACAGCCCACATTTCTGACTGGGAGAAAGCCTCACCTCTGGCCCTTGCTCCAGTACCTCAGTGTTCCCTGTAAGTCTCTGATGCCCCTAAAGCATCCAAACCAGTGCTGGTGCTCTGAGTTAGCTAGACTGTCACTGTGAAAGTTCAGTCTAAGACACAGCCCCTTTAAGAGTCACCTGTGAATCTACGGCCAGCTACTCTGAACAAGCCCAATCCCTTCTGATCTCAGAAGCTAAGCAGAGTCGGGCCTGGTTAATACTTGGATGGGAGACCACCTAAGAAGACCAGGCATTGTAGTCATAAAAAATAAATAAATAATAGGATTGTAAGCTGACAAAGTCCTTGCAATCTGTGAGGTCAACCAAGGGTTTCCTCACCTAAAAAAATAAGTAAAAAATAATAATAATATTAAAAATTAAAACAGTCATCTGCCACTGCCACAGCCTCTGTCCCACTGAGCTGCTAGAGATCAGGCAGCCTCGTGTCTTCACTCCTTACTACATCCTCCTGTTTCAGCGTGATCTTGTTTCTCTCTGTCGTTTTAGGGCTTCTGTTCATCTAGACCCCAGGTGAGTCTGCTTGTTGTTTGCTCATGTTTCTGTTACAGCTTTGATGTAATCAGAAGGAGTGAGCAAAGCCTCTATCTTCTACACCATTTTGCCCAGTCTCTTTCTCTGTGTAATTGGTGTGAAGTACAAATGTGTGAAATGTATGGTAGGAATATTAGGTCAGCAATTTGTTCATCTTTTTTGTTGTTGTTGTTAAATAAATTAGTAGTGTTAAATGTCACATTTTCCAACATAGATGTGATAAAATAACAACTTGAATTAACCAACTAGGGATATGAACATAAGAAAACCAAATACTTGCTCCAGGCAGGACTATTTCTCAAAATAGTGCATTATGAACAACTTTTCAACTACAGGTTTTATTTATCCCATGTATTTTTAAAACTTAGTCTCACTATATTAATATTACACCTCAATAGTTATTATTAGAATAGTAAATGTGAACTTCAAACTTATTTCAGAACAAAAGATTTTCCTACTTAATGTACCGCACACTAAATTGAAACCTTAATATGTTTAATTGCTCATCTGGACTTCAGAAATATTTTAATTACTAGGTACCTGTAGCCAAAAGATGAAAAAATTAAGTTAAAAATGGTGAAGATATTTACAACAAGGGTGGTTTTAGTAAGAAACTCAGTTCATTTAGTTTATTGGTTCAAAATAGAAATAAATTTCATTTGGAAAACATTTTCTAAAAGAAAAATGTATTGTGAACATATGATTAGACTATTAAATTTAAAAGTTGCAGTTTTAATCTACTGTAGACCAAGCCATTGTGACAAGACTGCCCTGTATAATTAGCAGCATATTACATATGCCAGTGAATTAAAAATAAAAGAATCAATTTGATGCCTTAAACACAATTAAGTACAAGATATGGATTTACGTTACTTCAGATATTATGTGAAATCTTATTACAATTTTGTGAGACCTTTGAAGTTATTAAACCTTTTTAAATTCCCTTTGGGAGCAAGGCTCTGTTATAGAATAGAAATGGAGAGTTGGAGTAGAGATAAAGATTAAAAACAAATATGGTCACAGGCCTTCTCCTTAGCAGATTTGACTTCATGGTGCTGATAAAACTAATTGATGTCATTATTAGCCCATTTCTATACAACTAGGCCAATTGACCAGAGTAAAATCAATATTTTTTCCCAACTGTCAAGACAGCCAATTACCATGGATTTAATTTGATTGCTGCATGGTCCTTCCAATTCATTAGTTAAAATTACTGAAATAAACCACACTTGGAGAAACTCAAATGTACATTGGTAGGCAAGCACGAAGTAATAGACCATTTCTGTAGGAGCATGCTCATTGAATTATTTCTACAAGTCATTATTTATGTCCGGAATTGATTCAATGAGTAAAGTCACTTGAAAGGTCTGGAATATATAAATAGTGAAAAAAAATATTTTTAGAATTTTAAAGTAAAAATATGTGTTAGCATTTATTAAAGTCTGTTTCAGTACTAGAATTGATTTATTCAACAAGCATTTGTCACACACCTACCATGTGCAAAAGACTGGGAACCTAGAAATGAATAGACATCTCTCCCCGACCTATTGCATATAATGAAAATATAAAGAATGAAATAACAAACAAACTGGGGAAATCTGGGAAAGCTTTACATAGATGGTGATATTTCAAGGATGAATATAAATTTACCAGGCAGGAAAAAGAAAAGGAAAGGGAAGAGAAGGGGAAGGGGAACAGGAAGGGGAAGAGAAAGGAGAAAAGAAAAGAAAAGAAAAAAGAAAAGAAAAGAAAAAAAAGAAAAGAAAAAAAGAAAAGAAAATAGGAAGGACAGAATGAACAGAATGTATGTGAGTACAGAACCATTAAAGGACTTGGCATATTCTAGACAATGAGTCTGGCTAAGTGATAGCATGCTAACCGAGTCAAATGAAAGATGATTTTTACAGAGTTTGAATATTTTTCTCCTTAAAATATGGGCCTTCTAATTTGTCAATGTGATAAGATTTGTACTTCAGAAAAACAACTCTTATGGCATTGCAGAATATGGATTGAAATTCATTCAGTAATTCAACAATATTTATTGAATACCAACTATCTGTCTAGCAAGTGATAGAAATAAAAAGACCAATAAATTTCAGTGCCTGCCCTAGAAAACTTAGACTGGTAGAAAGACAGATATGCAAACAATTACAATTAAATATAATATGTCCTAAATTATAACTATGTCAAACATACAATGAGAACAGAAGAGAAAGGTTGCCTAAGTTATCTAAAGGAAGTCAGATAAAGCTTCATAGAATACGTGACAATTGAGCTAAGACTTAAAAGATAAATAACAATTTGTCACATAGACAGAGAAAAAATATTTTGGCATAAGGAAAATCTAGTGGTGACTTAAATTTTTAGAAGGCAGAGTGAAGTTTATCTTTCCCTTTCTTGTCTCTAAAATTTCCCAAATATAACAAGAAGAATTAAAAACAGAATGATTTATTTTTGAAGTACAATGAAAGGATAAAGGTTACCAAGTTGCCATAGTGATCAAGTAATGTGAGAAGATGCCTGGTTAGTTTTAAGACAAAGCATAGCATACTTCCTCAAAGTAATTAACTCAAACTGTAAAATAAATGAATAGTCTTTTATTTTCAAAAAAATGAGAATAGGGTGTATAGATTGTTAGTGGAAGCTTCCATGGACCAAAGGAAATCCAAGTTCGAACAAGGAAACTCATAATGCACATCATCTTTGCAGAATGATAGAAGAGACCTACAGATTCAAATATTCACTGATTGGAGACATTTAATTTGTTATGTGTTAAAACCGCTCTCTCTGTCTCTCTGTCTGTCTCTGTCTGTCTGTCTGACTGTCTCTCTCTCTCTCTCTCTCTCTCTCTCTCTCTCTCTCACACACACACACACACACACACACACACACACACACATACACCATGTCTAAAGTAGCTTCACTCTGAACCAGGGAGAATTCTTCTTAGGAACATCATGTTAACCTGTCCCTTGCATGAACCTACTACTAATAGCTGGTCTGGGAAGAACTAACTTCATTTAAAGATAAGTAGTAATCTAAATGGAATCAGAACATAATCTATACAGAAAAACTACAAGAAAAATAAGAAAATCAATATAAAAAACAAGTGACAGATAAACGCTCACTTAGAGAAATGTTGCTCCCAAGTAAAAAAAAAGTTGGAACAAAACATATTGCTGTGGAAGGACATAATATAAGAAACAACATAAAGTAATAAAATATAAGACAGTAGAGATGAGGGAAGTAACAAAAGAGAAAGAAAACTAATCAGGAAAATAAAGCAATCACAGGAAGCAGCACTAAGGAGAACAGTTATTGCCAAATATACAGTAAGACGTGAAGAACAGAACAAAGCAAAAGAAATTAATGGAACAAATAATTTTTTAAATTTCACCCACAAATAGTTTTAAATAGAGAAAAGTAAATCTGAGATGGTCAAAGGAGATCCAGTCTAAATTCAAATGTTATTCCCAAAGTAGAAAACCAAACAAAAGAAGCAAAAAAATATGCAAAGATATAATTCAAGAAAATATTTTAAATGTACAAAATATTCCAGGAAAAAGTGTTAAAAGGATGATCAAATTGAGACATACTCTGGTCAAGTACTGGATTTCAAGAATGTTGAGCACATCCAGGTAAAACAATAAAGATTATATAAGCCAGCCCTGAGATTATTTCACAATAACCTTCAACACTAGAAGACAGTGAATTTGTGCTGCAAAGTCCTAGAGTAAAAGTACAACTAGTGAAATGTAAGATAAGCAAGATGTCTAGGGCATATAATTTAAGGTAGCACCCATTTTAAATTCTGTGTCTTGGAAGCATCAGTCACCTCTTCCCAGTACCAATCCTGGATACTAGCTACAAAAAAAAGGTATTTTATACATATGAATAAATAAAATATATAACATTTTATATATTTATGACTACAAAAATAATCATTAGTATGTAGTAGTAGAACTAAAATCAGAGTGCAAAACTACATTATCAGTAGAAGCATGCATACATGATCACACAACAGAAAACATATACCACATAATAAAAATGCAATAAAATATATCAAAACCATAAAATGTGACATAATGAAGCTCAAAAAGCAGCCACATTAATAATTGTTAATGAGCTAAACACACTATGGTAGAGACAGATAGTTTTGCCTCAATGTCTATTATGTCCTTAACAATAAACTCACAAATGTCAGCTAGGCTTTGGCCACCAGAATAGACAAACTTTAATTTTCTAGGGGTTCTTACATCTAGGTTTGGTCATATGATTAAGTATTGGCATGTGGAATAGAATAAAGAAGATATATGACTTCTAGGAAATATTTTTAAAGACAATGGGTGTTGTCCTTTCCTCCTCTTTACTTCTCTCCACTATTTGGAAAACATATAAGTGGTGCTATCAGTCATTTGGGGCCATAGGTAGAATCTGTGTGCTAAGAATGGCAAAACATCAAAATGGAAGGAACCTGAGTCACTATGATTTAGTAACTATGAGGCTGCCATACCAGGCCCGAACTACCCATCCATACATCAACATGAGAGAAAAATAAGCTGTTTTGTTTAAGAAAGAAATTTCTGTCACTTAGAGCTGAAGCTAATCCTAATTAATACATTCATCTACTACAAGAAATAAATTCTCAGATTGCATCATGAAACACACCAAATATCTGGTAGGCAGAATTCTTAGATGGCCCCTATGATCTTTACTGCTGATGGCACTCCTGGATTATATTAGTTTACATGGTAAAAACTATTTTGCAGATGTAATTAAGGTTACTAAAAATTTGACTTTAAAATTGGGAGATTTCCCAGGTGGGCCTAACCTAATGCATGAGTTCTTTAAAAGCATGGAGCAGCTGGTGGCAGAAAAGAAATTCAGGGAGAGAGAGATCTAAAGAGTGAGAGAGATTTGATCTGAGGAAGGTTCCCTGTTCCTGAGATGGAGGAACCTATAGGTTAAAGACCCAAGAGTGATCTCTGGTTGCTGAGAGCGTTATTTGGCCAACATAGAGAAGTAAAATAGGAACCTCAGTCCTACGAGCACAAGGAATTGAATTATTATAACAAAAGAAATGAGCTTGGACAAATACCCTGAGTTCCACATGAGAATGCAGCCTAGTCTATGTGTGGATTTCGGCTCTGCATGATTTCCTCCTATTGTCCCTATTTTCCAGACCATAAATCATAAAACTATCTTGCCTTTTCCTATTGTACCTTTTCTTAGGCTCTGAACCCTAAAGCTCTATCTTTTATAGTTATTAAATTTTATACATTATACTTTTGAAATGATAGTCATATCCATTGCCAGCCTTCTCTCCTCAAACACCAACTACTCCGGGTCTATATCACCTTGAGACTGAATAACTCTAAAAACATGATAGTGAATTTCCACAACATGCAGTCCCTCCCTTACCCATCCTATAGCCTATTCTATATTAAATGTACGTCTTTTAATTCAGCTTTTATCACATTATTTTTTTTATTCTAAAGCCTTCTTTTACTTCCTAATTTCCTTATAAATTTAAGCTTCCCTTCTGGCATTTAGAATTATCTATAATCAGACTCCTTATAATCTCTGCAACTTAATTTTTCCAATTTGAAAATTCTGTTATAGTCAGTTCTGTCTCTTCTTCACTTAACTTAGGTGGTTCTACTAAAGGTGGGCTCAAATCTTTTCTCTACTTAGCTATATACTATTCCTTTTTCAAAGTGTATCTCATATATGGGTACATCAGGAGTCTGCTTGCTTTGTATTCCAGCCCACATTGACCTCCTTTTTTTAACTCCTGCAGTACTCATATTTTGTAGTATTTCTAATTGTTTTTTAACTATGGTATCTATACTATTTGTTGTTCTTTTTATCTGCATGTGTGAAAATGTATTTTCCTGTCTCTCCATCTAATCTGTAAGTTCCTTGAGTAGAATGCCTTGTGCTGCTTTGACAGTCCCATGGTACTTATCACAATGCTTTGCCTAATATAGGCATGCAGTATAGTTATTCATTGATTTCAGGCAGTGAGGCTAGTTGGTAATGTACTTGTTAGTGAAAAGAACCCTTATTGATGCCTCTTCAAATTACTCAGTAACTGCCATATCTGCCTATTCTGTAAACACATATCTTTAATGAACTGTTAATAACCTAAGCATATTATATAAGCCATGTTCTTAGGTCCCGGTTTTGTTTTGTTTTGTTTTCCCCCTGTTTCCCACCTGTTTTCATATTGATATTATCAGAAACTGGCACATCCAAAATTGGAGTGGCACATCCAATTTTGCTGAGTTAATTTTTAACACATTTCTGCAGTAATTCTATATGCTGTGATGGTTTTGCACTTGTACTGAGTTGATAAGTGAGAGTTTGTGAAGGCTACTGTCGCATGATAGATATAATTTTCAAGTAAATTATGCTTTTTCTTGTAGTTTTTAGCAAGATTTATTCTCACAACAAGCATCTTGTATTTTTTTTATTTTTCTTGTATAAATGTATGTGTGTATGCATGTACATATATCAGTTAGTATCTTTTAATTTAACCCATTTCCTATTTGCCCCATGAATAGTCACCAGTGGCTCTTATGGCTGCAGCATTTACCCCAAGAAATCTTGTAGATTACAGTCCTAAACTTACCCCCAAAGTTTGCCACAAAATATCTTGCTTTTTTATTATTTTTGCATTGCTCTAGTATATTGACAGTCTTTGGAAACAAATAACATCATTCTTTTATAGCATTCTGGTTTTAGTGGTGGTATTTCCATTTACAAAATATAATAATTCTTGATTGCTGAAAATATCCTAGGAAAACATAGAATTTTTACATTTAATATTAATGTTATTGAACAATTGTTAGCCAAAGATTCATTTGATGAACCTGATTTATGTATACATTTCTGTTATGTTAGGATTAGAGACAAGTTCTGTTTAGTAATAACTACAAGAACAGTTTTTATATTTTATTTTCATTATGAAAACAAATCAGTTTTGCTTCAACCTCAAAGAGTGTGGTTATGTAAATTTAAATTAATATTGGCAACAAGCTGCACTGTTTTTTCTAAATGGGAAATGGGTTAAGAGTAATAGTTTGCCCAATTTAATCTGTTCTAAGTACAAGGTGACTGTTTGGCTCCACATGTATATACGTATTTGCCTTCAGTTATGGCTTGATCAGGGCCCAATTTATGCTACAAGTATCCAATTTATCTCTGTCACTTGGATTAGGTCCACCCTCTGGGCATTAGATACATTGTCAGGCTATGTAGTAGTAGCAGAAACTCTTCTAGTGGGGAGGAAAAGTTACTCTTTTCCAGAAACTCTAGAAAATGTCTAATTTTTTCTCATTTTCTTTGGATTAATCATTGTCCAATCGTGAACCAATCATCATGACCAAAAAAGTGAGATTTGCTGATCATTCAGGCCCTTTAAAGGCCTACCTGTAGAGATGAGAATGCAGTCAACCTCACTTAAAACATGAGTGTCGAAGAAGGACAGTTTACAAAATTTAAGGTATGGTTTTACAAAAGATGTTTGAAAATTACTGACTAGCAAAAACAGTAGTTCAACACCACTTAGTGGTTGTTTTTCCTGACTTGTACTTAATACTCAAATTGCTTCTGAACCTCTTGTTTTTGGAAGAATGTTCTTCTGTTTTTTATAACAGTTGATTGAACTATAGTTCGCATGTCATATATATGATATAATTCAATGGTTTTCAGTACATTCAGTTATATGCAACCCTAACCAATTTTAGGAAATTTATATAACCCGAAAAAGAAACTTTATTCTCTTTAACTATCACCCCTCCAGTCTTGTGTCTCCCAAACCCAAGAAATCACTAATATGCTTTCTGTCTCTATATTTTTGCCTATTCTGGACATTTTATAAAAATGGGATCATACAACTTGTGGCATTTCGTGTCTGGCTTCTTTCACTTAGTATACTTTCAAAATGTGTCCATGGCATAACATGCATTAGCATTTCATTCCTTTTCATTACCAAATAATTGTCCATTGTAAGAATACAACACACTTTATTTATCCATTCATCATTTCATGGATATTTGGGTTGTTCCTACATTTTCCCTTCTGTTTTTACAGAAAGTTTTCTCTTTTATTCTTTTATGTCTATTATTTCATCTCTCTGATTTTTATCATCTTCATGATTCATATGCATCTATATGTAATTTTTCCTCAGATAAAAATAATCTTATGCCATAAAGTTTTCCTCTACTCTCTATGAGATGTAGAGGCAGCTCCTAAAACAGTAACTTTCAAATCAAACTTTATTTGGCAGTGATGCACAATAAGAAATACATTTTCATTGCAACCCAGTAATCACAACATGTGTCTGTATATATCAAACAAAAGTTTCACAAAAATTTCATACAATGCATTATGATGTTCCATCCTAGTCTGTTCTAGTCTATCATACCTTACCCTATGTTACTATACTGTACTCTACTCCATTCCGTTCCGTTCCATTCCATTCCATTCCATTCCATTCCATTCCATTCGTTTCTAACCATTCCATTTCATTCTATTATACCCTTCTCTACCTTACAATACCTTATAATTTTTTCTTTTCTTTTAATCATACCTTCCATAACCTATATATTGATTTCACAACCCACTAATGGGTCACTACCTGAAATTTCAAAAACACTATCCAAAAGATCCTTTCTTATCTTTCTGAGGTGATGGCTCAAGAATAATCTTATCTTTTATTTCTGATACCCATCAAATTTTGGTAGATAATAGAAAGCCCCTATGTTGACAGCTCTGTCCTGAACCTACTGACCTTAAGAATCAACAGAGTAATTATTGGCATCATTTATCATATTGGGAACAACTAGACTGTGCCTGGGGATTAATTATCAACAATTATATTTATTTTGTACCAAGAATCTAATATGTGCACATACATGCATGTGTATTTTATTTTACTGCTATCTGAGAGTAAGTTGTAGACTTTGTACATTTTATTTCATCATCATATATCTGCCTAAGAGCAAGGATATTCTTCCTCATAATCATAATGCAATGATCACAATAAAAAAAATAATGTGTAATGCTATTTTCTGATACAGAGCCCATATTCAAATTTCTCTGATTATACCAATAATGTTCATTATAGTTTTTTTTCCCCAGTCAATCCAGGATTCAACTCAGGATCATGCATTGTATTTATTTTTCACTTCTCTTTAAAATATTTTAATGTAGAACACTTCCCACATCTTGTTTCCATGATATTGGCATTTTTGAAAAAAGATAGACTAGTTGCTTTACAGAATTACCTTCAATTTAGATATGTCTGCTTCCTCCTGATTAGATTCTTATCAAACATTTTGGGCAAGAATAGCATATAAGTGATATTGTGTCTTTTTCAGCACATCACTTCAGGGGACAGAGACATAAAATATCCCTTATATTTATCTCATCTGTTATAACTTGTTCCATTGTAGGTGATGTTAAATTTCATTATTTGGTTAAAGGTGGTGTCTGCTATATATCTCCATTATAAAGATACATGTTTGCTTTTGTAATAAAAAAGTAGTCTGTGATATTTTGAGACTGTGTAGGAAGCCAGCTTTATAAAATTATTAATTAGTTAATTAATTTATTTATTTAAAAGTTTCTATTTTTTTTGTTATAGTTGACACACAATATTATATCAGTTTCTGGTGTACAACACAATAATCAGACATTTATATAACTTACAAAGTGACCACCCCTATAAGTCCAGTGCCCATCTGACACCATACATAGTTATGACAAGACTACTTACTGTATTACCCATGTTATACTCTACATCCCCATGACTATTTTGTAACTGCCAATTTATACCTCTTAATCCCCTTCCTTTTCAGCCATCCCCACATCCCAATCTTACAACCATCACAATGCTCACTGTATCTATGAGCTTGTTTATGTTGTTTATCCTGTTCTCTAGATTCCACATATGACATTTGTCTTTTTCTGTCTGACTTACTCCTGTCAGCACAATACCCTCCAGGCCCATGTATGTTGTTACAGGTGGCAAGATTTCATCCTTTTTTATAGCTGAGTAATATTCCATTGTGTATACATATACCACCTCTTCTGTATCCAATTATCCATTGGTGGATGCCCAGGATGCCTCCATATCTTGGCTACTGAAAATAATGCTGCAATGAACAAATGGATACACAAGTCTCTCCAAAGTAGTGTTCTGGGTTTCTTCAGATAAATACCCAGAAGTGGGATAACTGGGTCCTTATTTGTCTCTTGATATTGCCTTTTTTTTAAGTCTATTTTATCTGGTATAAGTATTGCTACCCCAGTGTTTAGTTTGTTTCCATTTCCATGAAGCATATTTTTGCATCCCTTTACTTTCATCAGTCTGTGCATGTCTTTAGATGTGAAGTGAGTCTCTCGTAGGCAACATATATGAGTGTCATGTTTTCTTAGCCAATTCAGCCGCCCTACCTTTTGATTGGAGCATTTAATCTATTTGCATTTAAAATAATTTTGCTACATATGTATTTCCATTTTATTATTTATACTTTTGATCTTGTTTTCTTTTTTCTTTCTTCTTAAAGAAGTCCCTCTAACATTTTCTATAATACTGGCTTGGTGATGATGAACTCCTTTAGGATTTTCTTCTCTGGGAAGCTCTTTATCTGTCCTTTGATTTCAAATGATAGCTTTGCAGGGTAGAGTAATCTTAGATGTAGGTCCCTACTTTTTATCACTTTGAATTTTTCTTGTCAATTCCTTCTGGCCTGCAAAATTTCTGTTCAGAAATCAGCTTACAGTCTTATGGGAGCTTCTTTACAGGTACCTGCTTTTCTCTTACTTCTTTTAAGATTGTCTTTAGCCTTTGGGATTTGAATTATAATGTATTTTCATGTGGGTCTCTTTGAGTTCATCTTGTTTGGGACTGTCTAAGCTTCCTGGACTTATATATCTATTTCTTTCAGCAGATTAAAGAAGTTTTCCATCATTCAAATAGGTTTTAGTTCCTTGCTCTTTCTTCTCCTTCTGTTATCTGTATGATGCAAATGATGGTATATTTGATGTTGTCCCAGAAATCCCTTAAACTATGTCCCTTAAACATTTTTGTTTTAGTTGGTGTTTCCTGCTACCTTATCTTCTGAATTGCTGATTCAGTCCTCTGCTTCACCTAATCTACTGTTAATTTCTTCTAAGGTATTCTTCACTTCAATTATTGTATTCTTCATTTCTGACTGATTCTTTTTTATGACTTCTATCTCCATGTTTATGTTTTCTCTCTTTGTTAAAGTCCTGACTGAGGTCCTACTCTTCCCCTAAGTTTACTGAGCATCTTTATAACATGTGCTTTGAACTCTGTATCAGGTAAATTGCTTGTCTAAATTTTGTTTAGTTATTTTTATTAAGCCTTGTTCTGTTCCTTCATTTGGGACATTTTTCTTTGTGTCCTCATTTTGGCTGCCTCCCTGTGGTTGTTTCTAATATTAGGTAGGTCTGCTATGTCTCCTGGCCTTGCCTTGGTACAGTAGTTTTATGTAGTAGGTATCCTGTGGGACCCAGTGGCACAGTCTTCCCTGGTCACCTGAGCCAGATGCTCCAGGTGGGTTTGTGTGTGTGTGTGTGTGTGTGTGTGCACGTGCATGTGCATGTGTGAGTGTGTGTTTTGCATGAGTTGTGTGTACCCTGCTGTTGTAATTGAGCCTTTATTGCTGTTTATACATCTATGAGAAGGGCAGATTGGTTGTGAGGATTGGCCTGTAGTAGAGGAGCTATAGTGAAGGGGCTAAACCTATAGACCAGGATTCACTTTAGCGGAGCTCCGGTGCCTACCCAGTCTTCCCTTTGTGAATGTCATTCTCAGATGTGATCCTGGGTGGTACTCCTGCATAGTCCGAAATAAGCCACTGGGTGTGCTGGCCACAGGGCTCCCTGGAAGGTGCCCTACCACAGGCCAAGTTCAGCCTCAGCCTGTGCCCTGCCCAGGGCCAACTGACAAGAGTCACCAAGAAATCTGCAGATGGCTGCCAACCACATTGGGCCTGGAAGTGCTTAAGAGGTCACGCCGTGAACTGAGACCAGCTATTGCTAGTGTCAGGCCTGGGACTGCTCAGCAAGAAGTGTAGGGTACACCAAGGCCAGTTGCTGTTTGTTTACATTTTGAGAATCTCACCCTGAAACTAGACAATTCTGTTTTTTTTTTTTTTCCATATGTCCCTGGCTCCTTTTGAGCTGCTTCTACAGGGCTAGAGCTCAGAGTGAGTGAGGCCCTCAGTGAGTAATTTCATGCATGGGCCCTTTAAGGGTAATGCCTGAGACTCCAGAGGCCTTCGTCTCACTCAGCAACAACCTCTTCTGGTTTTCACAACCAGAGGTTGTGGGGACTTCTCTTCCTGACACTGGAACCCTGGGCTGTGGTGCACAGCATGCGGTTTAGACCCTTTGCTCCTCCAGGGGACCCTCTCAATTTTAACTGCCACACTTGGGTGTGGGACAATATTGTTACATATCTTCGCCCCTCTTACCAGTCTTGAGGTGGCTTCTTTTTTATGTCCTTAGTTGTAGGGTTTCTGTTCAGCTAGACTTCAGGTGACTCCCAACGATGGTTATTCTGTAGTTTAGTAATAATTTTAATGTGGTCATGAGAAGAGGCAAGCTGAGCACTTACCTATTCCTCTATCTTGACCAGAAATTACAGAGATAATTTTCTTGATGTGGCAACAATTTTCAGTTGATAAGGTGAATAGTAATAAAAGCAGCAGTGCTTATGGTTCTTCAGTTTTAACAGCAAATTGTAGCATAATGTTGGACATTTTCCTCACTTTCTAGTTTTCTCTTTATTCAGAATTCTAATTTAATTAAACTTGGATTTCCTTGTGTTTGAATGTCAATTCTAAATGCCTGAGATTAAAAAAAATTCACAACCTATAAAAACAGTTAAATGTGCATTTTGGAAGAGTCATCTCAACTTTTAGTGATAGTTCCTATTGTCCTCTTATCCTAGTATTCCTGCTCATTTCTGTACTTTTTCTTTCTAATTATTATCTGTTGAGATTAGTGCTTTGCCCTTTGCTTCTGGCATGGTACATTGTACAAATGCTTCAAGGTAGCATTTTGATGTTTATGATGACACATTCCTTCTACCTTTGCCCATGGGAAAAATAAACTTGATTAATTCTTACCCTGGCCTTCTTCAGCTACATATACTGTCAGTATGGTGTTAATCTCAATTTGCCTATTGATAAATACATTGATTGTGTCATATTCTAGTATGCAGCTTGGTGCTTCTGGCTTTTTAGTTTTTTAGGGTTTACTTTCTTTAAAGGAAGCCTGCATGAACTTAGACGTTACTGATATTCTGATACTAAGGAACAGAACTACCTCTGCTAAGGGTTATCAGCCACTACTGTATTTCATATAACTCAAAGAGGAAATTATGAGAGTGGCGTAATATATGAAGCTGTGCAACAATGAGATACATTGTAGTTGGGTTCTATTATATTCACTTTTACTGAGTTTTTATTTTAAATCACTGCAAGTGGGTGCTGGAATGTATAACAGATTTGGGAGAAGAGAAGTAGGATTAGGTCTACTACCTTTGGATGCATAGCCAGACTTCACACTTCTTTTAATTACTGATTTTTCAGTAAAGTATATTGTGAAAGTGAAGTATGTTTTAAAATTTTGGATCATTTGTTAATTTAAATTTTTTATGTCCTTTTAAGCACAAGTTTTGGGTATGATTCTTGACTTAACTACCTACTATCTGTATGAGCAAAATTTTTAACCTCTTAAAGGCACAGTATCTTTGTCTATGGTCACTTCACAGGTGCAATGTGAGGATTTTGTAAGATAATGGATGTAAATGCATATGTAGTGCCTAACATAAAATGATTTAGAAGGTTCAAGTGTATGCATTTGTTGCTGGTTCAATGGGAGGAAACTGGTAGAAAAAATAACTGTATTCTTCTTTTCCACAAGTTAGTATGGTATCAGACAAATTTAGAAAAAGGTAATTATATTAACTTCCTATTGCTGTGTAACAAATGAACACACATTTAATGACTTAAAACAACATACATTTATTATCTCACAGTGGCTATGATCAGAAGTCTGGGCATACGAAACAGGATTCTCTACTCAGGGTTTCACCAGGCTGATATCAAGATGTTAGCTGGAACTGAGGTCTCATCTGAAAATCTTCTTTTGAACTGATGTGATTATTGGAAGTATTTAATTTCTATGGTTGTAAAACTGAGTTTTCATTTTTTTCCTGGCTATCAGCCAAGGGTTTCTATGAGCTACTAGAAGCTATTCTCTAGGCCTTGCCACAAGGCCCCCACCATAGGCCTGCTAATACCTGTGGCAGTTCCTTCAAAGTTTCAAAGTTAACATGAGAGAGAGTGAGAGAAGAGGAGGAGGAAGAGGAGGAGGAAGAGGAGGCGGAGGAGGAGGAGGAGGAGGAGGAAGAAGAAGAAGAAGAAGAAGAAGAAGAAGAAGAAGAAGAAGAAGAAGAAGAAGAAGAAGAAGAAGAAGAAGAAGAAGAATGAGAGAAGTAGAGGAGGTAGGGGGAACTCTACCACATGCTAGTAAAGTTAGTCTTTATGTATAAATTGTAATGTAATTTAGGAAGTGATAACCCATCAATTTTGCCATAGTCTGTTGGTCAGAAGCAAGTCATAGGTCATGCCAGTACTCAAAGGGAGTGGATTATATAAAGATATGAATATGGGGGACACTAGGATCTATGGGTCACAGTACTCAAAGAAATAGTAGAAAATTCACTGCCCCAGAATGTAAAAGAAATAATGAGTGTGTCCCTTAACAATACTTTAATCTTCCTAATCAGAACTATTATCAAATGGCTTTCATTTCTTTTACTTGAGTGTATGACTTTTGAAACTAGTGATTTGGAAATTATTGCAGTAGCATTTAACCTTAAAAATATGAGTGACACAAATAACACAATTATATGCTTATTGTAAAAATGAAACAAATCATATTAAAGCATAAATCTGAAAAGTTTATTATTCATTACCCCCAACCTGTTCTAACCCATTCCCCTCTCTAGAGGTACTCAATAATAATAGTTTGGTAGGTATTTCTGTAATATGACTTGTTTTTCCCTTTTCTAACCATGCACATTGCGGGTCTTTCTATGTCAGTATATATAGATATATCTCTGTTACTCAATATTCCTTTATATGTATGGGCAATTAAGTGATTTCCAATATTTTACTTTTATGAGCAACACTACAATGAATTTCATATACGTATGTATTTGTGCACCTGTGAAATTATCCTGTAGGAATAGATTTCCTAGAAGTGTAATTGATTAGTCAAAGGTGTGCACATTTAATATTTGATAGGAAAATAAATAAGAGATACCTGACATTTATTTACTATTAAAATGTCCTCTAAAAAATCTACATACGTTTACAACCCTAACAACAATGCATATTTAAGAGTGCCCATTATTTTTCACAGAATGATCTTTGTCAAAATTAGTGATGTAAAACTTTTAGGAACTCGATAAGGAAAGTAATAGAATTCTATGGTCATGGGCTTAAGTTGGTATGGGAAAGCAGTGGAAACTATTGGCAGGAGAAATGCTCATTTGACTGACAACAGAAAATTTAGGTACACTAATAGCTTTTGAAAATTATTTGCAGAGCTGTATTATGTCAAGAGATGCTATCTCTCATGGTATATAAAATTCCTCATTTTAATACAACCCACATTTTATAAACATACTTACATGTATAGGGAGAGACAGAGAATGTGATTGGCTCATTCAGAGAGTGAACATTTGGGGAACATAAAAAAATATCGTGGAATGTTGGTGATGCATATTATTAACTCAACAGTTCCAAGAGTCCTTCTTCAAAGCTATTTCCAAATCACCTATGATTACTTGATTAGAGACCTATTAAAACAAGTAAAGTTGTTCTATAAACCAGGTTATTTTCTATCAGAGTACTAAACAGCCTGCTGAGAGCTATCATGTCAAAATTTTGCTATGCATATTTCCCCTAAAAAGAAATACAATTTCCTTCATAATATATGCAGTAATGCCAAAAGATATATTGTAGAATTATATTGCTGGGGCTACAGGTAGATTTTTCAATTTGCTGATTACAAAGCCTACTTAGAATCTCAAGACTCATTCCAAACCATTGTGGTGTGTTGAGACTTACATTTTTGGTTCAGTCTTCAGAAAGTAGTTTTGAATGCTGCAGAAATACTCAATTTAATTTCTAACAGCTACATTTTGATAATTACCCCCATTAATTGTCCTTTTTTGAATGAAAATATATAGGAGAATACAGCGAGCAAATAAACCTATTTTGTCCATGTTTCTGTTTTGCACAAACACACTTTCAATTAATTATGTCTACAGTTTGTAGATTGATAATGTAAAGCTTTAATCTTGGTTTAGTCCAATTGGCTAAATTACTCTGAATTGCATGTCCAATACAAAAGTTATAGACACACTACAATGCCAGTGCTGAAAATTACTGATTAAAGGACAGCATTGGTGAATGACGTTTTGAAATATTTGAAGATATTTTGTACACAGCAATTTTAAAGAAGGTATTAAACATGATTTATACTATTTCTTCAGTTTAAAAATAAATAATTATTTTAAGTTTATTCTAATTTCTGAAAATATGTTATACTGAAGCCATAGTTTTGTACTGTGCACTGAAAAAGAAAAAAAAAAATCAATGTGTTTAGGAAATGCTGCATACCATATCCAGGTCTTGGTAATCAATGATGTGCATATTAAAGGCACTGAGAAGTCCTATCATAAATAAATCTATACTGACATGTTTAATATCAAGTTCCCCAAGTTTATTTCTATTGAGAACTCTTCTCCTAAAACACTCACTAACACTTCCGTACATTAGGAAATGATGAGTTAAGAAATGTCATTACTAAGATTAGCATGACTTAGCTGTAAAATATTTGTTTCAACATTGATCATGCTGGTTTAATGACATTTATTATTGATTCATTTGATGAACATTTTAATCCTTTTTGAAAATACAAAATTAAAATAATATATTTGGCTGGCAAGTTTATGGCAGCTTTTATTTATAAAACTAATCAAAAAGGCTTATTAATTTAGATTATTGAATTAGCCTGCAATGGGGAGGATGATTCTGAATAACCAAAATCCTCATTTTAAAAGATTATTCAATTAATGTTTAATAAAAAAAAAAAAACGGCCCTCAGAAAATGACATTGGATAAACCCTCATCTTTGAATTGATTTGTTTTTCCTGTTATAATTGTAGACTTTGCTTGTGCAACAATAATTTAAGGGAACCTCAGGAATTACATAAAGAAGGAATACAGGATCACCTTTATCCATGTGCTGAACTGATAACTGATTGGAAATAGTGGTCACTTATAAACAGAATGAAATAAAAAATAAAATTATCAAATGAAAGTATAGCTTTGGAAGCTGAGCCCTTATAAATTACATTAACAGGGAACCTGCACCTGAACCATGGTGTATCACTTCACTTGGATTATATTTAATGGCAATTGGAAATATCCTTGTTCCTTATGTTATTGTATGGCACTATTTTTTGTGGGTCGGCTCAAAAGTGAAGTTTATTTGGAAATAAATTTTCAGTGTTTCATATATTGTCTTTAAAGTAACAGTGGTCACCGCCTACTGCTTGACACCGATCAATGTCATTTTTCCTCCCAATCAAAAGAATCAGGTCAGCAATTTCCTAGCAGAATATAAGTACAAAAGGTTACTTTTTTCCTGCACCATATCATGGGCAAGGCTTTCACTTAGTACAATTTGGGACACATATCTTCTGAATCTACCTCCAATTATACCACTCCCTCAAGAAGTAAAAAGTGTTTATACAATTGTCACAAGGCCTGAAATTCTGTATTACCCTTTCTTTTGGTCTGAGTAAACTAAATATATATTTCTTTGATGACTACATTTTGGACAAATGTTTATTTGTGGAAAATATGTAAACCTTTGTATATGTTCCCTGTGCCTGGCATATTTTCCTCTTCTCTCTCCTCCCCCTATCTATTCACCCACTTCTTTCCAGCCTATCAGACTCTTATGTATCCTCTAGATCTAAACTTGGATGCCACTTTCTCCAGGACATTTACTCTCTCCCTCCCATACATACACAATGACACACTGTAATGTCCCCACTTAGTCAAACTTTTTTAAAAGTGTAAGCCTTGGTATTATTGTTGTCATTTAATAAGACAAAATGTAATTTTTTAAAGAATAATTGAAGATGTTTATTTTATTTTAACCCCCACACACCTGCAAGGATTCAGTGGTGCCTCAATTGTAATGGGCCTGCTGGACACTTAGTGCCTATTATACATGTAGATTTCTAGACCACAGCATCAAAGAGATTCTGTATTACATAGCCTATGTTGGGTTCATGAATCTTCAATTTTAACAAACTGCATAGGTGAGTCTGATGCAGGTGGTCCATGGGCCTCATTGTGAGAAACATTGGAAGGTCAGGAATTAGTGGAGAGAATGCAATATAAATATATTTAAATCAACACTATCTGAATCAAGCCAATTGTAGTTACTTTATTAAAAATACAGCACCAAATGGTAAACAGTTTATTTTCCAGGACCAGATGAACAACATATTTTATCTCCAGTATAACCTTTATTCATGTTTAGCATGACATAAAATTTTTCAACATTAAATGTTAGTTCTATGGAAGTGCCTGTGGTTAAAAGCCTTAGCTATCATTAGCTATCAGAGCATATAATCTTTTACTGAGAGCACTCAAAACATAGTACAAAATAATCACCCCTTCCCTCTACCACTACTACACCATTCAACCACATAGTCCATCAAGACTGAGAGACTGCTGCTGGGAGCACCAAAGAGATAGTTACGGAAGGGGAACTTCTTAATAATCCAGTGTAGGTCTTTATACTGTAGCCCATGAATTTATAAGAACCTGAGAATAAGTTGTTTTAAGGTGTATTCATTTGCTTGGCAGCGTAATTCAGTAGACACATTGGAAATGATAACCTGGAATACACATTTATAGCAGTTTGTGTGCTATAAATAGTGAAGTATTTCTATTTTTATGTCCTTGGAAATTGCTTTATACTTGGCTGAAAGATCCAGTGCCATAAACTAGATGCAGCAGTAAAAGAGAGGCATTGACTAAGTAAAGATTCCACAGAACACTGAACTAGAGAAAGATAGTCTGTTACTTGGACTGTGCATCTAGAGGGTAGGGTGAGGAAGGTCACTCATGCCTAATGTGGTTCCCCTTTGAATGATCCAGGAAGCTGCGAAGTTAATAATTATTTTTTTTCATTCTGGTTGCTAATGGTAATGATTCATTGAGTGTGTTTGTTCATTGCATTTCTCTGGCATCCCAGTAGGAAAGGAATGTAAAACATAAAACGTCAAGGAGGTTAAACAAGAACACAGAAAGAAGAAAACATGCTAAGGCAAATAGGCACCTCAGTGAGGCAAGCTACAAGCACCAAGGGGTGCTGCTGAGAACATCAGAAAACTCTGCTGATGTCTGCATCATGACTTCTATGGATTTTAAAAAATGAAACAGAATCAATATTGGACCTCTTCCTTTAAACAAAACTTTTTTTTTTTTTCTGAAAGGAAAATGCTAAGGATGTCTGAATTTCTTCCAGTAGGCTGCTGCAGTATTTTATGAAAAAGTGAAAAATAAATTGGTTATCTTCCACTCGGGTTCATGCATTGTTCAAATCAGATGAAGAACCTCTAAAGAGGACTGGTAAGGTACAAAGGAGATTTCTGAAATGGGGGAGGTTGTGATGGAGGTAAGAGGTGTAGAGAGGCAACAGGAATTGTCTGTGTTTAATACACTTTTAGGCTCTGAATGAAGTGGCAAGCTGCACATTCATTAAATACCTAGGTACCTACAGTGCCCCAAATAGAAGAACAAAGAGGTTTCAGATTAATATAATGTTCGGTAAAGCTGCTCATGGAGTTAATGAACTTGGCATAGATCTAGAAGGGTGGAAGGTAATACATCTTGAATAAAAACACTATCTCATTTTGAGAGAGAAACAATGTGTAATGGGAACAAGTTTTATTTGTTTATTGCAGATAAAAGAAACATTGTTTGCTACCTAATTTTATTATGGCTAGTATGTCAATAGGAATACCTATTGATCACTTCTGTTACTACTTGTGTTTGAGCTTTGTCAAGGCAAAACCGATACCCTGAATGATATTATTTGAGGCTTTCACTATTAGAGGTATGTTCATGCTTGATAAAAAGACCTGAGGTTTGAAAGAAGAGGTGGGATCATGTAGGTGATGACATTATTACATCTAAGGGAACCTGAATACAATGACTGGCAGTAATGTTGTCAAGGAATTCTATGAAGTTTGGTGGACTTATGGGGGAAAATATTTGGTTTCTTTTTTCAGGAACATGATTTTTTTTTTTTTTTTTGTATTCTGATCTTTAGAGTCCTTGGTAATTCACCTGAAAATGAAACCAGTGGGCTATGGACTGAATTTTGACCTCCAAAATTTATGTTAAAGCTCTTATTCCCAATGTGATGGTATTAAGGGATGGAGTCTTTGGGAGGTTATTAGGTTTAGATGAGGTCATGAGGGTGGGACCATTGTGATAGCATTAATGCCTTTATAAGAGGAGACACCAGAGAACGTGCTCTCTCTCTCTGTCATGTGAGGACACAGCTAAAAGGTGGTGTTCCACAAAAAGAATCCTCACAAGAACTCGACCATGCTTACACCCTTATGTCAAATCTCCAGCTTTCAGAACTGTAAGAAACAAGTTCCTCTAGTTTAAGACACCAAGTCTATGGTATTTTGTTACAGCAGCCTGAGTAGACTAAATCACAGTGTAGTTGTCATTCAATTTCCAACTTTGTTTTCTTTTAAAAACTAGAGCATCGGCAAGAGAATCTGCTGCTTATGAGTAAAGACTAGGTGACATTTGCATATCAGCCTTACTTATTTCAAACCCATGAGCTTATCCCATTTTTCCAGTCATTTAGCAGAAACCTGAGGAATTCTGTCAGACCTTGAGATTTTTTATTTATTCATTTATTCATTTTACAAATATTTATTCAGCACAATCTTTGCATCAGATAGTACACTAGGCATTGGTTTGTGGTATTATGAAATTCTAGGTGGTAGACTGAGATCTTGGAAATCCCAAAGTGTGATAAAGGAAAATCAGAAGAGACATGGAAAATTGAATAGGGAAGGTGGACACCTATGTCAATTTTGTCTACACCCAGCTCTGATAACACTGCAAGTGTGATAATAAGTGCTACAAATTTGGGAATATTTGGGGGAACCAAATTGACTTTCTAAAGGCAACTGTTCAATGGCAAATATAACATTCTATTGGAAAGCAGGCCATAAATAAGCTGACCAAGGGTGATTATTCATAGTAAACAAAGTTATTCAACATCTTCTTCATATGTCTTGGAGGCTTTATTTACAGACCTTCGGGAGTTTATGTAATCCCCAGCAGGGCCTCTGTTTCCATCAAGATAATGCTGTCATTACATATATATTTCTGTTCAGTAAATAGATACTGGTTTCAGAACATCTGAGGTTATAAAAGACATAATAAGTCTAACCATAAGTAAAAGGATCAGTAGGTGGCATGTTAATGTTGTGTCTATTGAATCCTCTCTAAATTCATTCCTTTTTTTTTAACATTCTCAGAAACAGACAGCTAGATTACTTATCTGTTATCCAAGATGGGTCATAACCTATGCTTGGTATATAAAGTTTTTGAGAAATCGCAGGATAGTGGGAATGCTGCAGAAGCAATTGTACAAAATTGGTACTCCTGAGATGAGTTTTGTCCACATTTCTTAATAAAGAGGAACGCATATTGTGTACTGAGCAAGTCTTTTTTGCCTTTGCAGGAGTCCTTGCTTTCATTTACAGAACATAAGCTCTCTAAATATTATAGATGTGTTTAATATTAGTTTAGTTTAAATTCTGTTGCTTATCTGTTTGCTCTCCTGTTTTTCTTTTTTTTTTTCTTTAACCAAAAAGACAAATATGGTGCTTTCCAAAAAGGCATGGCGAAAACTACATTCTTCATCCATCTGAGGGTAATGTTTACAGACAAGTAACTATTTTCTGACTACTTTTTGTTGCCTGTCATCTTATCAAAAGTATCTAGTTACACAGAAAGGTTGTTTTCTTCTTAGCCCTCAGGTACAAACGCTATAGAAATAATTTTAGGCATAAAAAGATCATATCCATGGTGACTGTGTCCCTATGTTGATCAACAAAAAGTAAAAATCACCTTGAAATAAATATAGAAAATCATAATCTAACTGTATTCCTGTTCTGCCTGGAGAAAATCGAGCTGAAATATACGAGTAAAATGACATAGTAACTTTACTTTGTCATAGTAATACCTAAATAAACTTATAATGTGTGTGTAAATACCTGGAGATAATCTCCAAGTTATTTTCAACTCCTTTGTTAAGCAAATTTTATTAGTATTGAGCACCTACAGCTTCGTTTGAGGTGGTCAAGTAAGCAATTGGCTACTGATTAACATAAATTTTAAGAATGATCTGATTAACCTAAGAAGTGATCACTATTTTTCTGGAATATAAGGCATTTCAGAGATATTGTGCCAGAAGCACTGGCAAATTTGTACAGTGTTTAAGACCCTCTTCTTTATCTTTCATGTATTTCTCCGAAACTTTGCACTCAAAGTGTTCGTGTTAATAAATACCTGATTTTTTTCATGCTTCTGCCATGTTTATTATAAGTTTTATGGCAAAATGATTATCTAATGCTAAAAGCTGGTAGTGGTTAATCTGGAAATGTAATAAATACTTTATTTTCATATTCATTATGAAGCAGTCTAGAAGCTCTCCCAAGAGAGTTTAGCTGATTGAGGTACCAAAAGAACTAATAGAAATGGCCCTTTCTTATAAGGGAATCTTATGTCATAGGCTCCAATGACATCATTATAATAAGGTTATTGTTTAATGCCTTGAATTTATCTAATGGTAGACATATAAGAAAAGAAATATATTTTAAAATGTTGTCTGATGGTAGATATTATTATCTTCATTTGAAAAATGGAAGAAGTCCAGAGAGCTCAAGCCACATGTTCAACTTATAAGAAGTCATTGCCAGAAATAGAATTCTCAAGTCTCCAATCCTGTACTCTAGCCACTCCTGTCACTCAGTTATAAAGCCATCAAGGATTTACTTACAAGCAGAAATAAAAACAGAAAAACCAACTCTCAGAAAAAAAAATGGTGTAGATGATAGAAGCTTTCTCTGTTTGCTCTTATGACCACATCAAAGTTGTTACAGAAACATGGAGCAAACAGCAAGCAGTCTCCTGGGATCTAGATGAACAAGCCCTACAACTAGAGAGATAAATAAGAAATCACCCTACAACAGTTAGAAGAGGTAGGAGGGTATGAGGGCACGAGGCTGCTTGGTCCTGAGTAGCTGAGCGGGACAGAGGTTATGGCAGCTGCAGACATCTCTTAAAGGGGTCATGTCTACGAGCAGACTTTTGGGGTGATCGACTCACTTGCTCTGAGTACCATTGCCAGGTAGGCTGCTTGGGGGTCACCAGGGACTAACAGGGGGACACTGAGTTGTTGGAGTGAGGGCTAGATGTGAGACTGTCCTCCAGGCTGAAGTGCTGGTGGTATCCATTGTTCCTCTGGTGAGCCTTACCCTCTCCTAGTGTGCGGGTCCCAACTCCACCATTGCTGAGCCATCATCCAACTGATTAACAGAGGTTGCTCCACCCAGAGGTTTCCCAGAAAGTTCGACTCCTCCAACTCATGGCTCCACCCAAGCCATATCCAGTTGTATCCTCAAGGACTCACGTGCTACTTGCTGCAGCTGACCTGGTTTCTGGTGTTTTTTCTTGAGGCACCTATAAACACAGCATTTATGGATTGCTTGCTGATCTTAACAGGGTCCCAGGAGAGACAAAGTCTGGGACTAAACTTGGCTTGTAACTGAACCCTACACAGGACTGTGCCACTGGAACACCTACTACACAAAGGCACACTAATAAGACTGGGACACTTCGGAGCTTTGCTTAGTATGTAGAACAGACACAGAAAGGCAGTCAAAATGGGAAGACAAAGAAGCAGAAACCATATTAAAGAATAGAACAGAGATCCAGGAAAAAATGAAATCAAGCAATCTAACAAATACTGAGTTCAAAACACTGGTTATAAAGATGCTCGATGAACTTAGGGTAAATGTAGATGACATCAGTGAGAACTTTAACAAAGAGATAAAAAACAAAATTGGAGATGGAAATTACAAAATGAAACCAGTCAAAAATGAAGAATACAATATCTGAGATGAAGAGTATATTAGAAGGAATTAACTGAGTGGATAAAGAAGAGGACTGAACCACTAACACAGAGGATATGGAAGCGAAGGTCACCTAATCAGAACAGCAAGGAAAAAGAAGGTAAGACTATAATAATAATTTAAGATGTCTTTGAGACAACATTAAGTGTAAAATATCTGTGTAAAAAGAGTACCTGAAGGAGGAGAGGAAGAACAAGAAGTGGAAAAGATATTTGAAGAAATAATGATGGAAAACTTCCCTAACCTGTGAAGGAAATAGACATGCAACCACAGAAAGCTCAGAGAGCCCCCCAAAAGAGGTAACAAAGAGGTCCACATCATCATTAAAATGCCAAATTTTAAATAGAAAGAGAGAATCTTAAAAGTGGCAAGAGAAAAGTAGTTAGTTACCTACAAGGGAGCACACATAGGACTGGAAGCTATTTCTCAAAAGAAACTTTGCAGGACAGAAGGGATTGGCACAAAATATTCAAAGTGATAAAAACCCAGGATCTACAACCAAGAATACTTTGCCCAGCAAAGCTATCATTTAGAGTTGAAGGACAGATGAAAAGCTTCTCAGACAAAAATAAGTTAAAGGAATTCAACACTAAGCCACAATTACAGAAAATATTGGAGGGATTCCTTTGAGAAGAAAAAATCATGTATCAAAATCATGGATAAAAAATGGTAATAACTATACATCTTTCAATGAGTACCTCAAATTAAAAAGAATCAAGTGCTCCAACCAAAAGATAAGGTGGCTCAATTAATAAGAAAACAAGACTCGTACATATGCTGTCTACAAGAAACTCACTTCAGATTAAAAGGCTAAATGGAAGAGGATGAAGAAAGATATTGCCTTGTTGGACTTAGAGGATATTGTACTAAATTAAATAAGGCAGATAAAGACAAATACCGTGTGATTTAATATACATGTAGAATCTAAAAAATAAACAACAATAACAACAAAAATGGAAACAAATTCATATATACAGAGAATATTTTGAGGACTGTTATACAGAAGGGGGGTTTGAGAGGTATGGTGAAAAAGAGCAAAGTGATTGAGAAATACAAATGGATGGTTACAAAATGGTCATGGGGATATAAAATGTAGCATAAGAAAAATAGTAAACAATGTTTTAAATAATATGTAAGGGGGAAGAGGGCTACTAAATTTTAGTGGGGTTGTCACTTGATCTCTAATCACTATGTTGTACAACTGAAAGGAATGTATTATTGTATGTCAACTATAATTGAAATAAAGCAATCATCTAATTGTACAATGTAAAAAAAGTCAAATCATCATATTGCACATCACAAACTGATGTAACTAATATAATAATGTATACTAACTATACTTCAATTAAAAGAAAACATTATTTGAATAGAAGTCCTACCCACAGTTTAATGATGAAGTAAAAATTAAATACACAGCAGGACCTCCTTCATTTGTGATGTACGAAAGAGATAAGGTTTAATCACTTGACAAAATGGATTGAAATTGATTGCATCTAAAGGGCAATGGCTAGTGATTTAATAGGACTTCTTTTTTGTCCATGCCTAAAATTACCATTGAAACTTTTCATTTAGAATAAAACGCTATAAGGATAATGTTTCAATAATTTCTGACTATGGTACCCTTTTATGTTGAAGTTATAAACATTTTCATCAGATAGACAGCTGATAATGTCACTTCTGTCTAACCACCAACTTTCCATCACTCTTGTATGCTGAGGCATTCTATCTTCTGTCCCTAGTCTTTTCTAAACAGACACAGAGAAATATGCACAATGACTTTATTTTTCTGTATAAAACATTTTAAACATACCATAACCGTACAGAAAATAGAACATTTATGTTCCCACAACCAATATTAAACCTCTATTAAAATATTGCCACATTTGTTTTATAGTGCTCTTTTTAAAAAATAGAATAAAAATGTTAAAGACCTGTGTAAAGCTCTACCCCCTCCTTTCCTTCCCAGAGTTAATCACTCTCCTGAAATTGGATTTGGTTTGTATCCTTTCATTTATATTTACATAATTTTACTATGTATGTAAGTACCTGTTATTCAAACTTACTAAAACTTTTTACCCATGAACTTTGAATGAATATTGCATGTTTCATAAATTTATTTTTTTCCATCAGCTTTGTTTTTGAAATTTGTTCATGTTGATACAGAGAGATCTATTCAATTAATTTCTGTACAATTTATTGTCCGTTGCCTGAATAAATCATAGTTTAACTCTCTGTTTCCTCTGTTTATGAACATTGAAATTAACTAACTTTTTACCACCATGAACAAGGCTTCAACAAACTTCTTGATGCTTATATCCTGGAATGCAAAGGCAACAGTTTTCTAGAATAGATACTTAGATATAGTATTGGGTTATTGTTTTATTAAGGCTTTTTTTAATTTTTCCAATCTAATAGATGAAATAGACACTTGTTATTTATGAGATCAAGGATCTTTTTATAGTTATTGTCCATTGGGGTTTCTTCCTTTGTGAATTGACTCATTTTGTCTTTTTATATTTTTTCTTTAAGCAGTTTATGTTTTTCTCATTGATTTGTAGGAATTCTTTATATATTCTGAACATTAATCCTTTGTCAGTTATATACATTGAAATGATATCCTTTCAATCTGTGGCTTGTTTTTTCACTTAGTTTATGATTTTTGAACTGTTTCCAGTCTTTTTCCTTTATTTCATTTCAAATGGAAAACAAGCAATGAAAAACTTAGGTTCATATCCTATTAATAGACAAAATCAGCTACCTTCTATAAATACAATTATTTTTATTTTTCTTTCATATAACTTAAAAATTTATAGCCCAAATTCTAAAATGATCACTAAATCTCTATGATTATGGAACAAAATAAGATTACTTGGATTGCACTGATGTGGTACATATTTATTTCTTTTTCACTTGGTCTTTCTGCTTTAGCACAAAGCTAATTGCTTATGCATTTAACAGGCCCATCTCTCCACCTGAAGGAAGAATCTCTCTAGTTAGACTAGAACTTCTTCTCACGTTTGATGAGCTGGTATGCTTGGGAGACATATCTGAAGTCTTTCTGCTAATGTTTTATCCTGTTTGATTTCATTTTGTTTAAGTGTGAGCAATGTATTTTTTGTTTGTGAATAAGATTATGGAGCATACTTTTCCAATACACATCTGTAAAATTTTTAAAAAGTTTGACAATGCATTTTCATTTTTTTATACCTGAGTAGGCAGCAGTTAACATCCATCTCTGCAGTATTACAAAATTCTTCCTACCTGTTTTTTATTTCTGTCTAACTTATAATTTAAATAATGTTGTGTTTAAAATACTGTTCCACTGTCATCATGTTTGTGAATTTTAGGAATTTTTTTTTTTTTTTGGTTATCCCATTGGCTCAGTAGACATTTCAGATATAGAAGAGGCTATGTCACACTCACTCAGGTGATTGTTTAGGGTGACTCAATGGATGATAATATATATTTAGAGACAGCATTTATATAGTTTGAAGATAACCCATTCTATACTTCACTGATTTTCACCAAGCAAAGAACATTTCTGCCTTTGTTTTCTAAGCTGATGGATTCATAGTCACATCTTTAGACATAACTACCTTCAAAGGGAGGAAGTAGTTTTTTCAACTCTATTTTATAGAAGTTTTTGTCACTGAACTACCTGGTCATGACATGGTACAGAAAGTAAGGTTTGTGTTTCATAGGTGAATGGCAAAACCTAAAGCTCAAACTAGAATCTAGATTATACCAGTTTGAGGCTGATGAGCAGCCCAGAAACATAACAGGTCAAGGTCCTAATAGACTGGATCCAAATTCAAATAAAGAGCAAGGATGTAAAACAAATGCTATATAACAAGGAACCAAACTCAGAAAGCCAGATCTGGAAAAAGACAAAAATAATGTAATAGTAAACCAAAAGACAGTATGAAGACACTTTGTTTTCTTAAGCAAGCCATTTCATATCTCTAAGCCTCAATTTCATTATTTATACATGTGAGGGTTTGATTATTGCCAATGTTTTAACTTGTTTTAATTCTGATTCTAGGATTTGAGACAACAGAGAGGACTCATGCTAAATTCAATTATCAGGAAACTGTCCAGTGTTATGAGCGGGCCAGATCAGGCAAATAAAGTGTTGTAGGATATTTAAATGGTGGTACTGCTTTTTGAGCTTGTTAATTTTTTCTAGAGCTTGGATATACAAGAGGTAGAAAAGTATCAGGAAAATATTTGCTATCTCAGAAAGGATCAAAACTTATTATGCTTATTTAGAGATAAAGGATAGTGGTCAGACTCTAGTGAGGAGTGGGAGAAGGAGTGAAAAGGTAAAAGAAAGAGGAGGAAGATAGAATGTTATTGAAGAGTAGTTAGGGAACTGGTAGAGAAGTTCTGACACTAACAATGGAAGAGGGTTGTATGGTATCCGTAGATAAAAGATAGATGGTACATTTAAAAGGAGAGAAGCTTATTTTCCTGCATAACCACAAATACATTTATAATTCATGCCTATATGTACTCTTCTATAGAAAGTACTGATGTGGACATAAGAAATAATATAACATATCTTAGACAACAATTCTTAATATCAAATATGTTAAACACACTTTAATGATATGACACTGCATTTTTAAAATGTCCAT